>JAWWLV010000021.1:7655412-7688177 GCA_035041135.1 Platyrinchus mystaceus
AAATGTGACTTAGAGAAAACTGTAATTGGTTAAGTTAGCCCCTGGCAGAAGAGGAGCAGCCTAGCCATCTCTTACTGAATGCTTACCAGTAATTTTGTATCTATGTATATCAATTCATACGTGTTGTTCTGGTATATACTAAATAAGAACCCTCTGGATTCTGCTTCCCATAAATATACTACATATTGTCTGTCCATAATTATGTGTAAGACAGAAATCAACATGTGTACACCAAAGCTGTTTTGCTGCTTTGCTGTTTTGTAGTTTGGTTATCAGAATTGTTGCCAGTTAGTGCAAGTCAAGAAGTTGGAGAGCTGGTGACCTATTGATCAAACTACAAAAACAACTGGAGGGAACAGACTAGTCCAGTATCTGCAAAGTACAGTTCCAATTCTTAAGTCAATATTTTAAAGAAGAATTTGAATCCTGACTTAATAATTTACTTGTGAAAAATAAAATAAAAACTACGAGCTGGGGACTACTTATCTCAGCATAAAAGGATATTTGGCAGCTGCTTTGTGATTAATATGCTAAATGTGGGAGATTAATTTCAGCTGTTTCTTTCTCGCCTTTTTTTATTTTTTTTCCCAACTTTTCTTGATAGGTATGTAGTGGGAGCTGTGGCACCCCTTGCTTTCTCTCCAGTGTTCAGGAGCTATTGGCACTAACCCTGCAGATAGGACTAGTCTGGTAAATTTTTATTAAGGTCTAATTTTTCAATAGCTTTAGCTGTGGGGTTTTATTATTTGGTGGTTTTCTTGGGCTTGGTTTTGGCTGCTTTTTGACTTGAAATCATCATCATTCTACAAGTGAAAAACCTCCAGTGGGTCAACTCATGATATTAAATAAAGAGCATTGGCAATCTGGTGAGTGAATGATATCTTGGAGTATATTCGAGCAGGCAGCGGATGCTGAGTACAGCCGACACCTATGCAAGGCAGTCTGTTCTAACACTTGTTTCACATTGTTTATCCTGAGATGGATTTTAGGCAATCTACTGAGTGCAAATAAGCTTTGCCAAGTCATCCAATTTTCATTTTTGAGTTCCAGAGGGAGCTACGAAACAGTTCTACTCCATTCATAACAGTATTAATCTAACTGTACAGAACTACAGAGAAGATGGGAAAGGATAGGATAGAATTCATTACACTTTTATCACAGAAAAACATGACATTTCTTCAAAAAGTTTCAATGGAAGCAGAAAAAGATGAAAAGATAAAATCAGGCTATTCTTTCTTCCAATTTCTTTTTCTTCAGGTTGGCACTTAAATTAAGAAGCCTTAAAGGATCATTATTATCAAGCTAAGTTCCTGTTCTATTATAATGACATAAAGGGTTTCCTCTTCTTAAATTTGGTAGGACAAAACTTGAAAGATTTCATAAAATAACCTTATATTCATCAACTGATTGCATAAATATAAAACTAGAAAAGAATTGTTGCTATTGGTTATTGACATTTTTTTTCAGCATAACTGAAACCTAATTTTGGACTGTGTATCTACTGAATAAATGCAATACATTTACCAGATGTATCATCAGAGATGATTCCTGCCCTGAAGACTTAATAGCCTTTATGACTCAGTGACATGCACAAATATAAATCACATAAAGGTAATATGTTTTCAATATATCTGCTACTGCACTTTAAATTAGTGATGTAGATAAGGATATGATAAAATAATGCTTTGCTAGAGCCTTATTTAAAATAGGGTGCCATAAGGACAGGTAATAAACCTTAGGAGGGAAAGGAAACACAGTTATCTGTAGAAAATACCTGCAATCATGTGTTTGTCACCTCCGTGCATGAGTTCATGTCTTAAATTCAAATGAAATAGCAGACACTTGAAGCTGTGATTATTACAGCTTTTCAATGTTAGGTGTCCTTCGTGAGAAGAGAAGGGGGAAGAAAAAAAAAGATAAAGTGGTATAAAAATATTTAGTGAAGAAAAACCTTTGACCTCTCCATTGATCATTATTTTTTTTAATATGGAAAGTCAGAAACAATTTATTTTCAGAAAGTATTGACTTCTAGGATTGTAGGTCTGGGAGGAGAATATTTATTAGTTTATATAATCAAAATGTTGAAAATGTTTCTGTTTCTGTAGCCTCAGATCTGTTTCTTTCTTAAAAGTAATAAACACTGTACACAGGAGTATTGCTAAAGTAGACTTCTGATAGCAACCTGGGGTGTTGGATAAAGTTACATTGCTCTGGGAAAAAAATACTGGTGTTTTTTATGAGTATTTCCGTAGATGAAAATATTGGGAAGAAGGTGGGGGAAGGGAATGGTATTTGAACTACCATATAAAAATTGTCTGAACGTACAGCATGGTTTCTCACAGGTTGCCTACGTAAAAAGAATATTTTTAATATTTTGGGTTTACCAAAATTTTCATACAAGACACTTAAGCATGCAAGATGCAGGTTATTATTGTGTGTGGAGAGCTTCAAGTCATAATACATCCCTTCTTCTTCAGCTTTCTCTTTACTCTGCAATTGGTCATATTTTTTCAGTCACTGCGTGTGAACATGTACCCACCCACTCAGTGACAGATGAGATAGTGTCGTGTGGGACATTCTTGCAAAACAAATGGGATTAGCTAACGTATAAAAATGGTTGGAAATTATTCCTGCTGTTCTGCTGACTTCACTGCTGTTACAATTTATGTGAGCAAAAACTTTATCTCAACTTTTTCTGCCTTTCAGCCTTGCATATTTTAGCTGATGTTTTTAAAGTCAGAATGGGTTCTCTACAACATGCACATCATCAGTGCTAATGAGGATGTTTTAGACCAGATGAAACTCATCTTCAAATAATTCCCTTAATATTCCCATGGTCACCCCAGTGGAATAGGAAAAGGATTAATACAAAGCCTGTTGAAAAGAAGATTCTCATAGTCATAATCAAACATCTTGCTTCAATTTGTTTTCTGCTTGGTCAGATTTTGACCCTGGACTTGCACTGAGACAAATAACAGCACAGGATGTAACCCAAATACATTATCTTTTTTTTTTAGAAATTGCTGTAATATATATATCCTTTTTCCCCCTTTCTTACTCAGTTTACCTGTATATCTATTAGTCTTTAAAAATAACTTTTTGGATAATGAGACTTATGCTAGTAGGACTGTTAAAAATTATTTAATAAGGATATTCTTGATAACAAGTGATTTTTGGACTCTACTAGAAAGTAGAAACTAGTTAAAGTGCAAAGTGTATTTCAAATAAAGCAAATAAAGTAACATTGGTAAAATGGGTAGGTACTGAAACAAATACTCTCAATTTATCAGTCTGTTGCAGAACTGATGTAGTTTTTATATGAAATGATCTGTGATCATCTGAAACTCATCAGCTGACAACAGATAAGTTCATAACATGATAGAATATCTCCCAGATATTTGATATCCAAGATAACAGAAATACAGTTATTAATATGTAGTTATGAGGTTCCCAAGAACAGCTCCTTTGGCCACTGTCATTTCAGAAAGAAGTCAGTGGTTTTTTTTCTTGGTGGTGCCAACTGCATCTTCCAGGCCTGTGCCAGGAAGGGCATGTTTTCATAAAAATAGCATTCACTTGCTTGACCAATAATCAGTGTTCACTTAGTTACTGTTTGCTTCCTCTAAAGAAAAAGCAACAGTACTCTGGTAATCCTTGTGACAGAAGCAGACAATGAGAGAGGGTGATGTAGAAAAACTCATGGCATCTCAGAGCTGCAGATGAGAAAGGAACTAGAGTGGTGGCTGTACCACTTAAAATAATAGGAAAAGGGGACTAGAAGAGTAATGGGGGTAAACAGAAGATTATGGTTTTGCAGAGAAGACAGGAAGAAATGGAGGAAACAGTTAAAGGGCTGTAAAGAATGACCAAAGTTATTCAGTATAAACAGCTGGGTTTGCATGCAGAGAAAAGTGAATATGGTCTAAAGGAAGGCAAAATAGTCACCACCCAAAACAATGAGCAAAACAGCTTTTTCCATCATAGAGGTAGAAACAAGGGCTGATCAAAGCTTTCCTTTAGAATAGTCGTTGCTGTCTTGGTTGTTGGCATAAGTGTAGGGGAACAGTGTTCATGAAAGAAGTTTACTGCTGCTAAGGCTTAATGTAACAGTTGCGACTGAATAATCAAATATTTTCCATTAGGAAAAAATGTAGAAAGATGACTTAGTTAATTGCCTCATTACTAGGAAATGAAGCAATATTATTTTTGTTACCACAAGGATACTTTTTTCTTCTGGTAACAGAGATTAATAATGGTATAGAATTCTTGGGATTTTGTTATGGAGTTATGATCTGTTCTAAATGTCCTAAAAGGCTGCAAATGCTCATGTATTCCAGCTGCCATATGTAGCCAATAATTTCCATCACAACATCTCTGTGGAAATTGAACAAAATGTCTTGATAGGAACAAAATTAATACAGGTCACACATCACTCCATATGGCAAGTCCCTGTGCCAAGACAACTCAAGGTGCTTTGTAGTAGATGGAAAGTCACTAACAAATAGCTTTCTCTGTCAAACAGTGTTTCTGTTATCTAAAGAAACTTTGACATCCATGTCTTCAGCCAAGATCCATCAGTGGTTTTCCATTACTTTATTACATTAGCTTAATCTGACCTAGAAGAAAATATAGATGCCTAAGCACAAGCTCTGTATCCTTGTGTGCTCACCTCAAATACCTTGAGAAAGAAAAAAACGTTGGCATTGGAATGTTTAAAAACAAACATTATAAATTCTTCCTTGCTATTCTAGTGCTTGACCTCTACAGTACTCATATTCTTTCCTGCCTCTGTTCATCTCCCCTTTCTTTGCATTTCAGATGGGAAAAAATGATCATTTACTACATTTTGGATTATGTATGGGAAGTTGCCTTCAACTTTGCCTCCTTTCAGCTTTGCCTGTGAATGTTCACTGAGAACAGGAATCACAGTTTTTATCCTGGCTGATTAATACCCATCAGGCTGCAGCGTGAAGGTTCTGGGATTGTGCTGGACCAATTCAGCCTCATAGTATGACTGAATAGAAAGTTCCTCACTCAACTTCTGCCTACAGAGTCAAAACTTTACATCTTAACTTCTATTTCACACAAAATTGTCTACAAAAATGCTTTGGAGCTCATACTGATGGGCTTATGTCTTGAATTATTAAACCCCATAATACTGCCCCTTGACTGGCATTTTCCTGCTGTATTCTACAAGCAGGTTTAGAACCTGTGTTTCTGAAAATGCTTTATAAATAACAAATGATCATGACATCCACATTTTGATGTCGATTCAAAATCAAACATAAACTTGCAGTATGTGCCACTAGTTTCTGGTTTGCTGAGATCACGTATTAGTTCTTAACTTTGTTTTCAGGAGACATCTTGATATATTTCAACTGCTCCAGCACATTCTGCATGAGTAATCTAACTGTGTGGTGTGGCATTCCTAACTTGGGAATGTTGTTATTCTTCAATATTTAATCCAATAAATTAAATAGATAGGTTTGATGGGGTATTGAGAGCAGTTCTCCTAGTGATATGGAGGGTTTGAAAGCAGTATGGTTTTATATTGCTCTGATTAGACTAAGCACATCCTAGAATTCTGGAGACGTAATTTCTGTAACAACTTAGGTAAAAGCAGAGTGCATGTATCTCTTCCTTGATGCTTGTAGGATTATTAACAGAGGAAAGTTAAATCCTTTCTATGAATCTCCACATTTATAATAAGGCTGAGAGGGGTCTGCTCCTTAGGGCCAGGATCAAGTGCCTTTGAAATCAGAAAGAATTTTTCTGTTGCCCTTCATGAGGTTATATCAGGCACAAACTGAATGTTATTCTGAGTTGGGATCTAATAGGGTTATGTAGTTTTAGTAAATCCATTTTTAATTTTACCAGCAATTTTAAGGGGAATTTTGAAGTGCAAATATTTCATGTCTCTTCTGGTTAAGTAAACTATTGCTGAAAAGTTTGCAAGAATTTCACAACTTCAAAATTACCACAGGAAACAGGGATTAGATTTTTTGGTAGTTTTCAGTGTTATGATCGTGCATAAATAGTTACATCACAACCCCTGTTTCCTTTTGCAAACCAGTGCACTGAGAGCTGTTGGAGAACAGTGTTTGTGGACTGAACAACTATCAAAATATTGCAGACAAACATCTGAGGTACTGCAGAAAAACATACTGACTTTTCAAGTTGCTTGCAGTGTGGAAGAGAAGGTTATTCACTACATAATCATGACTCAAGGAATTAATATTTGAAATATTACTGTGTTGTTCATGTGCTCTCATAGAGTTGCATAGTGGTTTTCATAATGCAATAATAATTTTCTATGGTAACCACCACCATTTTCTATGTTAGAAGATGCATAATCACTACCAAAAAAATATCCTGCATATTATTCTGTCTACTTATACCTATAAGTAAATAAAGATATAAAATAGCCATATAGAAAATCAATTCTAAAAATGGAAAGGAAATGAGTTCAAACACAGTGTGGTATTGATAAGTATTGCATAATTTGCCATAGACATATTACATAGCCACATCTTATTGTACTGGAAAATGACTAATTGTTGTTTTGTGTTCCTTTTTTTCTATTACCCAAACAAATGCTTTGCAAAATATTTTGTGAAGTTCTCAGGAGAATTACCTTTTCCCAGAGTATGCATTCACAGGAGCACCAAGGAGCAAGGTTTCCTGTTCTGGTGTGTTTGTTTTGTTTTTTTTTGTTTTTTTTTTTTCCTTTTGTCTGCTTGGTAAGGAACACAGTTGACACCCATCCTCTTGTTATCCTTTATATGAAGCTCTCTGTTCCAACGTTGTAATCTCACAGATCAGGATTAACTTCCACTACAGGCTGCATTCATTTTAGGGGGATTTGCTCACAATATTGAAAGAAAGAATGATATATATGGATTAGAACTCCCGGGTCTTGTTCCCCATCTCATTCTCATTGTGCTTTGATCTTCCCTCTTCTTCTTTCAGGAAGCTCAGTTTCAAATTGAGAAAAGATTCTGCCCATTAAGCGTAAAAGACTCTGATGTTTGATGCAAGGAGAGCATCAAACCATGTTAATAGATTTGTCAGAGAGCTAAGTGCAGAGCTACTATCTTTTGTTCTGGGTTTGTACAGTGCCTAAAAAAAAATTAAAAAAAATCAGTACTGATGCTTGACTGAAGCTCCTGAGAGTGTTTTCCATTTTCCTGTCTCTGATGGGAAGCTGGCCCTATGATAATTATTTAGAAGAAGGAATAGAAATGCTATTCTTGTAACACACAAATTCCTAAAATGCTGCCTATTTATCTCCATTGTGTGTGTGACTTTAAACAAAGCTGAGCAAATCTTTCATGAAAGGTTGAAAACTTATTTGTTGAGAGAGTTAAAATGCTGGTCAGTGCTCCAAATGCTGGTCTAGGGCTTGGTTTCTCCACAATCACAGATGCTCCCTGCCCGTTAAAAATCAGATGTCATTTGTTTGCCTCTGAATGACAGCATTCCAACTAACCAGAAAGCCTAAATGTTACAGAGCTGAGCCTAAAGATTTAGAAGATACTGTTACTCTCTACACATTTCTCAGATTTTTATTGTACATAACTTTTCAGAGTCTTGAGCCTCCTGTGTAATATAAGGTGCTAGAAACTCAGGTTATTACCAAAGTGGCAGCCTCAGGCAGGAGAGAAAATTGGCACAAAAAGACACACTCTTACTTTCCTCATCCTTTTTCCTGCCTTCTGGCTTTACTCTCAACTAATGTAGCACAAACTTCCAGATTTCTAGTTTCTGAAATATGTAGACTCCTAATGTTATCTTTGCTGTATTCAGTATGAATATTTTAAATGCAAAAAAAAAAAAAATTGTATAAAAACATTGCTGTGCACACATTTTTCTCTGTAATTCAGTCTATCAATTTTTACATGAGGTTGCAGCAGGATGCCACTCCTACAGCAACAGTTTAGCATTCCAGAAGGCTGCCACAGTTGCCTTTTCCTCTTTCCTTTCAACTTATTTGTAACTTGAGTAACTTTGTTTCTGCAAACAAGCAACTCTTCTCCAAACCTTCTCCCCTTCCCCAAAAGATCAATATGGCAATCTTATTTCCCTATGGCACTGATTCAGTTTCTGCTGAAAATTGAAGCATCTTCACTGACTTCAGAAAGATCCAGTGTGCTCTGTTCAAGGACAAATCCAGAATCTCCTGCTTGATAAAACTGAAGTCATGTGATTAAAATTAGAAATTTTCTCTGTCCTTTGGGCTGCTCAAGTATCCAGGTTTTCATAAAAGGCCATGAGAAGGTGTAATTTCTTGGTATCTGAGCCTCACAAGCTCAAAAGCTAGAAATAACCAACACTTTCCATGTGTATTCCTCTTCTAGAACAGCTAACAGAGAGATAGGAGTTCTAATGTTGCTGAAATGCCCTGCTTAAGGAGCTGATCTATGATACAGATGAGGATTCATTTTATTTCAGTTCACCTGTCAAACAGAACTAGCAATAGTACAATTTTAACACTTCACACAACCACATTTTGCATTGCAGTTATAGATCTTCTGGTCTTCTGAAGGTTATCTTGGACTTTGTTTGATTGCACTGTTGAAATGCAATGTTGTTGCATTTTTTACTTAAATCCTTTGCTTCATCAAAGGGCTGAAAGAAAGTTGGCCAAATACACCCAGAGGCTATTGCAGTGTTTATGTGTTACTGCTGTGAAACAAAGACAGGGAGCTGAGCACTCAGGTTTGCTCAGATTCTCAGGTTCTGTGGTGTTGCTCACAGGTGGCTGGAATTAAATTGACTAAGTGGTTTCTCCAAGCACAGTACCTGTCATATCTTGTCTCCTTTTCATAACTTCAAAGATATGAAAGTCATAAAACCAAGCCCAGGAAGGGTCAGAAGCCACAAGCTTCTTTGATTGATGTTTTGTCATATTTGGGCTCATTACTTCACCAGAAAGCTTCCCTTCTAAATTTCAGTATTTATGAACTCCCACAAAATAAATATTATTAACAACTGGGTAAGAGGGTCAGAGTAAATGTAAACAACATTCCTGAATGAAACCCTTCTGCCTCCAGGATGCACTCAGAATAAGGAGATACAACAGAGGTCACATTCAATGTATTTGTTATCTATTTCTTTGACCTTACAGCCACCTTAAAGTGCTGAACCACTGTTGAAGGAAATATTTTTTTGCTGCTGTGTACAGAAGTTTCTTTCTAATGAACACCACAGGGTTTACTGATGGCTCTTAATGAGTTAGGAACAAGTGTCCTGCAGGTAAATTGTCACATATTTTTAGAAATAAACCAATCAATGAAGGTGATGTATAGAATTATAGAGTTGTCTGTACTTCTCCAAAAGAGAAAACAAATATATCAATGTCCTTAATGTTTTATACAAAAGACACTTAAGAAGCTGGCAAAAACTCTGTTTAGACCTGTGTTTCAGATCTTAAGAATCAATAACAGCAGTTAAACCGAGATTTAGGGACTCTTACAAACAGAACCAGTAACAGTATTCAAAGGAACAAAGAAACTGAGGGTTGTCACAGGAGAAAAAAAAGTCTGATTTTGTCACAGTGTCTCAGTACTTGTTTTCAGGAGGTATCTTTTGGGAGAAATAGCTGCCTCTGAATGTTACTGTAACATACTCTGTTATAACTCTACATAACCTTACCACTATATTTTAACAATGCCTTTGACTACCTTAATAACATGTGATAGAAATCTGGTATTATTCTAGAATTCAA
The DNA here is from genome assembly GCA_035041135.1 of Platyrinchus mystaceus. NCBI lineage: Eukaryota > Metazoa > Chordata > Aves > Passeriformes > Tyrannidae > Platyrinchus > Platyrinchus mystaceus. The sequence goes on from JAWWLV010000021.1 coordinate 7,665,140, forward strand.
CGGAGGCAATAAAATTACTTTTTAGCAGATGTATATATAAACCAGGATCTACAATTTATGAAATGCATTCTACTGTATTTGGTCTAAGGGAGACATACACCTTTTCTTTATGTATGATGCATTTATATTAGTTCTTTTTTGTCCTTAAAGATACGTTTATGCCTTTGTACAATAGTTACATATATGTGCTGCCTATACAAAGATTGCTTCATCCTCTGCTGAAATGCAGAGGCCTTGGCCAGCCCTTGCACTGCCTGGTGCACAGGGAGTGGGAAGCTCATGGTAGAAGGATTAGTGCTGTGTCTCACGGGAAGAGCCTCCTGCACACAGAGGTCTGTGCTCTCAGTCACATTGGGCTTCCTTCAGGTTCTCAGTGGGAAGTTCTCCTGAGTCTGAGGCTCTATTTTCAGAATTTGATGATGTGATGCTTGCATAATAAACCCTCTGCTTGATAGGATTTATATTTTTAAGACTTATAGTCTGGGCCTCTACTCCATATGAGTCAAATGTAACATCTCTGGAAGATGAATATATAGTTGAACTAAGTCTAATAAGAATTCAACATAACTCCACATACTTTGGGCATGTTACTTAATACATTACCTTCCTCACTACTTAGCCTTTCTATGTGCAAAATGGAGAATTATGTGATTGTACAGTTTTAAAATATTTTCCTTTTTCACATGAAAATGGCATTTTTCAAAAATTATATAATATATCTGTAAAAAGAAACAAGTTTTAAAGACAGAAAATCAGGATTATTCTGTGTGTGTAAATGTAATATGTTATAGAGCCCCTTGCAGCAAGGTTTTTTGTAAGCTTAAACATGGTTTCTTATGTCTTTATGGGGGCATTTTGATTTTAGTTCTACCACACAGAATAAGGCAATTCAGAGTAAACAGCATAAACCCCAAACTATGTAATAAATCAGAGCTAAATTTGTTTTTGTGATTTTCTTCTTATATGTGATTATTTCTCTGTTTTCTTAATGCTGGGATTCTTTGAACTTATTTCAGGACACTTTTTTTGAAAACAAAATGGTACTTTAAACTCTTCTATGTTATTGTTCCTGATGGAATACATATGTAAAGAAGATCATTCTACTTTTTATAACAATTGTGAAAGATTACGTTGGGGTTTTTTGTTGTTATGGTTGCACTTCTCTGAAATCCCTTCCTCTGACTGCACAGAACAGGCAGACTTAAGTTATTGTATAACACAGTTGTACTTCTAGTTTTTTAGCAGGAGCATAATTACAACTGAAATCCTCAGTATTATAACTGAGCCGGAACAAATACTTCAGCTTTAATAATACAGCTGCTTCTGGCTTCAGGAATTAAATAGTATTGAGGTGGTCAAAATTCTGAAAAAGATCTTCCATTTTTTTATTTTGAACTGGAAAATTTTGAATTTATTTCATTTGACTTTTACAGATTGAAAATATTTTTCATTTCCATGAAAAAATAGTTAAAACCACTTGTTTTTGATTTATCTCTTTCTTCTTCCCCATGACTACAAGTATATGAAGGATATTTAGAATTCAGAGTGCCTTTGGTTACCACTTCCAGGTTTCTGTTTTCATGCTGCATATTTACAACAGAGGAAAAAATAAAAAGGAGAAAGAGAATAAGAAATTATTTTCAACAGAAACTTCTCTGACTTAGCACTACTGAAGAGTTGACAAATTTAGTGTAACAGAAAGAGAGGTGACACTGCAGGTCTCCTGTACTGTTCCTTGCTACTCTACTTGCCAGACAATATAAGAAAAAGTCCCTGGAGTTTCATGAGATGACTTTCCGTTTCTTGAGCATCTTGTGTGTTGTTTCCTGTCTAACTTTTTTCTTTAGACCACTGATGACAAACCATGTTTTTTGTTGGGTGTAAAACTCATTTGGGAAAACACTGAAGTGTATAATTGCTTGTGCTCAATCCAGATTGGCAGTGCTGCAGTACTGCCAGTTGTTTACCATCGTGGCTGCAGAATATTCGAAAAACCTTCTTCTTACTCCCATTTTAAACAACAGTAAAAATACTCATCTCAGCAGTGGAAGAAAAGGCTTCTCTACATGGCCAAGAGCTACATTTACTTATGCAAAACTAAGGATGGGCATTAAATATTTATATATCTCATTTATTTGAAACTGCTGCCCCATAAAGAACAGAGTGCTTTGGGGTTGTTATTAACTGCTCAGGTTTTTCGTATCTGGGTTAATTCTCAGGCTGCTGTTCTTGAAATTGTCACCTTGTATGAGACATTCAAAGAAAACGACAACACTGTTTTGAAGTGTAAGAGAAGAGCACATGCTTGTCCTGTTTTGTGACCTCAGAACACCCTTTAGATACTTGTACTTTTGTCCTCACTAGTTCAGTTCAAAAATTTAGTTCTCATATGAGGGTTGATTATTTTATCACCATTTAGGTGTCTTAGAGGATTTTCTTATTGTTCAGATACTCATTTAGTGCATTTCTACGAGTGACAGACTTCGGATTCTGAGTAAGTCCTTTCTTGTTTGCTGTAAATACGTTCTTTGCCTGCATTAGCTGCTTTGTTGCCTGGGGAGAGGCAATGTGGAAAATGTTATTTAGGGAAAAAAAATGTACAGCATGCTGCAGGAAAGAGTACTTAATTTCATAGCAGTAGGGACTAGAATCAGAGATTGCTCTAATGACAGACTTAGTTATGAATTTCTAGATAATGGTTGTGAATGCTATTTGTAACTCAGTTTTCTGAATTCTGCTCTTCTGTAGAAAGGTCTTTGCACTTCTGTAAAGTTTTCCTGCTTTGGTTTTAGTTTTGTTGAGTTGCAGAACATACCATTATGTTTTATTTCTCTCTCATAATTTTTAATCTACGTATATTTTTCTTGTACTTTCATTTTTAAATGACCTCTTGCACTGTGGAACCACTCAAACATTTGAAATACAAGAAGAAAAATGTAAAGTTCATGATGCATCTATAAAAGTCAGTGGTCTGAAAAAGAGGTATTGATACATACTTACACATTTAGTTTCACAACAGACTAATAGGTTATTTTACAATAGCACAACAGTGTAATCTTACTGATATGTAGTAATTATTTTTCTGTTGGGTCTGCGTTGTAGCATATTTCAGTTTCTATATTATTCACCCACCTGTTTTTTCTGCAGCCCATACAATATTATGGGTTCAATTTAGAACAGAAAGTGGCCCCTTGTCTGTAATTTTTTGTTAATTTTGCTAAAGTTTACTGTGTAGTTACAGCCCAATCTTGAAGATACCCATTCAGTTGATAAATATAATTGTATTACTATCAGTTGATTCAGTATTACCATTTGGTAAAGCTGATTTCACTTCTCAGAATAGAAATTTACAAAATCAAAATAGGTTTTAAAGCAAAAAAAAAAATGTGCAAAGGCAAGATTAACCTGGGATCGTGACAAGATATGAGAAACAAATCTTGTCTAATGTTTTAACCGTATTTAAGTTGTAACATCAGAACTAGTGGCACACAGTCCTTGAATGTTGTTGTTATTTATAACATGCAGAAACTCAGCATTCTACCTGGAATTTTGTCTAGGTTGTTTATTTAAGATATAAAGATCAACTGAGTATTAGGGGAGCTTGGAGTGCTTTGAGAAGATTATTTTGATACTCATAAAAAAAGGAAACCCTACTTTGACTAGCTGTAGATATGATGAATATAGCAAAATAACATTCATTTCATATTAAGTCCATCACTTAGACTCAGGAGCACTGAGAATATACTTCTCTAACTTTTCCGTTTGTTTTGAAAGATGACCTAAGTATTTTTTTTAATCTAATTTACTTTTCTTGTCTCTAATGAGACTGAGTTGTAACTGTTTGAATTGTAGCTGGTGTTTCTGTTTGATCTGTTAGTTCAAATATGCCATGTCACATCAAGGAACCCTTGATTTATTTCCACATCTCTTGCAGATGGATTTGCCAAGCAAACAATTTTCTTAGAATTGTTTAGATTATTTTTGGCATTTTGCATTTAGTGAGAAGAGTGCAATAGATCACATTTTTATTAACATTTCTAAATGTGTGCATATTATACTGTATGCATCTACACACAAAATCAATATTTGTTGAAGCTTGTTAAGATGACTGACAGGCTGGTTATTGCTTCTGCCCTCAAGTGACTGTCCATATGTATATTCCCAGCCATTCACTAACACTGAGTGATTTAGGCTTAAAAATGAACTGGCTTGAGACTGATCCATAGGTTTATAGATTGTGCTTCCTTTCTTCAAATTCGTGATGTATAGATTCTTTTATTATCCAAACAATATTTGTTTTGTAATTGAGATACATGCAACACGTATAAGAGTTTAGAGCTTTGTTTACTTAAAATATATTCAGAAAAATTATGTCTTTATTAACAGTTCTGGCAAGTAGAAGTGTAAAACAGAAGTACTTGAAATGCTTGAATTCTCTCAAGATAATTTATTTTCCTAACTCATCATATTGGAGTGAAAAAAAAAATATTAAGAAAGTTTAAAAGCTCTCTGAAATAATCCATAAAATAGATTACAAAGTAAATATAATTTCAGTTAATCATGATACTGTTTGCTAAGTCCTCAGTGGAGATGTAGCGAAATATGAAAATCAGATTTAAAAAAAAATTCAACTGGCAAATTGAACAAAACTTTTTTCTCTTGGAAAGGGCAGATCTGACAATAAGGTTATTTACATACACTAGAACAAAATCAATGAAGTAATTTTACTTTCTGTTTTCTCCTCTGCTGTATGCAGGTGCAATAAGTCATCTTGACTGGCTGAGCAAAGACTGATCTTGGAGGCTGTGGGGCTTTCTCTTTATTTCCAAAGCTTTACATGACGCAGCTCATGAACAGACCCTTTTCCCAGTTTTGTTTTCTGCAATCCTTTTTATGCTGAATAGTTCATTAAAAAAAATATTAATCATACGTTCCTTGAGGTGTCCTTCTGCACAGCAGTTTCTGAATTTCTCTCTATTAGACACAGTAGAGAGCACTGACATTGGCACCTCACCTTCTGATCACTGTTAAACATTGCCAATGGGGCCAACAGTCCCAGGGTACTTACACTGCCAAAGGCTGTGGCTGAGTCCTTTTATGTTCATTTAAAGTGTTCTTAGAACTAAAGAAAAGGAGACTCTGCCTTTCATTCAGGTGTCACAGAACGGTCTATCGAGTAAGCAAATGGGAGGTCAGATCTCCTTTAGCAAGTCTTGCTTTTGCTGCAGTGAGGTTTGTAAGACACTAGGTTTGTGTGGCAGTACTGGTAAAAGAATAATTCTTAAGTCTTACCCTGAAATTAGAAATGAATTTGTGAATAAGTGTTCTGGAAAAAGAGATTGTTCATGAGCTACTTCCTGTGGGTGTTGTTGAAGTATTGTTTCCCTCAATCCCAAGTGAGTTTGTGAATAGCAGATTTTGGCATATTTCCCACTTAGCCAACTGCATAAAATTGAGCATTTACACAACTGTTAAGTTATGCACAGGTTATTTTTAGATATATCATTCATTTATTCAACCAGTCTGGAGATAGACACGTGTAACAAACAGGCAGTATTCCTTTTAGAATTAATATATAAGGCAACAGAAGACAACTTCTTACTGTTTTCAAGCACGTTCATATTAAATGGAAAGTAGGGCACAGAGATAGATACTGAATCTATTTTTCTTAGTGTTTACAGGAAGCAATAGGGGAGAAATTATATTCTGTGGGGAGTTAAATTATATGCAATGGATCAGTGCTCTGGTCCTGCTCTGAGCAGGCAGGAGAACTTGTTCAGCTGTCTGCATGATGCTGAATGAGACCACGTGGTTTCCCCATCTATATTCATCATGTGCCAATCCACTACAGGTAGCAGCTATTTCAAAGACCCGTTCCCATTAAGGCAGATAAAGATTTAGATGAAGTCACTAGAAAAAGAAAACTTCTCTTATCCAACTGAAATGCTGTATATGCTGCAGGATACTTTAGCATTGTAACAGCACACAGTATATATTTTATGATGTACTCCCTCTTATGTGTAACTGTTAAAGAGCAGAGTTTAGTTGTTTTTATTTGTTTGCTTGTTTGTTTTTTCCCTTTTTTTTTCTTTTTCTGAAAATGAATCTCATTTGCAGAAGTTTTTTTTGGGGGGGAGGGCAGGTTAATCAACTTTTCTAACTCATGAAAACTTTGATTATGAAATAAATTCAGCAATGTACCTTACAACACACTAAAGCTTGATCATAAAAATAATGCAAAGGTAGCATCATCATCCCTCCCTTAGCTCCTTGAAGTTTTGATCTAAAATACTGCAAACTGCCGAGATTTATAAACTGCACAAAGTAAAATATCCTGTATTTCTGAATTGCCTGTTGATCTTAAAAGTTATAGAGTTTCCCTCTTCTTGTGTATGCCAGGAAAGAATCTGTTTCATGTGAGTAGCTGTCAGAACAATGCAAAGTAGTGTCTTTACAAATATATGGCAGAGAAAGATTTTTGTTTATCTGTTTACTTTTAAATTCAGCCGTGAAACTGGAAAAATAACACTGGACACTATTTTGAGAACTGAAATAGTGCTTTGATTCCATGCTTTGAGTTTTTCAAAGGGACAAATCATCACTCACTGTGAATTTGTGTCCCTTGGCCTGTGCAATGTTTACTGTTGTCACAACTAGTGGTTCCTGAGCTACTTTGTGAGTGTGTGACTGTTTCCTCAATGTGACAGTCATTTTTTATGTGACCTGTGTCTAGGGAACCACTTTCACTTATCTGAATCAGTTCAAACAAAGTGCAACAGAAGAGGAGGGAAGAAGAGGGGATAAATACTAAGGCTGGTCATGTTTCTTCTCCAAGTGTTTCATGGCCTTGTCTGGAGAAACCACCAGTAACAAAGCTGATCCTTTCATAATGACTTTTTTAAGGTATCAGGAATCATGGCTTCAGCCTTTGTTTTTGGGCTTGTGAATCAGATAAAGTTGCCAATATCCATTCTTTTATGTCAGACATTTTACTGATTCTGCAGCCTAAAATGTTTGCTGTCATTATTTAACAATTGTGATTATTATCATTTTATGAATGTTAGATTTACTGAGAGGATCCACAAACACACATGGCCTTATCAGCTTGATCTGCTACATCCGTTTTTCTAAAAACTGTTGAAAATCTGGAACTAAAAGTTTTCCTGTTCTTGAACCTACAGCTTGTTATTGTGTGTAGTCTATTTATTTCTGAGTGGTTTCTCAAGTCTGTTGAATGCATATGGTGATCTACAAGGAAAATAAATACTCAGTTTAGGATGTTATATATAGCATGCCAAGTAGGGGAAAAAAGAAAGAAATGTATGCCTGTTCTAAAAATTTCAGCAGAGAATCACTGACTGAAGGTGGTGTCCCGGTTGTTGGAAATGCAGAAGCTCAAGTTACGTAAAGACACTTCTGGTTTTAGTTCCTTTGGTTCTGGGCTGTCAAATACGTGACACAGGAAGTTTGGTGTTTTGGAGATTTTCTTAGGGTTGTCAGTGGCTTCAAGTGAACTTTTTAGGTGCTCAGGACTTTTTGAATTGGATGCTTGGTGCCTCACATGGAGCAGCAGCACACTTTATAACTCAGTCTTCTGAGGGCACTGTATTGTCTGGCAAAAGGTTGTAAGGACATGCAGTGGTTTTGGGAAACAAATAAGATTTTTAGTTGAACTGATTATTTTTCCACTAATCCGTTTTTTTTTTTTTTTTTTTTTTTTTTTTTTTTTTTTTTTCAGTAATACTAAGAGAATTGCTATCCTACTGGGCCAATGTGGATTTCAAGAGGGATCTGTTCCAGGGAAATGTACCACTTGCTCCTTTGTATTGCAAGTATTACAACTCTTTTATCTGTCATGCTGAAAGCAAATCAAATAATAAAATGGCACTGAAGTTTCTCCCCTAGACAGTAAGCATTTTTAGTCCTATTTTGTAAAGATGGAAATTAAAGCAGAGCTATGAAAAGCCAGGGAGTGCCAGACAGAGGAGAATTGTGTCTTTCTTCAGTCTGGCAGAACAAATTTTCTTTGACATTATACTCCAAGGCCAGTCTGACTGGGACCTGAACAGCTTCTTCACTGTAGGAACATCCTGTTAAACTGAGTGGACTGGGGTCATGAAGATCAGAAGTGTTTTGCCTATAGAATAGGACATGTGGAACACAGCAACAGAAGTGAATGACTGTTGGAACTGGTTCCAAGCTGAACCAGTCCAACCTTTGATGGCTATCCATGATAATGAAATTAATAATAGAAACTAATGTCTTTTAAAAGAGTATTTTACTAAGCCAGGGAGAACTTTGGCTAGTGGTCAAGGTTGTGTGGTGTTCCGAACTTCCAAGCATTTCAGTTTCTACCTTGATCACTGCTTTTCTTTTTTTTTAAGGTTTAGTTTTAGTAGCTGAAAAGTGGTAAACTTATAAGTGCTAAAGGTAAGTAAGAGAAGTGGCTTACATTCAACATAAAAAAGCCCAATAAATCCACAGACAAAGAGGTTGTCTTACAAGTTCTTTTTATGCCAATTGCTTAAAACCAGTGCCTACATAACCCTGAGATATTGGGCCAAATCTAAAATGGTTTTTGAGTTCAAGCTCAATTTAATGGCACTCTGATTTCTTCATGGGAAGCATTCCATCATGGGAATCAAGAACATTTCATGAGTATAGATGTAAAAAGTGCTGTGCTGAGTAAACCCCAAATTCCTGTGGGTGTTGAAATATTGTGATTTATGTAGTAGGTTATACCCTGTCCACCCAGCGGGTTGGTTGAGGTAGGATGCAAGACAGGAAGTGACTAAAATTCAGCATTACGTTTTTCCATTAGAACTTTTTGTACTTAGCATTATCTTAGGTCTACTTCCTGTTAGATAAGTCTTTTGGAGACAATGACTTAAAAACAAGCATGATCTTTTAAAATCAATGTAGCATCTCTTATTTGGACTAGATTTTGACTTTGGACTGTCCAGGCTAATACTATTTTTTTTCAGAGTGACCAAAGGATATGGGTCAGCCGGCAAATGAGGCAGAGTCAAGGTGAAATATTCCACAGACATTAAGTATATTACCAAGAAAAAAAGGTCCTCATGTTGTAAAAGATACTTTAAACCAGAGCTTTCCATCATTTGCCTCCCCTGTAAGCTGGACAGAACATGTAACCCATAGAGGTGACAGCAAGAGGAATTAATGTCTTTTAAGTGTTTACTGGATGCTTTCTAAGTTATTTACCTGCTGTTTCCACTGAGCTCACAGTATTTCCACAGAGTGCAATGAGAGTCAAATTTAAAAGTGAACTTCCTATGAGGTGTAAAACACATGGCTAATGAATATCTATTCCTGTTAATGTTAACGTAGGTTTTGTAAACGGACTTGTACAATTGTACTATAAAATTTCTCATGAAACTACAGAAAGCTCTTGGTGATGTGACTGGTTTTTTTTTCCTCAAGAATGAATAAACATTTCCAGAACATTGATAATCTAGAAATTAGTTAGTTCTGATTTTTTTTAAGCCAGTTTCCTAAAAGGTGGCATCCTTGTGACCTGGCCTTTGGCATGTACCTCCCTAATAACACTTGAACTTGCTTGACCAATTTTAAAAAGGGTTGGCACAGGGTGAAAGACTCAGATATCTGGTACCTCCACATTTCATGAAAAGGAGTGTTAGATATTGGAGAGAGAGAGAGAGAGAGAACTGCAGTTGTATCCTTACTCAGGGAAAACAACAAAATTAATCTTTTATTAGACATCAGAGACTCCACATAAATTTACCCTTAAGATACGAATCTCAGCTAAGATATTGGACTTTGACAGTTTGGAGGCTCACAAAATAATCAGGTGGGTTTTTTTCCTCGCTACTTGAAAAAACATCCATATATTTTGAACTGGAATAACTTCAAACATTAAAAAAAAAATTAAAAATGCAATTAGATCTTTAATGAGAGCACTCAGGTCTAATTTAGAACAACCTGAACTGAGCATGAAATGGCTCTAAAAATATCAGGGCACTTAGAAAACTCAAAGGGCCAAATATAGATTTACATAGTTCAAAAGACCGAATGAGTAAAGATGGGGATTTGGTGCTGCAATTTCTGTTGCCACTTCATTGCCTAGAGAAGAAAGGGATGAGGACTTTACATATAGTTTGGAGTTTAAGGAACGATTTGTCATCCCTGAGTTGCCATAGTATCTGGTTTCCCCGGTTACCGGTGACCAGGGAAGGGACACTAGAGAAGCTGAAGGCTGGTTATTTATTTATTTTTTTTTAGAGGGGAAAAGAGAGAGAGGGGGGTCAGAGAAGATTTTTGTGTGTGTGAGAGCAGCATGTGAGAATAGTGCTGTAGGATAACAGTTGGGAACAGATTTTGTCTGAAATGGAATTTACAGATATCTTTTCAGCACAAGGAGATAAAGTAGTCGAAATAAAAAGATTGGTGGTGAGAAACAGAAATTCTGATTAAAAAATGAGGAGAAGAAGAGCTGTAAAGCTGTCTCCTTGCTCTACTGGATATAGGAAATCAATTGTGTCAATACATGTGATACAAGGTGTGATTTGACCAGATTTTCTCTCACTTTACAGCAGCAGCACTTAGGGTGGGTGGTCCAGAACTGGTCCTTCCTGTGTTGGGAATTTTACAAACAGAGAACCAATCTGCTTCTGTCATAGACAGCATGTTTCTTGCTAATCCAGAGGATTGCTTTAGTAATTCTTGTGGCTGAGACTGCTGAGTGGATCCCAGAATGGAAATTTAAGGGGATCCTTTTAGTGTTTCCTTCCGGCCTTGCTGCAGAGCTGTCAACAGAAAAATAAACATGGCAGATTGCAACAAGAAGGGCTTACAGAGAGTGTTTGTTTGTTGGTTGGTTTCAACAATTGTTGATTTTCCCTTTTGCTTTCAAACTTCTCTATTTCCTGTCCAGAAAGCCTTTTGGGGTATGTCACACTGTAACAGATACCCAGTGCAACAAACATTCCTATGCAGCTTTGGTTTTGATACTTAGTGGAAGGCGAAGGAAGGCAGTAATTGCTTTCATCCTTTAGACTTGTTGACACTTAATCAGAGCTCAGATTTCCAGGGAGGAATTATTGAAGCATGGGCAATTTTTGACACCTCTACATTAGTAAAATATTTTTTTAGACATTTTAATATTCTTATTCCACAAAGACCTGTTCATGTCAGAGAATCTCTTATAGCAAATTCCCCCAATGCAAGAATGGCTCTCTGCTGCACTAGTTCCAGTGTCAGAGGCATTTTAAATGGAAACACATTTCTGTTTTCTCCAAGTGTTCTAGCCATGATACACATTGGTTTGTTTTCTTAATTTCTAGGGCAAATTACAGGTACTTGACTGGACCAGCTTTTCCCTATTCTTGAATCAAAACTATACAAAGGCTTAAATATAAGAATACTAAACTTTATCATGTGTAAACTCTTGTTTATGACTGAAATTGTAAATCACAGTCTTTAATATGCTCTTTTATTTCTTTTCTTGCAGGCCAGATGGTAGGAAGCAGATGATTTTACTAGTCAGATAATTTTAAGCATGTGATTACAAGGTTGTGAGTAAATGCATTGTTTTGCAATATTTCATTACTGAACTTGCTGATGTCCCATTCAGTCAAAATTTAGTAAATAATTAGTAAATATTAAAATTTAGTAAATTTTCAAGGATTTACTTAATAATTTTATTTTCAAGATTATTTCAAATGCCAATTTCATGTCTTCTAGGGCAGAGATTTTTAGGGAAAAAAAAAAGAAAGGTAACACACTGTATATGAGCCTTTAATTTCATTGAGTCAAATGGGCTCTGGGTTTCACCCTTAAGTTCAAGGCTCCAGACTATCAGTAACTGTGGTTTCGTGATTTAAATATCCTGAGCATTTCACTGGCCTACAGAATAGCTTGATTCACAAGAGAGGAGGGCTTTTATAGTACTGTAATACTACTCTGAGCTTATTAATAACTAATAAATTACCAACTTCCATTAATTTAGATTACTAATTATGGTGACTTTAGTAGATTTAGAGAATATGAAGGTAGAAAGAGGATTTGAATTGTGATTCTTCAGATTTATTTTGCCCAGATTCCCTTTTATTTGCCAGTATAACTCAAAATATTTAATTTGCTTATAAATATGAGTTCACAGTCCCAAATTCCCTCAATTCTTCTTATTTATTGGGTTTTTCCCTCTGTGCTCTCAAATGGGTACATCTGTTTTGATCCTGATTTGCATAAGTACAATGTCAAACGTACACATGCAAATGGGATGGTTTCATCTGCATGTGGTCATGCATGCAACCACTCTTTGCATTTGCAGGCAGGTGATAGCAGAAATGCAAATACAAGTTAGTCTTAGTATTGTCACAATTCTCATTCATGTGACAGCAAAGGAGAATCTTATAAATGGATTGGAGGAAGGTGGTTAAGGGGAGCTTTCCCAGCTTAATTGTCTTGAGCCAACATCATGGGCTGATCAAATGAAAGAATCTATTTGTCTCATGCACTGTCTTATTATTCCCAAATGCATTTTTTTGTGTGTAGGGATAACCTAGTTCCCTTAAAGAAATTTTTATCTCAGTAATATTTGCACTTCTGGCACAAAACAAGGCATTTCTCTGCAAATTCTACACTTTGGTGACCCACAGTAAGAGCTCAGTTCAGCACTGCTCCACCTTAGGGGGCTTAAGGGACCCAAGAGACAGCTGCAAGTGGCAAAGGTGAGCCATGGCAGCTGCTCCAGGTACCAGGGACACTCCATGGGTGAGCCCATGTTTGTGAAGCTGCCCAAGCTCAGACTGAATGACAGGAAAGCCACTCCTGCCACCTCATCCCTACAGCGACACACTTCAAGTTCTCCTTTACTCAATAGCAGAATATTCTGGTGATCCTCCTGTGCCAGAGTCTGATTTTTTCAAATTGTCATCTTTTACATCCAGGTGGTATCTACTCTGATCAGAGGTAGGAAGGTTTTCAGCAATGAGATTTCCTCCCCCACTCCAACTTTTAAGGTAAAAATCTCCCTTTCCTCAGGCAGAAATACCTGTGCCTGACTTTCTTGATAGTCACCAGATAGCTTTCAGTTAATACATTAACTACATGTTCTAATTACCTTTTTTTAAGAACATCTAAGAAAATTTTCTCATAGATAGTCTTTCTGCAATATGACTGCCTTGCTAAATATTATTACTTTCGTGCTCCTGAAAAATATTCTATTCAAAATATGGCTTATTTAACAGCTGATATGTCTAGATTATCTGTTCCTTGATAGAAAGTTTTTTTCTTTATTTTTTTTTCAAAGCTCAGATACAAGACAAAAAATTCATAATTACCTAAGACAAACAGCATATAAAATTTTGAGGAGAATTTACCATAACAAAAAGCAGCATATGTATTGGGAAGGACAGAATTCAGTTAAAAGGTTGCCAGAGTACACATTTTGCTACTTGTTCATAAATAGTAATTTAATTTTCTGTTCTGTTTTGCTGACATATTCCAAAAATCTTCTCAGAAGAATGTGCTGTGTTGACCTTACCCTTACTTACTAAATTTTACAAGCACACTGGTAGCCACTTCCCTTGAAAAAGAGAAAAGGATATTATTGGCATTAATCACTGCTAGGTGTAACCCATCTGTCCCATGTGGGACAATAAAGTTTATGTCCTCCAAAAAAAAAAAAAAGTCTTAGTATTAAGATTCCCACAGTTTAGCAAAGAGAGACAGCATTAACAACAACCCTACCCTCAAAACCCACCCCTGCAGCTTGTTAAGTAAATGCCTGATGAACACACCCCACCCAAACCCCCAGAAGGATGCAGGTGATGTGCATTTGTGCTTATGATTTGCAGGTGAACCCCATCAAAGGGATGACTCAGCAGATTAAAACTGAGCTATTTGAAGAAGCTTGGGAGGCAGCATCCTAGTCACCTTCTCCTACAGCATATTCACCCAGAAGGCTGCTAATTGCTGTGCAAAATTTCTCCAGAGATTTAGAAGGTGTTGGTAATTAGTAAAAAGGCAGTAATTTATTTTCTGTTTTAAGATGTCTTTTGGGGTGAGAAATAAGTTTTATTTAACAGAAGCAAAAATCAGTAACAGCTGGAAGGACAAGGAGGAGAGGATTCCAGGTAAGTGTGATGTAATAACAGTTATACAGTTTTCTCTACACATAGGCAAGAAAGTTGTACTAATGATTTGCTAGAAATACTTTCATGTCCCTTACTGTGCATAGTCATCTTGTGAAGTTCAGTTTCTGTGTCCCAGGAGGCTGCAGGATGGGTGTAATCCTGTACCATCTCGCATCCATCGCTAGTCCTGTACAAAAGTTGAAGAGGTCTTACAATTTTTTTTCAGAGATGTCTTGATGCTTTCATTACATAGTTTAAAAATTATAATGATTCATGGAAAGAAGTTACAGGGTGAAGAATGTAATCACACAACATTCCTAAAAAGTTCAGGAATTATTTTTTGTTGTTGTTTTTAAATACTTAAGGTTTTCCAAATTTGATTTAGGAAATCCTTTAAGGGTGATGAAAGTCTGTTTAAAAAAAAAAAAAAAGACTTTCTGATATTGAATGTACTAGCTTCCTAGTTGTAACAAATGTGCTATACATTTTTATTCAGTGGTTTGGGGGAAAAAGTTTTCATATTATCTGTGCAGTATTTCATGTAAGGCATTTACCTTCTACTAGCCAGTGGTCTGAAAATGCTACTTATGTTAAAAACTAGTACTAATTTCTATTGAGTTAAAGGCATCTTTTGGATTCACACTTCTGCACTCATAAAAGATGAACTTTTTCTGAAGTAAAGATTAAATGAAGGTGGCAAGTCAACAAAACTCTGTTGTACTGGTGTCTTCAGAGCTGCTTTGTTTTACGCTTTCTGTCCTGAGGAGATCAATAATGGATGGCTGACATAATTCTTTCACCACTCAGAAATGAGAAAGTCTAAATGCATTTCTTTAGGGCAGGCATGTTTTTCATCCTGAGCTGAAAAGCCTGTAATTGAGTGAGGTTTATAAGTGTGATTGCTACTGGTGTGTGTTCCAGTCTGACATGTCTGTGAAAGGTTCCACTGGCATTTATCTGACTCTTAGGAATGTTGACCTCATCTCCCAGGCTGGCCAGGATGTGAAATGTCCGTGCTGGGAGACAGACAGAATGAATCTTATACTAGGGAGCATTGAGGTTCAGCTTATGATCATGCTGGTAACTTTCTCAAAGTTGACTAGTTTGATATAATTTGCATATACTGTAACTTTTAGTTTAAAAAGAAAGCAGAACACAGAACAGATGTTCATCCCCTTGCAATGTTGACTTGTATCTTGCTGGTGAAGTGATTGGAGAGACTTTATCAAGCTTATCATTGGTAAGAACAAGGGAAAACTGGACTCTGAAGATTTTGTCCTATCTGCTTATTTTACCCACTTTTTAATCTGACTAGTAGTCTGCCCTCTATCATGTGCATCTCAGAATTTTCTTGAAAAAAAAAACCAGCAAAATTCTGTAATTTAATGTATTACTGTTTTCATTTATTATTTTGGAAGGCTGTGGGTAAGACAAATTGGTTTACAGTGCATGTGAAATGTTGCTGAAATGCAGAACACAGATGCACCAGGGTACAAAAGCCCTTTCCACAATTAACTTACATTGCTGAAAGAAAGGAAAATGTAACTTCAATCTGCATTTTTGGTGGGGTGGTCTGGGTTTCCTATTGTCTGTAAAAGGAAGGGGTGATTCTGTGCGATGTCTTGGTTGATATCACAGTGGTGGCAGAAGTAACTGAGAGGGGAGTGCCTGATACAAAATGATACTGAGGGTCTGTCAGATCCTGGCTGTCCCTGCCCAGGTGTTGATTCCTCCATGAGGAACATCCAGGGCTGGAATAGAGACAGTTCCAGATGATTCTGCAGGTGCTCCAGCACAGGGCACAGCTGAGCCCATCACTGATGCCGGTGGCACCTGTTTAGAAATGCAGAAAATACTGGACAAATGGAGGAGGGAGAAAAGAGTGAGGAAAAAGCAGAAGGAGCACCATGGAGGTCCACACCATCAATCAGTAACTGCATATAATGAACTTCATCTCCAGAGGTAAAATAAACCCCTAAACGCTGCAAATCAGCACCACTTTTGGAATGCAGAGTATGTCTTCCTTGCTGTGTGAACTCAGTTCTATTAGAAGAAGTGTTCCCATGTTTGTTTTGATGCACAGTGGAAATAAGTACTGGTTCTCTTACCCACAAATATACTGTGTGTTTGTGAATTGAGTTTCAAACTCTTTTATCAACACTGATTGCTGCCTGGGGAAATGATTCCAATATATCAAAGCCTAAGAGAAAAGAAAGATAAGAGTGGCTGGATATTTCAAAGAAGAATAAAAAAATCAGCATTAGAATTCATGACAAGCAGAAGCAATTTCTAGTACAGAGGTAGGCATTGTATTAAATAAATGCATTAAAAATATTGCATGTAAATGAAGTAGATGTCTGAGTTTAAGAGGGAAGAACAAGTGCTATAAATCAGTGCTTAATCAGGTATTTGTAAGTAGTCAGGGACTTAATTTGAAAATAAGATTACCTGTAATTCACTCTGAATACTTAAAAATTAATTTTTTCTTTATCAGAATAATTCACATTTACTCCTATTGAGCAATATTTTATTCTTAAAGTAAGTTTCTTCATTTGCTCTACCTATAATATAAAACAATATTCAGTGCTAGAAACAGTGGGAAAATATTCCCAACAGCAAGATATTTAAAGACAGAAGAAGGGATATAGTTCACTTTCTTCATTATGGTATGACAAGGACAGCCTACTGGAAAAGGTGAAAATTATTGAGTGCCAAATTGAATGACACTCCCCATTTAATTTTTTTCCTCGAGCACTTATTTTCAGCTCCTGGGTAAATCTTTTGTGTATTTTTCTGCTTTCCAATGGAGATGTGATGATGTCATGAAAAAGCCATTTCTAAAAAACCTTAGTTCTCTGTGTCAATTAGATAATTTTGGAAGCATGTGTTTGTCTTATATAATGGTATAACAGCTACAACCTAAGCAAAATACAGAAAAGTAATCCTTTATAAAATTAAATGAGATGACTGCACTGCTTGCACAAAGTTAGGATGTGACTAGATTACACTCCTGTTTTGGTTTATATATTTTGTACCTTTATAAGAAAAGGAAAAGAGCTAATCTGATTCTTCTAAAATGTTATTTGCTTTATCTTTTAGTGGTTTTTTTAGAAGGTTTTCATTTTAAAGACCTTAATTACTTGCTTTTTATTAGAAATTTACTTTTTATTAGAAACCACTGGTGAACTTTATTTAAGTGAGAACCCTGGGGTTTCCTTAGTGACATACAAAATGTGTGTCCATGCCTGTGTGTGAGATTTGAACAGGCAGCCAAACAAAGAACATCCATAACAGCAATGTGAAGCACTGAGGGCTCAACTGCTGCATCCAAATGGCCCACAGCTGAGAAAACACCAGTCAGAGAGATACTGAAATTTCCATTTTTGGATTTTTGTAAACTCTCGTCAGACTGCTCAAAAAGCCAACCTGGCAAACCTAGACATTTTGATGGCGAAAAATTTTGAAGCAGAAAAATCTTTTGTGGTTTGATGATTCCAACACAACGTGACACACACCAGTGTTAGAAGAGCTCACAAGTTGATTTCAGTCACTCACCAAAACCAACAAACATAAAAAATTTAAAAACTGGTGGTTTTGTTTGTTTGTTTGTTTTTTAAATTTCACCTGAGTCATGCTGAAAGCTCTTATTTTAGCAGTGTGAAAGGGCACGTGGCTTAACTGCCTTGAAAGTAAGACCAAAGCAAGGCAGACTCAGGTTCTTCTTCAGTCAATAAGGCAGTTATCCCACAGACCTCAATGTTACTGTTTAATGCATACAAATAAAATTATTAAGTAGGGACACATTTTTTTTAATTGTTAATAACCTAAATATGAAGCAGTACTGTTAGAATATATAGATGTAACAGTGTGATGCCATTACTTCAGCGGCTGTGCAGTGTGTCTCAGGGAACCTGTTATACCTGTCCTGTTGCTTTAATGCTTGAGTTGTAAAGGTGGCAACACACAGTATCTTATTTCAATCATCATTCGATATTCAGTCACTCTCATAAACATAGCTAGCCAGCTCCTCTGTTAGCTGGGCTTTATAATTTTGACTTGTCTCAATTTATTGTACGTTTATACAACGTGGCATTCACTTGTGAATATTCTTTTTTTGTCTGAACAAGTTGACAACAAGCTTGTGGTGAAAGTTGCAACACTGTAAAGGACATATAATCTGCTGTGCTTTTCAAAACCCCCATATAGGTAAGACACAATCCAATTTTATACTGGATTGTCTTTTGCCAGTCAGGTATCATTATAATTTGACAGGCATGATGTGATACAATGAAATCTGAACGACATAACCTACTGTGACATAACTGATAGACCAATGTAGAAATTTAATAAAAACTTCCAATAAGTTTGCTGCACTTGGCCTGTCATGTCCCCAGCCATGCCCCAGTGTGATGTCAGTCTTTAGGTCAGGTATTTGGTCTTAAACACTACAAAATGTAACTCTTTGCTTATTCATGAGGGGTGCAATAGGTGTTTCCTTGTACCCTTTCTGGATATGCTGCATCTGAATAATGTTGCAACTATATAATTATTCCAGTATAGGCACCTGGAAATCACTGTACTTGGTCAGTAGAGAAGCTGCTGAATATATGGAATCACTTAACCTACTTACATATAAATTGCCTAACACTGATATACTGTTTTGTGGTGAGCTATGACCTAGTTGGCTTCTTTCTGAAGTTCTTAGGTGTAAAAAAAAAAGAAAAAAAAAAAAAAGAAGAAAGACACAGCTCCAGGGTTTTTTTTTCCTATAATTTATCACGACAGCAGCTTACTCAAAGAACTAAAAGTAAGGTATTTCCTCATCTACTCCTTTCGATTTCCATTCCTGCTGCCATGAGAGGATTCTCTTCTAATTCAATGAAAACCAGTTGGTACAGCTAAACTCCCAAACCTCCTGAAGTGGCATTTAATACATAAAATTAGGAAGACATAAAATACTATTTCAAAAAATTCTTCACACTATCCCTTCAGCCAGATATCAGTTATGCCTTGGCCCGTTTTTTTATAACTAGTTAAAATTAATGATTTGGAATCCAGAATTTTTTAATTTCTGTAGTCATCTAATTCTGGTGATTTCAGTGGGAAGTGTCAGGCTTACAAATTTATCTCACTATTAGAACGTATTTGTTATCATAACTGCATTACCTGCTTATTATATAGAAAAATTAATATTGCAGAGCACAAATAATTTGCAAATAGAATTTCTAAGAACTTTTCCTTATAAACAATTTGTAACTTTTCCTTATAAACGCTGTACTCACTGACCCGTTTTCCTCCGTGTACTACCCATTGTGTGTCTGTAGGTTGGCACAGGTCTTGTCTGTCTATCCTGATGATGGACAGTACTAAAGCTGTTGCAGGAACAATCCATGGCTGCTTCTCCAATGTCAAACCTGGTGCTGCAGAAAGAACGTGGAATACACTCAGTGGTGGTGACATCTGAGGTGTAGTTGTGCACCTGGTCTGGTTGAGCCTATGGTGAGGGAATGTACTGTTAAGCTCATCTGCCTTGAGCTGTCTGACACTTGCCACAATGCAAACATAGAGGTGAATTTGGGCTGAATTTGAGGTCTTTGTGTTAAAAGTACAGCATGACTATAGCAGATTGTTCTGTAAAAATAAGAAACTCTTATCTCCACGTGCCTCCAACTTTGAAGGTGACTTATGCCTTCAAAATAACAGTGTCTGCAGAGTCACTCTGAATTCATATTTCATTTAAAATTCTTCCCCTTCTTTATTTTATAATAACTTCATTGATGAAGGGCATTCAAATAACTAGAGATCTGAAATGTATGGACTAAAGACAGGAATAAACTGTCCCCTGCTCATGGAGTGTAAGGAGTCTGCAACTGTTCAGCTTTGCAAGCCTGACATATCTGGAATATCAAACTTCCTTGCTCGTCTCTGCACAGACCAGGGGCAGCAGAGGTGATGACTGTAACCTTTATTGCAAGTAGCCAGATGGTCTTGTTATTTCAGTCACCTGAATGGATTACAGGTAGCTCAGGCAAGAAGTTCTTATTGTCAGTTGAGATGTAATTGTTTCTGGACACAGAATATAATTGTTTGAATCTGTTCTTATTGTGATAATTGCTATCTAAAATAATTTTCTTAGGCATGCTAGATTATACAAGCTAAGTGTAAATAAAAATACTGCATAGTGTTGAATTGTGGGAATACTAATAGTCTAGGTTATTTAGGAAATATGCCTCAGGGACAAATGTTGTGATATGGTATTATATTTAATGTAGTTATTTGTCACTATAAAGCATTTCTGGGGTATTTTTCTTGACAAGGAAGCCATGCAATAAATTTCAGTAAATTTGACATATAAATTTATAGGGAAGAAGAGGTAAAAGACAGAATGCAGGTAGCAATAGGCTCTAAAAGAGATTTGGGGATGACATGTTGCTAATGACTACAAATCTTTGTAAGTTATATTGAATGGTTGCATTCAGCAAGTCCAAAAGTGTTTTATTCTGAAATCTGTAGCTGCATTCATATGTTTCAAGAGTCTCTAGCAGTGTTTTTGTCCATTTTCTACCTATCTCTTCTCTGTTGTACTTGTGTTTTTTATGGCTCAGCCCCATGAGGACAGAGGTAGTACCATGGCAGACCTTTCTGGAACCTATACCAGCGCACTGATGCACACTTGTTTTAATTTATTTTCTCTCTTCTTCCTTCTCCTCACCTTTCAAAGGCTGTGTGGTTCAACAAACAATCCAGAGATGCCTTGCTAGTTATTTTTGTATTAGATGTGCTTGCTGACTACCATCAAAATGAAAAAGCGGTTTTCACCAAAGATAAAAGGGAGTTACAGACTCACATTAGGATTTAACTGGTCAAGAATGGGCCAAATTCATAGAACAATAGAATGGCTTGGCTTGGAAGGGACCTTAAAGATTGTCTAGTTCCACCCTACTGCCATGGACATTTACCCCTAAGGTAACTTCCCTAAAGCTTCCCACATCTTAAACTGCTTCCTTCACAACTCCTTTACTCGTAGAAACAGACAGTTTCAAAACCCGATGTTGCTTTAATTAATGGCAAGCCTCTTGGCATCACAGTCAAGGTGAAATAAAATATTTAGTTTTAGACATATAGTAATGCAATAGTAAAGGGGTTAGTTGTGTTTTGAAAGTACTCAGTCTACGTGAAAGGAAACAAAAGAGAGATGCTTACTGACTGCAATGATGGAGAAATTGCACAATGCAAGAGGATTTGCTGTAGTTCAAAAACCATTATTATTGCCACTGGGAAGAGACTTAGGAGACTTGAGAGAACAATGTATAGTTTCATGCCATTCCAAGAATAGGTTCGTGCTCATGCAGCTGAACTGCACTTCTGGTATGGTCCTTTTCCTTTTTTCACCCTAGAAAGAAAAATCATGTAATGCTATTTCATGTATCGCATGCACTTCCTTTGCTGAGAAAAGTATTTCTTGCTTCTTACTTTCCCTCCTTTTCTCTGGAAAATTCAGTGAATTGGCAATAGAATGAACCCTTCTTGCTAATCAGTGAATCACTTACATATTTTTTTCCAGATTTACTAAGGGTTTGTCAGTGCTCAGCTCTGATTGTATTTCCATGTAGTTCTGGAGGAAAAGGTATTATCTTTTAAAAGTGCTTTACACCTCTAGAAAATTGGAAGTACAAACCTTGGCGACTCAGCAGAGTTTATGCCATTGTTGCAAACTTCATCTTTGACTGCCTGCATTTATACTGTGCTTGCCACACTAACTTCTTCAGTGTAGCTGTAGTGTGGAGCCACCTCTTTTCCCCCACCCAGCCTCAATATAAACAAAGTCTAAGTTATGAATGTGATAATTAACTATATATTACAATTCATTAAATATTCTTAATTCTGATGTGGGAATAAATGAAATTCATCATTAGCAACTGAGTTTTAGAGTGAACGTGTGTGGGTGCATGGGAATATGCATGCTAGAAGAAATTTATGCAGATTAAATCCATTAGCAATTTTCTGCACACCTCATTAGGCAAAATATCAAATCCCACTTAGCTCTTCTGCTGCTCTCATTAGACAATTTAAACTATACTATTCCATATCATCGAAACAAAAAAGAAAATCCCTGGTGTAGTGTCCCACAAGTGAATTCTTAAAATTTACAGCTGTCATACTGGCACCTTGGGCTAATCATGTTGCCTCTCTGTACTGTATCACTGTTCAATCTGCTGAGAGACAGCCTGGCAACTATACAGGGGCTCTCTAGAAAACAAGTATATTTTTGACTTCTTGTCACAGCACAATCCAGGTTCTCTGGCACTGTAAGTGGCTTTAAAGCATGTGTGCAGCTGTACTTCATGTGTTGAAAATACTTCCCAGTGGTGATTTTGAAAAAGTTTTTCTGTCACTCCCTTCATCGGGAAATACAAAATTGTCAAAAAATTGAAGTTTTCTGTGTGAGGATGCTGCCCTTGTTAGAATTTAAAATAATTTATTGGGTTGATGTTGTAATATCTGGTGTGTCTACAGCTGTGTCAGAGGTCGTGGGTTAGCCATCACTTTGAGTCAGTTTAAGCCAGGGGTCCTCAAACTATGGCCTGTGGGCTGGATACGGCCCCCAAGGGTTGCCAGTCCAGCCCAGTGGTATTTACAGAACAATTAGGTAACACAATGGACTAGCTGGGCAAGACCACATTCCGAGTTAAATAGTCCTCAAGACTTTGTCTGTGTGGGGAGTTTGGCTGTTGCCGAAGCTGGGGGGTGGGGGAGGGAGGGGTTAAGAAGTTCCTTTTTTACTTTTTTTTCTCTTCTATCCTGGGAGATGGGGGAGGAGTTTTGGGCAGTGGCCGAAGGGATGGGGGGAGTGCTTGGGGGCAGCCGGGCAGGAGCAGCAGCAGCAGCTTCTTTTTCTTCCTTGGGAGAGAAACTGTTTT
>JAWWLV010000021.1:7690161-7739520 GCA_035041135.1 Platyrinchus mystaceus
ATTGCGCAGGCTTGAAAGGTAAAAACACCTTTCCCAGATCTTCGTTCGCGAAGACTGGCCACTTACTTTTATTACTTTACATCCCACATGCTGAGAAGCAGGGCCATAAGAAGGAATTGGCAGGCAGGCAGATTTCTGGAGCACTAACAAAGGCTCCTGAACCCTACATCCTCCTCTGTTCAGCCACACAAAACCAGAGCCAAAGTGACACATATGGAAGTGGCCAAGTAGAAGCTCAGTGTTTTGTGCTCTTACTGGCTTTGAGTAGACCTGGGAGGGTTGTGGTTCCCAGACATCCTGTGACACTGGGACAGTAAGAACTTTGCCTGGACAAAGTGGAGCAATTCTGGTGCTTTCTGTATGAAATGTGACCACAGCCCCACCCTGCATGAGGGAAAGGGGCTGTTGGCTGCTTCTGACAGTGTGGGTCACTGGCACACAGGGTGGAGCTTTAGAAGACATGGGCCCTCTGAAATGATCTAAACAACGGAGTTTAATCTTCTAAACAGAAAATCTAATTTTCTTATTTTTCTTCTGTGCCATCTGTCAGTCCAGGTAGGGTCAGATCCTTCCTTAGCTGTTGTATGCTCTCTAGTTTCCCTGGTCTTGCCCAAGGAAAGGAATTCTGTCAGATGATGGCTTATGAGTAAGTGCTCATGGCTCAGTTCTGTGTCATGAGCTCACCCATGGCTATCAATTGTGTTTGAATCCAAGGAGGATGAAAAAGGAGAGACAGGGGGAAGAAATAATCTTACCTTTTGTGTCAGGATTGCCTTTTCTCCTGCACCATAACCCATTCCAAATGCCTTTGTTAAATTGTGAATACATTGATACATTGTGTGCTAACCAAATAATTTCTCCTATTATACTTTACATGCAATTCTTCAAATTCAAAGGTCACCAGCCAGACATGTAAAATGACTTCATGAACCACTTCAGCTCATTAATCATGCCTCAGTGTAGCAATGGCTCTCCTCAGTTCATTAGAATAACATTTCTTTGCACTTTATGGTAAACCATCATTATAATACAGAACAAGGACAACAGAGTGTGAAAGACTTTTTTTAATGAGACTTCATAGCTGCTCATGGTGGGACTCCTCATTCTGTTTGCTCTTGAAAGAGCTGCCTGACAAAGGTTCAGGATTTTACCTGATGAAGAGAGCCAGGAAGAGAGTTTCTCAGGGAAAACTGTCAGTGAGCTTACAGGAAGCTGCATAAACTTGGCTGCCCTGTTGGCTGAGCTGTCAGTCTTCAAACAAATAAAGAGAGAAAATCTTTAATTGTACTCACCACACATATGACATTTTATGCTGTGTCATTGTCATTTGCAGCTGTTCTTGCAGAGAAAAAGCAGCTCAGGATCCCCAGGATCTTGAGTGGACTCTGCACTTAATAAGGAGAAACTCTGTACTCTAATAATTAGCAATTATTGAGGAAAATAAACTCCTAATCAGTACCTCTAAAACTCAGTTGCATCATCAGTGCTCTAGCTGTTATTGTAATATTATTTAAGTCCTTACCTTGGATATACCAAAGAAACGGAATCATTACAATAGTGCTGGACTGACGCAGCCAATTTAAGCCTCCCTTAATAAATATTTTAAGGGATGTTAATAATATTTTAGAATCTTTCTTCTTAAGCTAGAATAATGAAACTGCAAAAATGGCTTATAAAGTTTTGTGGATATTCATTTTTAATTAAAATGTTCTTCTCTGTTTTCCCTCAGGAGTATAGCAACTTTAAGCACTAGGAAAGATACCAAGGCTCCCCACAAAAAGAAGTACCAGTCTCACTACTGACCTCGTTAATTTCCTGTCTGTGAGGCCAGTCCTGGTTATCCCAACAAAAAATAAATACTTACAAATCCAGACTCTGATCTTGTCCTCCTGCCCAATTTTCAACTCCCTTTGAAGGCAAAGGCAGTTTTAATTCATATGGGAGACGGCATGAGAACAGTTCTGTAATATGCAGATAGAGGAGTAATAATGATGAGATATATTACTGCCAGCCTCAAGAGGTAAAATTGAACTTTATAATCAATGGAATCATAAGGTATTTGAAATGATTATGTAGGGCTTTTCCCCTGCCATCTGTTTGTTCTTTATTGACCGTCTCCAGTGTTTTTGACAGACGACCATAGATTTTTACAATATACCTTTTGTCTCCTATCTATTAATAAATTTTTACATCTAATTTCCTAACCTTATTTTTATTCCTCTCTGAGTCAGCTCCACACCTGTAATCTCAGTGAGTATCCCTAGTCACTTCACCCTAGGCTTCATCAGCTTTTTCCTCAGCTTTGCTGCCATTTATCCCTGCAACTCCTTTGAAGTTCTGTGTGTCCATCCTTTGCTTCCTCACTGGCCAAGGTCTCTTTCCACGCAGGTACCATATGGGCCAAGGGCAAAAAATTGTTGTCTTTCAAGGCTGGAGGTAGGAAAGGGCATTATTCTTTGCTCCCCCAAGTATTTCTGTCAATACTGGGTGAAGCATTAGAGGTACTGAAGTAAAAGGAGCTGTTGAAAGTATAAAACACAGTTAGTAAAATGTTCATGAGCTCCTTTCTTCAGCTGCTCTCTTCTCCAAATCATCAGACTACTTTTTGCCGCATCTCTATTTTCCATCTTTCTCTCTGATAGGCTCTTTTTTCTTGTATTATCTAGTCCTCTTTCCCTTGTGTTGCTCTGATCTGCTTTGTCAAGTGATCAAAGTCCCTGCACAGGTGAGCTGTTGCTTAGCTACCACCTGCTTGGAATTCACTCTTGAAAAATTGCTTTGTCTTGAGGAGTAGCCATATCTTTGTTCCTTGGTGCTCCATTTAAATGGATGATCAAAGTTTATCAGCCTGCTCTATTAGCACTGTGTTCTGTGCAAAACTTTTTCTTGTCACCTTCTATGGATTTTAGGTCAATTTGGAGAAAAGAGATGGAAAAGAAGGCAAGAATCTTCTGCAGTTTAGAGAGAATGTTTGTCAGGAAAAAGCAATCTCACAGGCAAACACTAGTAGTCTCCAGCACCAAACAGTCTGAACATAGCCAAAGAGTTCCAAAAGCCAATCAGTATACTTTAATGTTGCAAGTTTTTTCAGATTATTGTCTCTAGAATTTTTTTTTAGTAGACTTTGAGGAGAATGTTAGTAAATGCAATTTAGGTACACAAAAATACATTTCAATGATATACAAAATCAAATGCGCAAAAATCTCAAGATCTTCTTGCCCCAAATAGGCAGTCTCACCTAGAGAGAGATAACTGCAATAACTGGCTGTTGTTGCTGTTCTTCCTCTTTATATTTTCCTCTAAAAATCACCTCTTCGAGTCAGAACAAGAGTTGCATAAGCAAGAGGCCCATTAATGTGTAGAGCAGTGTTGAGATTAGCAGCAAACACCTGCAACAGCAAAAGCAAAGGCAGACTTTAGATAAGAAAGATGGTTGTAAAACTTAAGCATGGCCACAAAAAAGCATTTAACAGTATGGGTTCTATGCTATATATGTAGGTAGAAGATTAAAGTGTATTAGTTGTAGCCCAAGGGGTTCTATCAAAGTTGGCAGTGACAGAAGCAGAAACATCTGCTAGCTTTGTTCCCAGTCAGGAACTCATCCCAGTGTTGTAAGTGAAAGACTGATATTTTAATGACATTTCTTTGATTTTCAGTGGACTTGAATGGAAAAGAAATTTGGATCTTCCAACCCAGGCGCCGTCAAACTTTCTAAATAGGGGGCCGTTTCCCTGGCCCGCAAACTGATCCGGGGCCGGTTTGTACCCGAGAGGCGCCCCCTGGAGGCAGGTGAGGAACGAGGTGCAGATTGAGTCATTGCAGCCGGGATGGGGCGCCGGCCGGGTTCGGCAGCTTCGGGGGCCGGCTCTGGCCCCAGGGCCGTAGTTTGATGACCCTTGTTCCAACCTGTATACTGTCACATTTGGATTGGCTGGATAAATAAGAGGCATACTGAAGAGACAGACTAGGGTATCTCAGATCTTCTGAAAGGTACAATATGAGATATTTCAGTAAAATTAAAAAAATTAAAATACTCCAGACTCTCCCTGTTGCAGGGGAAGGCATTGGTCCTACCATGCCAGACTGACTTCTATCCAAGTGTAGTAAGGAAAGGGCATTGGCAGGTCCTATGTGGTAATTCAGTGGGAATGACAAGCTCCTGCTATTGTAAAGTGATGACTACAGTCTTTATGAACAAACAATGGCTTAAGACTATGAAAAATTAGATATTAAGTTTCACTGGTTCATGAAAGTGTTTAAAGTTCATAGACTTAGTGTTCTTGTCCTAAGAGTGGCAGTGAGAGTGTGTGGTCTTCAGAATCAAATCCCAAACTCCTCAGTAAAAAGGGAGTAATTGGTACTTTCATAATGTGATGATATGTTTCCATCATGTGGGAAAATGTGGGAACGGTCAGTCTTGGGATTTTTATTCGTTTTTTCTGGAAGCTCTAAGTGTGTGCTCTGTCCATTGCTGCAAGGTTAAGTTATTTACAGAATGCTTTTTTCAGGGTGTGTTTAAACCCATTAACAAAGAACAGGGTTCTTTGGACAAATCCAAAGGGTTAACTTCCTGATTATTTTTAACTTCAGAATGTATTTCTTATTGTTTTGCCATTGTGCAAGTAGAGTAGCTAATGCTAATGTAATGTCTGTACCTGTATGACATCTTCTACCTGGATAAAACCTTGGCCAAAACTGTTTAGACATACCTAAAGGTTCAGGGTCGGTTTATTATAGTTACTGAAAACTGTTTCACTTAAACCAGCAAGGAGCAAAATCTTACTGTACTATGGTTCAAGTCAACAGCTGTATTTTCCCTCTTAGGAAATAAAAGAGCTGATTTGTGATTGACAAACTAATCTGATATCTGAATATAGAATAAATGCTTCTCTTGTACTTTTTTTTAGAATATAGCTATATTTTGTGAGGTAAGCCAAATGGCATTTAAAGAAACATTAGCTTAACTAACACACTTCATAATGTCAAGTGAGTCCTCTAAGGCTGTTTTTATATAAGTTAAATCTATGTCAAGTTCTTATAATCACAGCAATTGCTGTACACAAACTTATTCCTAGAAATATATAAACACAAACCAGGAGAATTGTAGAGTAGTTGAGTTGGAAGGGGCCTTTGGAGATCCAACCCCTCGTGCTCAAAGCAGTTTGCTTAGGGGTGTGTCCAGCTGAGTTTAGAATTGCTCCAATAACTGAGAATCCACAATCAATCTGGAAATTTTTTTTCAGTTTTTGTCAGTACTCATAGTAAAAAAAAAAAAAGAGAAGTTTTTGAACTGGAATTTCCTATATGCCAGTTGCCTCTGATCCCTCACAGTGCACTGGCTCAGTCTTTTCTTCCCATCAGTAATTTACACACACTGCTAAAATGTGAATAAATGCAAACATATGCAAATCAAGGTAATGATTCTAAGGGACAACTGTGCTGTGGGTATAGTAGTATCCAGTTTCTACATGAAAGAGCTTGCAGTATGGGAAATGAAAGCAGAGGGGAATATAGAAAAAAACCTTCCAGTTACATCTGATATTTGACCAATCTCTCTGCATTTGCTTCTGGTGCAGCTGAGCAAGATTCTTTCTTTGCTGTCTAGATAGATTTTATTGGGAAAAGGAGATTGTAGAGGTATCACTATAGTTTTATAGCTTCTGTTGTTCAATATCTGTTACCATTCACTTATTTTTTTTATAATGTCAAATTTTGTTAACAATGAGATAGTATTAAGTATTTTTATTGTTAATTCTTTTGCACAGGTACAGTGTCAGCTTAAAAGGAGCTGCTGGGGAGATCAAAGCTGGGAAGGATCAAACATTGGGAACATAGTTTATTTCTGACAATTTGTCAAAAATTACTAATGTTTGTGTCATACAAAAGGCATTACAGATTTGTGAAGAACAAACCGTTTTGAAGAATGTATCAAAAGGGATTTAAGTTAGAAGTGAGATTATTGATTTGAGATGCAAGATTACTTAGATGCAGGGTGGAAAGCAGGTGGAAAAAATGAATAAAACTGAGAGCAGTCTATGAAATAAAATATATAGAAGTTCAGATAGAAGACATGGCGTCAATCTTGTATCAAGGGACAAATGGTGTCAATACTACCAATTTAAAAAACACACTGAAGAATCAGGTCCTATTCTGTTTAAAATAGCACATAAAGCTCTATTTTCCTCTGCAGTGCTGCTTTTCTATCTCAATGCCAGGCTCATACAGCGACTCTTAGAACAAGTGTTAAAGCAGACTTTCACATGAAGTGTTTCTACATTAAATTTAGTTTTCGTGAAGCAGCTAAATTCTATTTATGTTCTACATATCACGATATTGGATAGTTTTTGTTAATTGCTAGGCTGTAAATCCTCTGACTAACCAACCCAAATACTTCCTTTTTTAACTTACGACAGTAATAGAAAGATATTTTTTGGCTCCTGTTATTTTTGTTGCTAATAGCTGAGAGCCTTGCAGAGTTTAAAAATATCAAACCTTGAACAGTTTTTCTCTGAAGAAGCTCTAAGGCATGCAATTTGTTTGCCAGCTGATGTTTGCTAGATTTAAGAAAAACAACAGCAAAACTTCCAGCCCTGAAGTTAATTAAGGATTTGGTAAACATTTTTATAATCTGTTGTTACCATGATATTTTGCATGACATCTCAATGCCTACGCTACAACTGTGAATTTAATGAAGGAAAATCTTTTCAACTTCTAATAGAAAAAGTAACCCCCCTTTTTCTGAATCTTCAATGTGCCAAAGGATCTGGCCCTTAACATTTTATGCAGACAGAGTATGACTGCTTGGGCCTGCTCTGAAGGCAGTTGTGCTGTCCCTGGGTATAAAATCCATCTTTTGTGAAGTGTGTTTGCGTTTGAACAGCTTCTTGAGTAGGAATTCCTGCTGTTGCCCCCTGTAAGCTAAAGGTTGTTTCTCATTCACTTCCCCCAGCTGTCTCTGGCTGGAACTTACAGGTGGAGGAGATCTGTGTGTATTTAGATGTATGTAACCTCACACTGATAGCCTCTCAGAACAGAAGAAAATTAAACAGAGCAAAAACTCTAATGATTAACTGTCACTGTCTTTAGTGATTTACTTCTGATAACAAAGGGTGAAGCAGTCTGGTTTAATATGTTTTGCTTCCACTTTCTACAAGGTAATTGCCTCCTCAAAGAAGGTAGCTGAGCTCCAAGACCTAATTTCCTCTAGTTTCCTACCATGTTCTGAAAAGCCTGGTCTTCCAAAATGTAGTTGGGTACCAGGTTCCAGATTTATTGATTTACAGAAACAAAGGTAGTTTTTGTGTTGAAAAACTAGGTGACAGTGCAAAATTATTCATATGAAGCTACAGTGGTTTCATATCCGAGCTACAGGAACTCATTAGGGATGTCTTCTAGCATCTGGCTTGTCCGTGCACAAGGTAGAAGTGTGAGAAAATTTGGAGAATTGTATTCATTAAGTAATTACTGGGAGACTTTTTTTTCATTACAAAATTGAATTCTGTGGGTCATTTAATGGGCCACTTGAGATTTTTAAGGACTGATGTGCACAATAATATCCTCAGTATGTTTTCAGCAAAACTGTTTTTATTAGCTATTGTTTCAATATTGTTAATAGTTTGCAGTAGAAGAATTAAGAATGCATCTCAACTGATGGTGATTTAAAAGTAATTTATTGATAGCTAATTCTTATAGCAGGCTATGCACCTTTGATATTTTGAAAACATAAAACTTAACAACAGCTTCAAAGCAAAAAGTGTAGTTGTTTGAACTGTGTTCTTGTCTAAATGGTCTAAGAATTATTTCACAAAACTTCACAGTCCCATATGCCAAGTTAGAGGGGCTGCAAATGCATATTTTGTTGCATGCTGTGGTTATATAGTATAGGATTCTACACAGAAATCTTGTATTTGCCTTAACCTCAGGGATCCATACTCACATCACATCAGCCACTTCCTTCTGCCTAGAAACACTACATAGGCAACAGGACTGAATATCGTGCATTAGGGTGTAACAGTGATTTGCAGAGGCAGAGTCGTAAATGCAGATCCTCAGAGTTTCTGATGTAAGTTCTTGTAACAAGATCTATACAAGCCAGGGTGAGAACTTGAAGAAATTATTGACTTTATTCTGAATCTATGGTTGCTCTCATCTCTGCAAGTTAGAGGAGTTTCAGTCAAGCTGAGAATTGATAAAGCAGACTGAAATGCTTTTCTTCTTTACCAGCTATCTCCTCTCCTTGGCTGTCTCTGCAGTTCGTGGGGGTGTGAGCTCTTCCATTTGTAGACCAATGAAAAGCTTCCCTGCCCCCAGGGAGTGGAGGAAATCCATAAGATTTGTGCTTTGGATCTTCACACTGCTTGAGGGCCCAATTTCAAATACAAAAGAATGCAGCATACTGTTATTAGGACTGGGAAAAGAATGTCTGGATTGTAATTTATCTTTTTTTATTCACAGAAGTGTTAAAATTTTGACATAAGACCAAGAAAAGGTTTCCAGTACTTTTGCATTCTGATATCTCTCTATAAGTTATACTGGGGCAGTTAAAACAAATGTACAGATTTATAATCTAATTTCTAGAAAGCCTATTAATAGGCTAAATTCAAGGGTTGATAACACCTGATAAAGAATTTCAGTATAATGAGTTGGATGTGTCTCTGGGTTTGGGTTTTTTTCCTGAAGAAGTCTCATAAGGATGATCTCTTAGTGCCTATACTCTGCACACAAAAAGGCACTTATTGAACACAGAATGATTATCTGAGGCCTGTTACTGTGCTGGTCTCCAATTTTGAAACTAAGCATTTATACCCAATTAACTCAGGACTCTTTCTCTGTAGGAACAGGAAATGCCATGAAGAGGGAACAAAAAGTGGTTTTTTTTGTTACTTGCAAAGTTTTCCATTCTCAGTGAGGGAGGAGATTGCAGAGACAGGACAGTTCAGTTTCCAGACCTGCTGTCCTCTCAGGGTATAATAGCATGGATCCCAATTAATGTCAATTCTAAATATGACTTTTAAGATATGGAGTCTTTTCCACCCAAAGCTGAATAGAATATTAGATTCTTTCATATAGGTAATCTAAACATTGAATTGTAGGAGCTTCCAGCCACTGCTGATCTGAGTCAGGTTTGAACTGATGACCTGCTGATGAAAAGCTTGAGTCAGATTTCAGTCCCCTGAGTCATTTAGACTGCCTGCAAATGCATAATTAACATTTAAGATGCAAGTCTTTTTTTAGTAGCAGGAGATGAGGGAAGAAGGTAGTCAGTGATTAATACTCTAAACCGTCCTGATATAACACTGTAAAGAAAATGTCTGTATGGCTGGGCAGTGCAAACTTTGTTAGAAAGGAAAACACTGAGCTACAAGTCAATCAGTGTTTAATTGAAACAAATTGCAACACTTCATTTTCATTGTTTGTTAAAGGATTGGGAGGGAAAGAGCAGAGGGTTAGTTAGGACACTCATCTGAAGTATTGGAAATACATACAATTCACTTACCTAATATCTTAGATTAATTCCCCATACCTTAGGAAAGGCCTTGCAAACACTGATACGTTCTATATAAGAAAATGGTGCCTCCTACCCTTTCTCCTTATGGATGTCCCTTTTCAAAAGATTCTGAGTTCACCCTTGCATGGAGTGATCCTTTTGGTTCTAATTCTGTATTTTTTTGCAGAACAGCTAGCCTTAGTCTGTTTGTGAGCAAAGAGTGAGTTTGCCAATTTCCTTCCAAAATAGTGATTTTTACTGCATCAAAGTTCAGTTTCAATTTTGCAGTGATGGAATTTCCACAGCATCTTTTGGGAGACTTTCTGATGGACTAACAGATTTCAGTGTCACTGCTTTTTTTCTGGTAAACACAGTATCTATATATTTTTCTAATATTATCTAATGACTCCTAATTGCATACGCTCAACCTTTTGCTCTGTTTTCTTCTGATGTATTTACAGACTTCTATCTTCGCAGATTTTCATTACACACCAGCAACAGTTAATGGCCATCAGCAGAGACAGAATGGCCAAAGAGAGCTATAATCCAGCTTTACACAGAAAGAAATACATGGAAACATATTAGGATAAATGAGAGGCATTTTTTCATAAATGAAAGTAGATTTGCTTAGTGATGTTTATCTGTGAACGACTTGCTGCTTGCACTGCTCAACCACCCCCATCCCCCCAAATCCAAAAAACACTTCCTGCTTTTTAGATTCTTTTAGACAGAATTTTTCAGGTTGAAGTTGTAATTAAACTGGAATGATCCTTCAGCAGGGCTATGATGATAAACCTTTTTGAGTGCAAACAAGTTTGTCAAGCCATGGTTCTCAACTGGCAAGGTGCTGTGTGAGGATGGAGCCTGTGCACTCTGCTTGATCTTACTTGACTTTTCATAAAGAGTAGGTTTGCTGTCTCTCTGCAGCTTTACTGAATTGAGAGTGCCAGGATGTGTGTTGAGAAGGCATTTGAATGCTTCTGGAGGGAGTCAGATGAGATTATTATACCTGTTGCTTTTGGCAGCTGGCAAGAGAGCTGCTGCCACTGGGGTGGAAATATCTGCTACCCAGGAACGAGGACAAGGAGGAATAGGAGCTCTAGCATGGGGTAGGAATGAAAAGTTTGATTGAGTGAAACACTAGCATTGCCTGAAAGTTTTGCAACTTGCATTGCAAGGAGGTCTAAGAGTTGGTCCATAGAGAATGTTGCTGAGCCCTTTGATTTAGCTTACATCATTTGTGCAGAGCCTTGTCCGACTAACAAACTAATTCTTGGTTATGTGTACCTATGAATAGAGTAGAAAGCATGGATAAGGCATCACTGGAAGTGGCTTCCTCACTACTTTGATTATTGAAAAGCCCTTTTCTAATTTTTGGCTTGAATTTATTCATATTCTGTTTGCTTGCATTTGCTCTTATGGCACCATTGTTCTTTACCTTAAAGAATGCTTTTTCCTCTCTGCTGCTTATCTCCCCTCATTTTTAGAGAGAGCCATCAGCTTCCCCTCAGCCTTCATTTTGCTGAAGTGAGTGAGACGAGTTATTTTATTATCCTCATTCAATCTCTTTATGCACCTTCTCAGTCTAATGCCCTTTGTGACACTTTTCCAGCTGGAATTCAACTTTTTAAACAAAGGTCATGATCAGCATTATAGATAATATTCCATATAAGATTTTATTTTCCTTCCTCTGACAAAAAGATTATTTACTTTATACTCTGACAAGAGTCTCACTGAGAATGTCAGGATTTTGCACAAGTCAGAGAGAAATCTCCCTCCTTATCAGAGCTGTAGATATTCCCTTTCACTTTGTGTCATGATTTCAATTACTTTTGATAATATGCACAAACCATTTTTTTCATCTACAGGAACAAAAGGCAAAATAGAAACATGATTTTATTAATTTGTTTGTAATGGAACTTTCTTTCCTATCTTGTATCCTAAGTGCTATGCAAGAATAAGAACACATGCACTAATGTTCTTTTGTGATAGAAAATAGGAAGTAGCCATCCATGATCAATCAGTAAGAAAGTAAACAGAAATTTATTAAAGAAACATTTTCAAATAATTTCAACATTTTAAACACATATTGCGAGTGTTCAGTTCTTTGCTCCCTGCATGGACAAATGTCAAGTTTTTATAATAATCTATTTTTGGTAAAATAATTTCAGCAATAAAACTAATTTTAAGACCTACCTGGCTTATGTACGTAGAATTAAGAAGAATACAGCTTTTAAGGGCATGGTATATTACTTTCAAAATGTCACATTTTTCCATGAAAGACAAGGAGATGCAGCTCTCCACTATGTTTCACTATATGATCACACTGGTGGAGTTAAATCAGGGAAGTGAGTCCAACAAAAATAACTATAGAAATTCATAGAATTACTTGTGATACAAGATACAGCTGAGTGATGTCCAACCTCTGTTGAAATCTATGGGGTTTTTCCACTAACATGACTAGATAGATTTTTCAGCTTAAGTGTATCATAGTTGAGGTTTATGGCTGCTTGCTCTCAAAAGCAAAGCCACCACATGTTTAATTTATTTACCTTATATTAAAAACAAATACCCTCTCCTCATTTAAATGCCTAACCAAGGAGAAAGAGAGACAAATACGAGATGAATACTGTTGCAAAGAGAACAAGGCAGACCAGGATACAAATAGAAAAATGCTGAGTTGGAAAATAAAAGTGCAATTCTATGAATAACTAATTTAATTTTTACTTACACAATAAGAAAGCCGATAATAATAATAATAATTTAAAAAACCTCCAGATGGCTTGTTAATGAATTACTAAGTACTCACAACAGCAGTGAAAATTCTTTTAATATGTCTGCTCCTGAGAAGTCAGGCCCAGATCAGACCAGCACTGAGTCTCTGCATCACTTGCACCCTTGAAGAAATTACTTTGGCAAAATCTTATCCTGGTCTTTCTCAAAGAAGAGCATTTCAAGCAAGGAGAATTTTTTGCCAGGGCCACTAACAACCAGTGCAGTTGGAGATCTTGCTGTGAAGTACCAAGCATACTCAATTAACACTGATGTCAGCAGGAGTCTGAGAATAGCAGCTAGTTTGTGGAAGAGGAATCACGATATTTACCTGAGTAGTTGTTATAAAAATGGTATTTACTCAAACATTAATTAGCTTACTGTTAACAAATGATTAGCAGAATATTTACAATGTTACAAAATCCCAGGAAGAGTTGGTATTTAACTGCTGGTTACATTTTCATGCCATGAAAATTCAAATTATATTGAAAGGAAGAATGTGAGAACACATTATTTTCCTTAAGATCAAGCTGCCATATTTTCATAGTCCTTCTTGGATAAAAAATAGACATCCAGTCCAAGAGGCTTTTGCAGGACATGGTAAATATTCAAATCACTTTTGGTTTTATATTTTTTACTTTAATATAAAATATATTTTAAAGATCTTTTACATTTTAATTTCATATCTTGGACAGGTTGT
Source organism: Platyrinchus mystaceus (assembly GCA_035041135.1). NCBI lineage: Eukaryota > Metazoa > Chordata > Aves > Passeriformes > Tyrannidae > Platyrinchus > Platyrinchus mystaceus. The sequence continues at coordinate 7,703,121 of JAWWLV010000021.1, forward strand.
TATGTAAATGAAAACAGGTAATATTTTAAGTAAATCTTTGTATTATTGATTCAGTTGTCTTACCATGTAATCTTTGAGTAATGGCAGTGCTTGATGCTTCTAGACCACTTCAAATTGTGTTTATCTTCATAGAATGCAGAAGAATAGGGCCAGGAATTTGGTGTTTTATGTGTTTCAAACATTCATAACCGGCCACAAGTAGCTAAAGGCTTAAGGATTATGCTACTGGTCTGAAAGATGTACTTAATTGTGTTTCATTACAATCACAGCAGACAGAATGAAACTTGTTCTGCTTGGGTTTTGCCTCTGATGGTGCCTTTAGATAAGCTTTCTTCTTTTACTTAATTATACCATTTATATTAATTATACCATTTATATTAATTATACCATTATATATTGCACTTGTGAGTGAGAGGTCTGGATAATAAACAATTGTAGTGGGAATAGATGTAGGCCCCACAAAAATTATTTGGGTAAATTGAAAAAAAAAGTCCCTTAATACCAGGCTTTTTCAAGAAAATATTTACATCTTATCAACCATTCCTATAAAAAGATAGAGTGCAGTGATTTCACATACATTTCCAAGTGCATCCTTGTTTTTTGCCAAGCAGGTTTATAATCTCTAGAATAATCTCCAGATAATCTTTGGAGTGAAGCCTAAACCACAGAACACAAGAAAGAGGTACCCTTCTGTTCTTATCCTTTCTGGAGAAAGACCAGCATCTCAGCATCTTTAATGCTTATTAATAGGAATAAATATTAAAGATAGTCTTCACCTTCATGTCCTGACTGCAGTGGAGAAAGGTCAGAGCTGAGCTGCAGAGCTGACACTGCATATTACACTATTATGCTGTAAACAACTGTATACAGGTTTACTTGAAAATTGTAGTATTTAGTTCACTGCTTGAAGGAAAAAATACAGTGCCAGTATATAAAAGGAGACATCAGGTAGCAATTTCTTTGTTCTTTCTTGTTTTATTACTGGATGTACTTTTCCATTTTTCAAATAGCAATAGAAGGACCTATAGGTAGAAAAACATTGACATCATGTGCCTTCCAGGTTACACCTAAATATTTGTGAACAAGATGAAAGGGCCAAAGAGGGAACCTCATTGATTTTCCACAGTAAACTTCATTTAAAATGAAGGTGTCCTGTAGAGAGAAAAGCTCACCTGACATTTGAGAGCCATTTTTTCCTAGAATTAAAATATGCCCTGGTCTTATTAAAGTACTTTTTGCTAATGAAAACTACTACTAAATAGTTTCAGACAAAGAATTGGACTAGATATGTTATGTGATGGTGTGTAGCATCATTTTCTATAATAGCAAGAAATAAATGGAAAAATTGAAATAAACACCCAATAACCTTGTCACCTTCTAGAGGATGTTTAAAGCAAACTCTCTGCCAAATTTTCTTGCAGAATTTGTGCAGCCAATGCAATAGCACTGGTTTCAGCAACGGTGAAATTCTATTGTTGTCTGAATCATCTAAATTGCTTTGCAGGATTGGTAGGAAAAATACTGATTAAGCCCTTATTGCCTTTCAGTATTGAAATTGCTCTTATTGTTGGTATTAACAGATACAACTAGTTGTACAAAAGTATGGTGGAATTTTTTAGTGCTAAAGAAGTTTTGGACAAGATCAACTCTTGTCTCTGGGTAAGGAGTTTGTTTAATGCATCAATAGTGCCAGCTAGTCAAGAGGGGAAAAAAAATGATTTTTAGGTCCTCAGTAGAATTCATTTTCAAATTACAGATGGCTTTAGATGGGCTTAGAGGTTGGTGTTGTTCCCTAATGATTAAATTGTATCAGGACACACAGGAAAGTCACTTATTTAAAGTGATATCACTTGAGCCACAAGGTAACAGAAAAATGGGAAATGAAATGAGCTGAACTGCATGGCAATGTAATCAATCTAACTGCTGGTTCACCAAATGGCTACTAAACTAGAATCATCTCACTTGGTACTGAAAGAAAGCATTTATATTTATTTTAAAAAATATTATTATTATGACATAATTTTGTTTAAACATTACCCTGTCTGCTGAGGAAGAACAGCAGGCATTGAGAAGAAAGACTACAGTTAAAATTGTGACAAAGAGTAGATTATATTTCTCAGCCTATGAGAGTCAGACATATGAATGGCATAGCAACAGAACTGAAACCTCTGTGTTATGGAAATTCTGCAGGATGTCACATCAATGGATAAAGAGCAGAGTCTAAGTAAAATATTGTCCTTTTATCATTTTCAGGAGAGCAAAGGGTGTGCCTATGGCATCAGTGACCTATTCTGAGTATGGTCAGCAAAAGAGCTTCTAAAAAAATTTTTGACACTGAGTGACTGTAGCCTTGGAAATACTAACAATAGCTTGTGCTTTTATTTTTGCCTTGTGGACAGAGCAGCTAAAACATTTAGATAATTATCCTATTAATGGCATAGGAAACAATTGTATAGCCCACTTATGGAAGGTGAGGAATAGCTGTAAGTGTACTCTGAAAAGTTACTTTGGCCCCATCTAGTTGACTTCTCCTGGCAAGTTCCAAGATTCCAGTTTGATGCCAGAGCTGACCTGCCAGTCTAATATTCTACACTAGATTTCATAGCTGGATTGATAAACTTGATTTGGCAAGTTCATTGTGCTCTTAACTTTAAGTGATATTGTCACTGCCATTTTTTTAATTTGCTGGCCTCCTGTGAGATTTGATTTAATTATTTTGCATTTCACATTTGCTGTCAAGGTCTTTTTGATGAAAAAGTTACCTAAAAAGTGCAAATTTGAAATACTTCTACGTGTTCTTATAAACAAGTAGCTGTATAAAATGTGATCAAAATATGGTACAGCCTTAGATTTCCCATCTTCTTTGCTATAATTTTTCACCGTTATATTTTCAAAGTTTTCTGCTACAACAATCTATACTAGATTAGATTAGACTATTAGATTATTATTCCTTATTATATGAAATATCAGCAATAGTAAGGGATTTTTTTTGCATTTTAAAATAAATATTAGCCCTTTGCGAAAAAATTGTGATAATGTAGAGATACTACACTCCCCATTGCCTCATTTTTCATGATGATGTTTTCCTTAGTGCCGTTTTAATCTGTGCATTTACCTACATGAATAGTACCTTCAGGCATTTGTACATCCTTGAATCGTCTTTACCTTTCCATGCTGTCTGCTGTTTGCCAAGTACTGGAAGAGTTATAACCTGCCATTCTAGAAGACAGAAATTTTGTATCTTCTTTCCCTCTGCCATTTTAATCTCTCAGTTAATTGTCACTAAACAAAGCTAAGTGTAAAGTTGCACAAAGCACTGAATATGAGAGCACAGCTCCAAAAGAGGAACCCAGTACAGGCAGAGGGTGTTTCTATAAGAGAAATCAGCCTGACCATCCACACTCATTCCTGCTTGTCACCTCCTGCAAGTGAAATAGTCTGAGGAGTCTGACAAACCGAGGAGTAGGCACAGTGCCACCTGAACACATGGTCATAAGCTTGGACAGGAAAGAAACCATGTCTGAGCAGCAAATATGTTTGCTGGATCCTGGATGGCAGAACATGGCACCCCAAACAGCTGTCCACATTGAAGTTATGCATCAGTGGATAGAAGAATGTGAAAATGCTAATCTAAGTCTGGGTTGGTTTAGAAAATGCTTATTTATTTGCATAGAGACTTTGGCTGTTGCATTAATTGCGGTGATGTACTGAGAAATATTACAGAGCTTCTGAGAACCACCTATTACTTATCAAACTGAGAAAAAAATAACAGATCCAGTCAGGATAGGAACAGTTCCATTACTACTGGGATTCCAGAAATGTATTAGCTTTGCATAAGCAATGGCAGTGACCACAGCCATTTCGGAGGTGCCTCATTTCATTTCTGTAAACATACTTAAGGTCGCAAGGCAAAGCATCCTTTGGCCCTTCTATTGTGGCATCAAGTCCAGTATCTCCATTCTAGTTCCAACACCCCTCCCCATGGATAGGGACACCTTCTTCTAGACCAGCTTGCTCTGGGCCCCATCCAGCCTGCCTGGAACACTTCCAGGGATGGGGCATCCACAGCTTCTCTGGACAACCTGTGCCAAGGCCTCAGCCACCCTCACAGTGAAGAATTTCTTCCTTATATCTAACTTAAACCTACCCTGTTACAGTTTAAAGCCATTCCCTCTTATCCTGTCCCTGCATGCCTCTTAAAACGTCCATCCCCAGCCTTCCTGTAGCCCCTTCAGACTACAAGTTCTGTCTGTAGTCATTGGAGGGAAGTTAAGTACTTTCAGAAGGTAATTAATATCACCTTAAGATACAGTAACATACTTGACTCTGGAGGTCTTTCTCTCTTTCCCCCATTCCCCTGTTCTGTGTTAACTTTTGAGGTAAATACAAAACCAGCTTAGGTTCCTAAATTTCAGAGGTTAAATTAGGTGACATGTAGCTTTAGAGAACTTACTATTAGATATGTATATCATCAATATTTTTTTGAGTTATAGTTTCCTGGGATCAACTGAAGAGAAATCTTTACCTTCCCTGAAGTTACATCAGATTTTTGCCATAACTTTTAAGTGTTCTGTACTCCCTTTAGCGTTCCCTTTTATTTAAGATTGCCCACCATGCTGCTAATTGGACTATATTTCATTTGATTAGCTTATTCTTGTATGGACATATTGACATCAACAACATTTGCTCCACTATTCAAATTTGCATAATGATGCATGCATGAGATTCGTAAGGTTTTTATGCAATAATAAGCTATGTATTTCCATAATTATGTCATAAACAATTCTGCCATGAGTAGTGTCAGTAAAGTCAAATAGGAATGTCATTACAGTCATAAAACATGAGAAAAACACTTGTCTGCAATGATATTGGTAATGACCTTACAGCTTCTGGTGCCCCAAGTGAAACTAAGTTATTGCAAACTGCATAGTTTTATGTGTGGGTGTAAGTGGGTTTATTAAAGTGAAAATTTTTGACTGCCACTCTTCCATAGATACAAAGCTGCAAAAAGGATTCATCCTTTGGTTGGTGTTATAAAAACATTTGTAAAACATTGGAGAAAGCTGGATGTTTCTGTGATAAATTTCAGTCAGCCCAGATCACAGTGTCCTGAACACTGAGGAAGATGGGATGAAAAGTCAATTTTGAAAGTGATTTTTTTTTTTCCAGCTGAATCTTCCCTCTCTAACTGATACATGAAACATTCCCTATATCCCTTTTTGCACCCTTGGCTGCTTTATGGAAGGCCAGATAGAGAATGGTGTTTGAATTCTTTGGTATAGAGCTATTTGTTATTTAAGAAGTTATACAGGTCTTACTGCCAAGCTTGTATGTGGTTTTTCTTTCCTTGGATTACAAGAGTGCTCTCTTCTTTAGCTCAAAGGTTGGCTTATATGAATGTCAATTTAACTCTGTTTTTTATGTTTTGAATTTTTTTGAACCTTTGTTATAAAGTCAGTAAGAGATCAGTGATAAGTGAAGTATGAAAATTATGTACAGATTTTTAAAAACAGAAATGTGGAAGCTCTGCCAGCAGTCAACAATTTTTAAAGAGTGAAGCTAAAGGGAACATCAAGTTTTTAATAGGAGTTAAATGCATAATCAGATGACCAGCACATCTGAGTGCTCCTTCAGGTGGGTTATGCAGTTTATTTTAAATATTGTTACCGTATAACATCATTGCCTGCACGAGTATGTTTTATGGTTTGTTTTAATTTTCCATAGCATTTTTAATTATGCTTCAGTACTTTATTTTGGTGTTTACCCAGAATAATAATTTGTAGTCATGAATAAGTAGTATTTGAAGGCCATTTTAAGATACTAAAATATTATGTAATGCAACAATATAGAAAATAATTTTTATCTTAATTGCTTGTCTTTGCTTACTTGGCTGTAAATCATTACCCTGGTCTTGAATCTTGTACTATGTTTTCATGTTTAATATACCATTTTCCTTTATCAAATAATCATTTGAATATTATAACAATGACATTGCCAGAATTGTTACAATAAAACAAGTGTGATAGAACACACACTAGTCTAGTGTTACTGAAAAATTCAGTTATGTTGACGCTGCTTGTGTAAAGAGATGTTCCTGCTCAAAGAATTAAGAAGGCTGAACTTTATTATCAACCACTTTTAATTTGTCCTAAATAAAGATATAATAATACAACATAATATAATAAAAGAACCAGGATAGTCCTTTTGAAATTGTAAACAAGCATGGTTAGAGATGTCTGTTGGACAACCATGAGAATTAACAAATCTGGATCTGTTAAAATGGGCCTTTAATCTTAACAGAAACCAAATGGTCATACAACTGATCATGTAGATTTTTATCATGTTATGACCATTTATTGCTACATATGAAATTGGTTATACTCACTGAAAAAAAGGCAATTCAGCCACACACTTGTCTCTGACTGATTTTGCCTGTAAGGAGCAAACTATGTATATAAAGAAATTACAAATTGAAACTAAGTGCACATTTCTCTCAATCTTCCAGTAAAAGGTTTTTTGAACCAAGGGCACAGACTGCCTGACCAGTGAGCCGTGTGATAAAGCACAAACAGTGCAGGAAATGAAAACCGTAGGAGTAGCAGATGATGTGGGCAGGAGGCACAGGTATTTCACTCAACTCTATCTGGTTCACTCCCCAGGCTCTCAAAGAAAACTTAAACATTATTTACTCAACCATGTGCTGGTTAAAACCAATATCTCCAGACCATCTGTTCAGGAAGATGACCTCATGCAACTCTTTGCCCCAACATTACGTCAATGTAATTCTGACTAATCAATCTCTGCTTGATCATATTGTCTTACCTATAGAGAAGAAAAACGTAGGCTTAGATTTAGCTGGACGTTTCAGCACTGTTCTGTGAAGCAGAGTAAGACCCTTAGTTGTTATAAAGTAGCTTGGCTCTCTTGGATGATGGGAGCTTCACTGATAAATGCCAGATGAAGGAAGGGCTTGGGCATGTACACTTAATACATCAAAACTGTAATTTTACAATCTTTCACTGTGAAATGTGTTCCTTTTCAGGAAACTTTTCAGAGTTATCAACATTGTTTGAATCTTCAGGCTTTTTTCATATCTATTTATTCTCATCCATATTAAATAGGGTTGCATTTACAGTAAAATATTATGGTGCAGTAAAATGGCTGAAATACTTCTGAATAGTATTAACTTGTCCTTGTGAAGTGTACTTGCATGCCATGGACCTTATATGTTAAAATGGCTCTTAGTTATAACCAAAGAATGTTGCAAATAAATAAATCTCAAAGTAGAAATCACCAAGTTCAGTGTGTCACTATAGGAGTTTCTGAATGGAAAAAAGTGCAAAGAATGAGCAAAGGTGTTTCAAATTCAGTGTGTGAGTGCTTGGGTTTCCAGGAGTTTGGCACCAAATTGGATGCCTGATGAGCACCTAGAACTGAGTTAGGAGTTTTGATCAATTCTACATCACCTATTCAGGTTAGTGTTGGGTATTTAATCTGTGTGTGTACTCAGTATCCAAACTGATGGGAACATATTTGTTAATTTGCCTTTTCTCCATACTTTATATCCTTCTTGTGTAGTCAGATCTAGTTTACATGTACTTCCCTTAATCTTACTTTAATGGTGGGCAGGATTTGGTTCAGTGTTCCCCTTGAAATGTTGTGAAAGCCTGGTTAAACATTCTAGCACTGAAAGTGGTTTTACAGGGCATTTTCACATGTCCCTGTCACTTCTGTTTATTCATTCACACCTTTGCTCCTTTCTGATATAGTCCCTGTTTGTTGCCAGGCAACTATGGCTGTATTATGCAGGTTCTTCAGAACACCCAGAACTAAATTGCAGTGCACTGTAAAGCAATAACTGATGGTAGGCTGTACTTTTTTCTTAATCCCCCCATACCGTTTTTTGCTAACTGTTTTAAATTAAGTGGTGTTCATCTGAAGGTTGAAAACTTTCCAGACATGTAGTCAACAGAAAAATCAGATTGATCAGGAACACAATGAATTGTGGAAAAAAAATTTGAAAGGCATATTTATTTTTATTTCCTGAATTTTCTAAAATACCTTTGGGGTGTGCCATGGTTCTTTTGAGGCATCTCTTTTGTGATGGGTGTTTTCATGTTTCCCATCTTTAGTATGTTACAGCAGATTGTTAGTGAGTATCAGCACTACCTAGAAACAGGCAGAGGTACAAGGGGATTGAGTAATCTCTTTATTTACATTGTTGAAAAACTCCCAGGCACAAAGAAGTTGTGTATGTGTTTTTATAGCACAGTGATGTGAGAAACTGGTGGCTAATGCTGTTCTATCCATTAGAGTTATAAACTTCTTCAATGAATCTGGAGAGGGGATTGCAGGAAAAACATTTTGTATAAGATATTGGAAAGTCTTTTCTAAAAAGACGAATAAGAAAGGAAATTTATAGTTGCTGTCAATGAATACATGTCTAATGCTGAGGAGGATAAATCTCACACAAGGGAATTCATTTACATACTATTAAAGTTGGCATGTTAATATCAAAGCATTAAAATATGTAAATAGCATAAGCATGCACAAAATCCTAATTACTGCTTTACATTATCAACTAATTTACTCTTTATGATAGTTTGACTATTCAGCTGTATCAGCAAGCAATTATAAAAATCTACTACAGCTTGATGGTAATGCATTTCTGTGTATTTCTTTTTCTTTCCAAAAAACATTCTTCCAGTCCTGCAAGAGGAAAACGTGGAAAAGGCTCATATTGCTGACTGTCCTTTTTACATGAAGAACATATGCTTTGAGTTTCTAGCGCTTCAGTGGTCTTTCTTTTATCCTGCTTACCAAAAAAGGCAGATTTATATGCGGACTAATGAGAACTGACATTTCTTATGCTATCTGCTACAGTTACGGTGCAAATTTAATCCATTGCAGGTGTTATATCATTACAAAATAAGCTAGAGGCATATGAGCATTGAGGAAAGCCTTAACAGCTATTATCATAGAAAAAGATGCTTCATTTTATAAAGCATTGTACCTTTTCAGTCATAAAGTCTTTACAGCAGGGAAGAAATTTGTCATAAAATCTCTACTGCCAACCTGTAATAAGAGACTGTCTCTTTTTTTCCTCCTGGTAACTTCAAACAGTTATTGAAATCAGGCAGCAGTGATGTGATATTTCTTGATTTCACTAAAAAGTCTGTATTTTTATCATGTTTTATTAGTCTAAAACAGTTGCTTTAAATTAAATGGAAATTTCTTTGGGGAAGTAACACTACTATTGTGACGAGTCTCTTAATTTATGAGAAGAAACATTTCATGTTACAGCAACTTGAGGTATAGCAGATTCTGTTATGTCAATGTTTTTAGAAAAAATGAAATCACAGAATTATAGCATGGCTTGTGTTGGAAGGGACCTGAAAAATCACCCAGTTCCAACCACCCTGCCATGGGCAAGGAACCTTCCAGTAGACCTGGTTGCTCAAGGTCCCATCCAGCCTGGCCTGAAACACTTCCAAGGATGGGGCATCCACAACTTTTCTGGATACCCTGTTCTAGTGCCTCACCACCCACACAATATGGAGTTTCTTCCTAAATCTAATCAAAACCTACTCTCTGTCAGTTCAATGCCATTTCCCCTTATCCTATCTCTCCAGGCTGTTGTAAAAAGTCCCTTTCCATATTTCTTGTGGACTCCCTTCAGGCACTGCAAGGCTGCAATTAGGTCATCCCAAACCTTTTCTTCTCCAGGCTGAACAATCCCAATTCTCTCAGCCTTTCCTCACAGCAGGGATGTTCCATCCATATAATCATCTTGGTGGCCTCCTCTGCACTTGCTTCAAGAGATTGAAGTCCTTCCTGCAGTTGCTACACTATTTGTATAGAAAACATTACTGTTAAAATCAGAGTTTTATATATATTAAAAAACTGAGTTGAACCCTTATCTTGAAAGATTTACTTCAAATTTAATTGGGAAATATACAGTTTTAAAAAGGATGCCCTGGAATTATTTTAAGTATTACTTCATGGAGGGTTTCTGTAAATGGGTCAGTTCTTTTTACTCTTGTGGGTAAATATGAAGGGAGTCAAATTGTGGAGTATTAAAACTATAATCTGAGCTTATGCTGTTGCTGCGGGACTGATGTGACAAAGAGAATAAAGGGAGCTAAGAGATTGACAGAAACAACCTCTGTTAAAGAGGAAGCTAGAGACAAAAGGCTCACACAAAACTATTTTAAGCCAAGGGCAGATGACACAAGATTCAGAATTTAATGAGCCTTAAATGCCATAGAATGTGGCAGATGTACAGTTATAGCATAAATTCTGTACAGTTGCATTACCTACATTTTTTAGAAGCTCTCAAAGCTCACACACACATAAATTTAGTCATAAGATGCTCAGAATTGAAGCCCCAACCATTTCCAGTTGTAGCCATCTTCAATTCCAGTTTAGATTTCATTTTAACTGTGGCAGGTTGAAGCTCAGTTTTCCTAACACCAGAGATCACTCCAAGGAAGTATCATTTTCCCTCCTGTCACTGGCAGGATGGGGGTGGGGGTGACTCTTAAGTGGCCTCCAGCTGTGACTGAGTCCCTGTGCACATCCATCTCCATGCTGTGTCCTGGAAATTTGCCTTCCAGCCTGTGACTGCTTCTTGCCTTTGCTCTTCCTTGCTTGCTGGTTTCCTATGCAGAGATTTTGATCAACCACAATTTCCACTGATGTGTTATTTTGCTTTCTATGTATGTTTGTGTTAGGGCTGCACTCAGGTCTCCAAGTAACAGTTATATACCATTTTTGTTCTTAAGTGCCAGAGACTGATTTAGACTGCTTGCTCTCAGTTTTGGTAGACCTTGCCTGCTGGTGCAGATGATGGAAAGAAATAGGTACTTATATTCATATCCCTGGAATGCAATCCTACCCTATGATCTCAGGTAACTGCCTCAATGGTTGTTCTAAATTTATCTTGTTTTGGAGACACCAAAATCCATCACGTTTCTGACAGCAGTGTTCCAAACAAAGATTATTCCTATTTTAGATCATCTGGAAATACTGAGTTTGAGGTATATTATGTATTAGTGTAATAAATAATTTTTATCAACAATAATTTTTCAACAATAATTTTTCAAAGAATGCTATTTCAATGGGATGAAATTCTCTGCTTGTCACTTTAAATTTGACAAGCCATTTCAGCTGTAATGAGAAAGAAAATGAAATTCAGAAATATTGAAAGCTTCTTGCACTACTTTTAAAACCTTTTGATTTTAAATTTCAGAATTCCTGTTTCAATTCAAAATTGGTCCAATTTAAAGAATAGGTGTAGGAAAATAATAATAATAAAATAAATGCTACTTTACTTCAGGGCAAAGAGAAGGTTTCTGGTAATCAGAATTTATTTTCCATTTTGTGATTTCAGACACTAAGCCAAAATGTACATAACCTGCTCAGCTTCCTTATGCTTCTAGTTTCTACATTTCGCCTTTAAGTAATACCCTGATCTGATCTAGTCTGAAATAGATATTGTACCCAAGCTAAATGATTGCATGCATTTATAACAGCATATGAATAACAGTAATACTTAGGGTTCTGCTTTCACGAGCTGTAGACTGAGGGGTTCCTAATTACATCACACTAGTTTACAAAAATATCTTGCGGGACAGCCCGGGCCGGTGCTGCTGGAGGCAGCTCTGCGTGTCCCTGCTTAGCCTGCAGAAAGGAGCTCTGGATGCTCCCAGGAGCCATATGGCAGCGTGTGCCTGGCAGGAGCCGTGAGGCTGGAGAAGGCCCAGTGCCAGCTGGCCTGGCCCTGCCGGAGCAAAGGACCCACTGCTGGTCCTCCTGGCTCCCACTGCCTTGATATCTCGTGTTCCCCTCTTACATGTGCAGTGGGGAGAAAATATTTGCCGTTCGTCTCTTTGCTCTGTCACTGTGTGTGCTGCAGAGAGAGCAGGGTACTGGCTCTGGGGATAGGCTCTTTGTAACAGAATTAATGTGGGCATTTTTTTTCAGGATGAAATGATAATTTTTCATATTGTACTTCAGGAATGGAATAGAAGCTCATTAATAAATTCAGAAGAATATATGTTTCAGCACGGGGAGTAATTATAAACATGTAGGAATCTATTTTAGGGGAAGTTATAGCTTATTTGCTGTACCTTAAATACTATATAAATGTAGTGGTCTTCCACACAGGTCTCCTTTCACTTTCAGACCCTAACAAAAAACGTGTGCAGAGGTGGGCATGAAGTGGGGAAAAAAAGTGATGATGAGGTTGGAGGATGGGTCATTTTATTCTCTAAATGCATGTTGTCGGGTCTGCATATTTCAAAAACAGTGAAACATCAAGAATGTAACTTAAATACCTGGGAAGAACAAAGTTGAAACATAATGGTCAGAATTGAGGAAAAGAAATGAGAAGTCTTTTATTTACTTATTTTAAAATGGGGAGCACAAAGGTTTCTCTACTGATAGTATTCCCTCCCCCCCATCTTCTTTCATTCAATAAGTATACAGGAATAATGTGAATTTTTTACACAGACCCTTCTTCCCTTCCTTTTAAAACCACTCATGTTTTTAAATAGAAAGCTAGTTTTGCCTGTGTGCACTTTGCCATTATTTTGTGAGGTCTTGTTCTGTAGCAGTAGCCAGATGGAAAATATGTGACTTCTGTTTTAAACTAATACAAATGAGATGCTACCAAATGAAATAAAAAAAAAAACAAAACAAAAAAACCAACCAGAAATTGTGGAAAAAAGGCAACTTTCAGTCTCTCCTGAACTCATACAGTTATGAAAACAAATGAATTATAGAGTTTGAATCTTTACTGAAGTGGGTTTAGCTTTTCTTACCTCAAAATCTCATATTAACAAGTACAAATCTGTTAGGTGTTCAAATGTTAGCTATATACATGGACTAGAAGAATTGTCTAGGGAAGATGGAATTTCTTATGTAATCTCATGTACATCTCATGTTCAGCTCTTCTGTCACCCATTCTGAACTAGATACCATCTATCTAAGAGGGCAGTTTTGCCCTCTCATTTTGTCCTACATTATGACCATGAAATTCTGTATGTTTATGGAATGGGATATCAGCTGAGTTTTGGAAAGGGAAGGCAACTCCCCTAACTTTTTCAGTGCTTCATGTTTGCAAGGCACTTTGCTGATAGCAATTAATTAATTACTTGCTTTTGAGATTAAGTGGGGATTATTATTCATCTGCAATGAATACAGGACACAGAGAAATAGAGAGCTGACTGAATCCAGGCAATGATTCTGTGATACAACAAAGATTAGATCTGAAAGGCCTTTGTCTCCAGTTCTGTAAGAAACTTGTGCACATTCTAAGCTTTAAGTATTTACGTATGTCCTTGCCTGTTCAGTAGGCCATGAAATCCTAATTCTGTGGCAGTGGGTATCTTATCATACTCACTGTCTGCTATTAAAAAAAAATTTAAAAAAATCACTTCTGAAAGCAAGCCAAGGTAAAACCTTCAGAATTGCTGTACTAGATGTATTAGGAACAAATCCCCTCTGACGGTGCCTCATTTTTTGACCTTGCTAAAACTTTTGCCTACAACTCAGGAACAGGTGCACTGTGAACTGCATTTTGGTTTTTATCTCACAGAATTTCTCTATGGGCTTACCTGAATTCAGCTCAAAGTCTTGATCTGAGTCGATTGTGACACAGGTAAATGTAATTCAATGAAAAAGAAGTTGATCTCTGGTAATAAATTAGCATCTTGTCTCCATATGAGTGGCTGAAGTATTGCAAAGAAGTTAGTACATGATATTTACAAGGAGAAAATTAAAATAACTTCTTTACCACATAGCTAAATGGTTTCCAGCTATGTGTTTCTCCCCATGGCTGGGTTATTGCTGCTTTTTTTTTTTTTTTGTGTGTGTAAAATAGAAGACCAGATTATGAAATTAATTGAAAATTAATAAAGAAAAAAAATTATATTTCTAATCTCTTAACTACCAAAAATAGATAATTGTTATTAATAAATGTGCTTGTGTTGTTCCAAGAAGGGAATTGAAATTGTAATGCTTTGTTCTGCCATGGTATACCTTGAGATTTTGAAGGCAATTCTCCATTGACTGCCTGTTATTTGTTTAGTGATATTACCATGTGCTTGCGAAGAGCAACAAACAAAGAGGGATTTTAATATTTGTATGACTAAGGTTTACTATGTGGTGTTTATCTTTTTAACAGAAGCTCAAGATACTGAAAAATATGTCTCTTGCTGTTGTGATAGGAAGTCCTGCCAGAGCTCAGGTGTTGGCCATAGCATATTATCTTGACTACTCCCAATTGGCTGTTGACATTCATCTGTTGCCAAATATATATCTAAAAACCTCCATATGTATAAAAGCAGATTAGGTGATATGAACAAGGATGCAGATAACACATCATCAGGGAAAGTACGAAAAATTAGGCAGGCTGAGTTACTGTCCTTAGTTGAGTTATTTATTTCATCTGTTTGTCCTGCAGACAATTTGTCATTTATTAACACAGCAGATATGGGAGGAGTTGCCCAAAGTGTGCATGGGGTGGTACTAATGAGATGTACTTTGTACCTGACTGAGTAAAATATGGATTTAATAATATTTAACTGGACACATTCTCAGCTCAGGGTAAATCAATATGACTTTGTAATGTTTAGTAGTGCAAGTGACCAATAAAGGGTCTGAGCTATTGTTGTTCTTTGGTACGTGAAAAAGAATGTAACAGAACTTCACACTTTGATACACAGGGCTTTTTTCCTGAAAAAAGTAAAAAATATTCCATAAGTGTAGCCTTAAAAGTTGTCTTTGTCTAACAATCATCTCTGTATAGTTAAAATTTGATGTAGAAATAACTAGGAAGAACTAGTCCAAATGCTTTTATGTTTTTTTCTTTCTTTTGAAGTATGGTCTAACTTTGTATTTGAGAGATCTGTTTGTACTTACAGGCTGGTCACAGACCTCCAATGAGCTTCTGTAATTTTGGTCATTCAGTTGCATTATGCTTTCACTTATAATTTCTGTGAGAGGACTAGGCTAATTCTGTCTAAAATACATGTAATAAACCTGGGGAAAAAAAATCAATGTAAAATATTGCATCACGCTGTTTCTTGTCTGTTTTCAGAAGCAGGAATCTTACCTTGATATATGAAATTCTTTTTAGCTAAAACGTCAGAAGACTTTTAGGTCTGCCAGCGAAGCCAGCATGTGTAAGGACAAGCTGTACTCAGTTCCTAGAGCTGACTGAAATTCTTCAAAGTGGTGAAGTGGAATTTTAGAAATTTTGTAAAAACTCACTGAAATATAATTTGAATGTATTTTTCTCACTTTGCTGTGAGTGTAAAGCTTTTTGAAGATTTATAATCACAAAATCATCATCAGTGTTCATGAAAGTTCACACAGACCTACTGTATGATGATTTTATCCTGTTCTAAATTACTTTCTCACAAAACTCATCATTTACTTCAGCTCAAAGAGAAATAAATTACAGTTAATATCCTCTGTCTGGCCTAAAGTGTAGAATGTTTATGCCCCTAAGCAAAAGAATCCAGAACATTGAATTCCATTGGTGCTTAAGAGCAGGATTTCTTATTTACTGATAGTATATCAATAGTACCAATTGTTTAATATGAGATACAAAAACCTGTTAAACTTAGCTTGTATATACAGACTATAAATATTACATCTTTTTCTTAGTTAATGCAGTAAAAATATCCAAATACTATTTTTTTTTTTTTTTCAAAAACTCTGGGGTCTGATTGCTCACAGCCTATACGTGGTTGGATTGTTTGATGCCTAAGCATCACACTGGATGGCCTTAGGAGCAAAGTCAGCAGCTTCCCTCTTTCCCTGTGTGCTTCCATCCTGAGGCCATTTAGTGCAGGCCTGATTGTTTTTAACCCAGCATGGCAAAGGGTTTTCTGTTTTTGGGAACCTGCAGATATTTTCACCAGTTTAGAAAGTCAGAAGCATCTACTTTTGATTGTCTATGACTTTAACTACATCTGAGAGTGGTCAGATATTTTTATAAACAAATCTTGGGGTTTTTATGTGAAATTTAGTTTAACTGGGGCCATTGGTTGCTGTGCTGCTGAAAAAGCAATGCTTTTTAAAACACTGATGCAGCAGCAGCAACATTTAACTAAATGCAGTCAGAAGTGATCATTGTTAACTTGCCTGTTTTGTCCTTGCTCTTAGAACAACATTCTGAGTTTTCAATAATGAAAACTCAGCCTTTGCTACTGATACATGAACTCTTTTATGGTGAAAAGCCAATGTGCCTATGAAAGACTTTCATACTAATGGAACTGTGATGAATCCTGAGAAAATCTGTGATATGATCTTTCAAGTCTGCATTTGAATATTCACATTAAACATTATTATCGCTTGTCACATGATGGTAGACCAAGTTAAGTTCATAAGTATAGACTGGGTCTATTATCTAAAAGTGCAAGTAATCCTTTTGTGACAGAAATTATTTAGAATCACACAAGGAAGAAAAAATCAAGTTGTTTTTAATCACTTTATCCTTGATGACTTTGTATATCTCTGCTGGGTATTGTTTTTTCCACAGTTTCAACAGGTCTTTGTTATTTGTAGATTTAGTTAGAATAGGCTTTCTGATCATAGATCCATATACAACTGGACAACTTGTAAATGACCAAACTAAGAAATGATGAAGTAGGGAAAAAGCCTGGAAGTATAGAAGTAGTTGTGTTTTAGTACTCTCTTGGCATACTGCCTGTTGACTAGTGCTACAAACAGCTTGCCAGGAGCTGAAGGTGCTGATCCTTTACTAATTTGTAGAAAAAAATTTTCATACAACTCATATCAAATTATTAGTAAAACAAGAGAAATTGTTAAGAATTAAATAAGTCATGAGAAATTGTGTAACATAAACAATGTTAGAAATCATTAAAATTGTTAAAAGAGAAGAAAAATGTTTTCTGCTGATTTACTGCAGAAACATGAACAGATGTGGTATTCCTAATGGCCTTCTGTAGAACATAAAAACTAAAATGCTTTTTGTCCTGACAATTTTTAAAGCATTGTGAACTGTGGTTAAGGATACCAAGAAGTAGATGAAAGAATTTCAGCATGAGGGGGTTTAGAGAACAATTCCAATACAACTGTGTGTACTGTCTTACATTATTTATTGTCAGACTTGATTTCTTGATAATTATTTCTCACTGTATTCGTGTTTATTCTTCCCAAAGAAAGAATCGCATTCCCTTGCAACAATGAATGTTTAAACATACAGTGTGATAAGGGCCAAGAAGTACATGATCTGGAGTATATTAGGCAGAGTAACGCTGAACAGACACAGGGATTGTGTCAGATAGGGCAAAGAGAATGTTTTGAGTCTCCTAAAATGTCCCAGGTCTCTGTTATAAGCCTTTGCCTTATGTCTGTGTGACTCAAGTTGCAGGACTTACCTGAGGAACAAGCATATGCACAAGTGAAAGGACCAGATGAAAGGCCTTCTTTAAAGAATATTCAATTAAGAAATCCCAGTATCTACAATAGTAAGTGGCAGAGGCACAGAATATTTAACCTGGTGCTCTCACTCAATATTCTGGAGGGCTAGGGCTTCAGCATCCTATTACTGCTTTCTTTGTCTGGAACCTCTGCTATGAAAGTGCTGATCACTAACCTCGTTTCAATTAAAAATGATCACCTCACCTCAGTGCAACCCAAAATGCATCTGCTAGCCCTCTCAACTAGGCAAACACCATATTGCAACAATTTTGTTCTGAAAGACACTGAATTGCTCTGCTTTTCATGTCTGTGGGCCTGAAACAGGACTACAGAAGTGTATTTTACACTACTTTCTCTGAAACACTTCCTGAATGCTCTGCCTGGTTCCCTTTTCTGGAAAGGTTTGTTTTTTAAAACAAAACACATTCTTTCACATAATTCAGTAACTTAAACACAACTTCTCTGATATCTGGTTATGTGGACACTCTGGGTTGATAGTTTGTCCTTTCTACAGCATCTGACAGAGGTGATGTGTTAGTTTTGTATTTCTCTCTCTGGAGTTTCATTTTGTCTTAGGCTCCCCAAGTAAAGTGTCATTTGTGTGCAAACAATGCAGCAGAAGGAAACTACTGCTCACTTTGGGAGTTTAAAATATATGCAGACATAGACAATAGCTTGTAAAGACCTTAATAAGCATTTTATTTCCTGAGAAACCTTGTTGCTCTGGAGAGTTCCTTTTACTTTGGGGGCAAAATCCTCTGAGAGATCTGTTTCTGGCAGGCACTTTGTGTCCAAAGTATGCAAGCTATATCTCCCAGCTCCACCTTTTCTCTAAGCCTGCTTTGACCTTGAATTATATTTTCCGATCCCTTCTCTCTGCCTGTCATCCCATTCCCCACTGATGTTTGCCATTGGCAACATGCCCTGACTGATAAGTCACAGACCTAAACAATGTCTTTTGCTTTAAAGGCCACCATGAAGATAGTCTGAAGATGTCTGTCTTGTGAACTAAAAAAATTCTACTTCCTGAGCCCTAAAGTGCCAAAAGACAGCAACTCAATCAGCTCTGTTACTTTTGTTGCCTTGTAAAGGAAACTAAAAATTATGGGTGTGAGAATAGTTTTGTTGCATACCTTGCCTTATGAATTTCCTGAGACTTATTGCAATGTGGACCTGCCATTTTCTTTATTCTAGTTTTTGGTTTGGAATGAAGAGATGATTTCACAGGGTTGACTTTCAGTCCATGGACTGCTCTGGTCAGGAAGCAGACACCCTTTCAGACATGAATTTATGCTTTTGTGAGCATTTGTTAACTTTGGCTTGGAAGTTCTACCAGAATGATCCTTAGTTCAGACACAGTTTAGTCAAAGTTTCATTAGGAGGGAAAAAAAAAAAGGAAGAAAAAATAAAGAAGAAAGACCTGGCTGGTGTCCTTATAATCACACAGTGTCGATAGCAGGGAGCAGCAGTTCAGTGGCAGTTTGGCAGCTGAACTGCAGAGCCTTGGTGAAGTGAGGCTGCCTTTGCTGAACTACAAAAGGCCAGTCTTAAAATCTATTTCTTCATATTCCAAAGCAAATTCTTTGTCTTCAGTGGTGTCCCAGGAATGTGTGCATTTGTTCATAAAGTATAGCCCTGGCACATTTACCTGGTTAGGTGATGGCTTTGAATGGAGTCACACAAAACTGAAACAGAATAATTTTCAATTTTATTTATTTGACACTGTGTGATATCTCTGTAGTTGTTCTTTCTGTTCCTCTACTACAATAAAACTGTAGACAATACTCTCCAGGAAACTTTTATATATAGTGAAAGAGTTTTTATTTTTTGAAGACTAGAGTTCTCCACTAGGTGGTCTGCCTGTTTAAAAGCAAACAGTTTAGAAAAGAGTTTAAATCAAACGTTGAATACTGGCTAATGCCATTTTGATTCTGGGACAACTTGTCTCTGCAGTCTAATTTGCTACATTGCACTGGGAAAATATTTTATCAAAATTTATATCTATAATAAAATTTTTATGGTTATTCTGCTGAACACAATGGTAAATAAAACATTTCTTTACAGAAATTGAACAACAGGTATGTAGCTGGGTCTGAGCATAAAGTAAGTCTGCATGTCTTATGCAGGTTGTTAACAACTTAAGTCTTCTAAAGATCTTACCTGACTGGATGCTATGGAGAGACACAGGATAGCAGCAAACCCAGAAAAAAACACTTCTCAAGGTGGAGGGTACAGTTTCATCCTGGTGTTAATGTGCTCATTGCAACTTGTCTCAGATGAAATGGGAGAGGAGAGGACTGTGTGTGTGTGAAACACTCAACTGATATATTTGGAGATGAAGTGATGAGAGAAAGAACGTGCGCCTTGAAACTTAAAACAGCAAATGAGACCTTAGGAGAGATAATGCAGAGTGATACCTCCTGCAAGCAAAGATTGCAGCTGCTTTTACCAGAGCACAGGAAACTGAGCTGGAAAACATCCTGGATCTAGAACAGTTTGTTGCGGGGCACACCCCTCTCACTGGAAGGCTTGACTCCTGGGCATTGCTATTTGGAGATGCCAGATAAGTCATAAATACCTACTAACTACAAGAGAAAAAAGAATTTTCCAAGAATTTTTCTCTTTGGTGGCATTTTACTTTGTCAGAACACCCATACTTCAAGTTGTAGTAGTAAATGTTAAAAATATTTATGTTGGAGCTATTCCGGTGGATGCCTTCACTGTCCTGAAATTTGCTAGATCAAATACATGAATATTTAATATTCCTAAATGTTTCTACAAAGCCTATAGCCACTTTCAGGGTAAAATTCAATTGCCTCTGGCTCTCACCGAAGAGCAGCTTCCTTTTGAAACAGCTATTCTTAGAAAACAGTGCTATAGAGCGCAGAGCAGTGGAATTGCTCTGCATAATGTTAGGGCAATTTCTTTTTGCCTTTAGGTGATATGACCAGCTGACATTTCAGCACGAGGATCCTTCAGAGCAATACTGAGAATTTGATGTGACAGTGTCTCTGAATCAACCACTGAACTTAAAAAAGTATTCATTATATCTAAAACACATGTACTAGCCTCTCACGTAATCAAAGAGTTTTCTCTGGCTTGTTTCCACATGTAGTCGTCTCATTTTCTTGTCCTCATTTTTATTTTGACTGATGCATACTTAAACGATCACACTTCCCATACACACACCACCCCCTGTGCCTGCACTTTGCAGGAGATGCCTCATGTGTTGCCATTTCTAGTTCCCCACCTCTTGTGTTTCAGTGAGATTGATTCTCTTGCCAGGAGTGTCAGCTGGGGGAATATTGTAAGTGCAGGAGGGCTAACAGCTCGTTGCTTCTGAGAGGGCAATAGCAGGAAATGTCAAAGTCAGTCCTCATCAGTTTGGATTAAAGCTGGATGGAATATTTGGCAGATGCATTAAAGACAGGGCAGAGCGTGTTGGAAACCTGCAATTTGAACAGTTACATCAGCAAAGGAACTAGCAAATGTGACTTTATGAAGAAATGAATATGACAACTTGAGTTACACGGCTTTGTTGACTTCACATAAAATAAAAATAAGGGATTTTTTGTTTGTTTTTGTTTTGTTTTCTGAAAATGCACTTCACTAATCTTCTTGAAAACTGATAATGAGAGGATATCTTTATATGGATATCTAAGATATATGTAGTCTTTATATAAATATCTAAGATATTTAAAATAGGCATCTTTAGGGTGCTGAATTCCAAAATTTCAATGAATGGAATTGAGACAAGTCATTTCTCCACAAGAAAAACTTGTCCTATGTCTAGCTTGAATGCACAGTTTGCTGTTTCCAAGTTCCTCTTTGCTTCATTCAAGAAACTTGATGGCCTCACCTGCTTTCCCAGAGCAAATAACATCATTTCTGACTGGTGCAGGGCAGAAAAGATGCAAACCCAGAGAAGTCACTAAAAAACATGGATTTTTTTTTTGGTTTGACAGTCTGTATTCTGCTCAACACTGCAGTGTCTGGGTGAGAAAGGGCCCTTCAGTAAGTGGAGATGGTTTCCCTTTTCTTCTATGAAAAGCGGTGATTGTGCAAGATGTGTACACTGGAATAGCACACTGGTGACTTTAAGTGACAATCTTTGTAGGAGAACTTAAAACTGCCATAACCTTCTATTCAGCTCCAAATGGGTCACTGCTTCACTTTGATTACAATGTTATCCATTTTACATGTTAAATAATTTATGACTTATTTATGTGTTGCATTGTAATAAAGCCGTAGCTTTTTGATCTCTAAGGTAGATGTTGCTGCTTTTTGTAGAAGCAAAGTCTGAAAGTCATAAATGATCACTGGCTGTAACAATCCTTTACTGTACAGATGTTTTACAATAAAGCAAGGGGACAAGGCATTCTGTAAATTTAATGGCACATCACTTAAAACATCATATAATTACAAGGTGTAAATTGGAATAAAAATTATACCTTTGCAGGTTAAGTAAAGAATTGGTAATAAAATTGTAACAGACATACATTATACAGCATGAGGTTCATAATGAATAATTGCTAGGTTATTAGTGCTTAACAGATTAAGGGTACTTCCATTTATTACTGTGCTCCACTAAGGATGAACGTTAATTTTTTTTCAAAGCAAATTCACTGGAAACAGACAGTTTAAAATTTATGCTTGTAATGATTGCTACATGGTCCATTAAGACCACCTCTAAGTGAGCTTAATTTGTAGCAGATAAATGTACATGTCTACATATTTTTCAACGTAGTTTATGGTGCATCCTGCACAGCTGTGCCCAACTGATTAAATCCTCACAAAATTTAAATAGGAAACCCATTACATAGACAGTATTATATCCATTTATCATACACACATTTTCAATTTAACTCTAAGCCTTTGTGCAGGATATTTTCACTGTTTCATTAAATATGTATAGCAAGGCCATTTTCTCCTCTGGTTTGTTTCGTGCTTATGTTTTCTGGGTTTATTTGGATCCTACTTTTCAGTTCTATCATTGAATAATTAAGAACTTCAGCAAAGTGAACGTCATCTACAACAATTATCTCAATAATGATCCTAGATATGACAGTCACTTAAAATTCTAGATCTAGAGAGCTCCTTCCCAGGGAAAAGAAGCAGGACTATAACCACTATGTAAGGAAAGGTGATTAGCACTAATGCTCTAATTTGCCTTTCTGAATGGATACTGGATTCTGGATTTTCTGGACAGATAGACATGCTAGATGCTGAGAAAGATTGGGATTACTGATATTTCTTTTCTTCAGCATTTCCCACTGGTTAACTCTGGGCATCTCTTAGAGTCCCATTCTGAACTGTCTGGATTTATCTTTGCTTTAAGTGCTGTGAGTCTCATATAAACCATAGTTCTGGCTTCTAGAAATAGGAATTAAAACATTTGTCCAATTTTAGAGATCAAATTTAGCTGCTCTGAATTATTATCTGAAATCCCTCTAATTGCCATTAACTATAGGGTAAATTAAAGCTTTTGACTTCACTTGCCCTGAGCCCTATGCAAAACAGATGGTATGAACTCCCTGTCAGCCAAATACTGCTCTACCTGATCCAGCACTGTAGATTTGTATGTGGATCTGGAAAAAGTCTTGATCATCATATTCTATGGTCTGCTGGGTCAAACCTCTGCAGCAGTGCACTAAACTCTGTAGAGCCTGCCTAACAGAACACTGCAAAATAAGGGCCAACTTTTGTTTAAAATATACGAATAGCTTTGTTTATCTTAGAGTAACAATAGGGACACAAGATTTTAAAAGAGTAAGAATAAATAGTTCTTGTTCATTCAGTTCTGTGTTCCCTCAATTAAATCTGTCAAAGACAGATGCTGTACCCTCCTACACACTGAAAAAACAGAGCTACAAGGAAGTGTTGACCTCCAAAATCTTCAGAAATTGAAGGTTTACTATGAAAAGACATGTCTTTTTAAATACGGCTTCTCTGGTAGCTGGCTCGGTTTTCTTGATGTATCTATAAAATTGAGTCATGTGGCCATTTTTTTTTAGCTAACCATGGGTATTTTAGAGAGAAATTAAAAGGACTTTGGTAATTTTGCTTTCTCAATGGTGTAGATATTGACAATGATTTATTACCACCTTCTCTTTATCTACATTCAAAGCCATTTTGTCCTTAACAGATTTTTTTCCCCCAAGGTTGATAGTATCAGTCCATATTCCACAGAAACACCAAAACTAATAGAGGCTGAATTAGTTTAAAAACCTCTCAGATGACAATTAGATAGTGTATATCCCTGTATTCTGAAACGCGTTACAGTATATTTAGAATTTTGATTATATACTAATTATAGGAAATGATTGATTTTTTTCTGATTAAAATGAAAACTCTGTTGTAACACTTTGCCAACTTGCATGATTTTTTCATAGGATTTTTGTGTGGCCTAGAGCTACTCCTGATGTTTTTCAGAGGTTTTCACACATTTGCTCTGGTTAAGGCCCTTGGCTTAACATCTTTCTTCATTTTTTTTGTTTTAAAACATCAGATAAAGGAAGGAAATAGGATTCCCAGCTATGAACGCTCAGACAGTGCACCTCTGATCTAAATATCAGGTTCAGGATTAATACAAGGAAAGTGAAGAATACTTAGAGCTACATCATCCTTAGAAAGTACAGGAGAATGGACTTCCCAAGTCTTGGAGAGAGACTAGAAATGTCCTGGGATTTTAAGGGAAAGGAAAATGTCCTTCATGTGAAGCAAAAGCTGTTAAAATGGTGAGCAACTGTTTTATTATTGCAAATACTCAGGTGCTCTGGTGGCAGTTCCCACACCTCAAATCAGTGCTGCTGGCTCATTGTGGGAACTACAAAGACTTGGGGGAAGCAAATGCCTGTTGTAAAATAGAGAAGTGTATGTTCAAATAAGATCTATCAATGTGATAGTGTAGATTGAATTACTATCTTAGATTAGGTAAATGCTTAGGAACAGAGACAGTCAAGCCATGGAAAAAGATGTCCTAGATATTCATTTCTGTTTAAGCATCACACAGAAGAGGAGTCTGGCTGAGCTGGACAGTTCTTGAACAAGCCATAGGCGAGGTCAGAGTTTGGAAAGACCTCTGTGAGGATCTGAACATTAGGGCTGTGTCCCAGTTTGTTCAGAGACATCTGTTTCAGGGTTCATTTTTTAAACAGGAATGGCTTGTAAAGTGCTGTCTCCATGGTCTGGAAACTAGGTGGGTTCATCAAAATGTGAAAACAAGTTTCTGTCATCACAGGTGTGAAAATAACCTTGCAGGTGCATGTGATATTATTTCGAGATTTCAGGAAGAGAATGTTTCAATGGATAAGAATTATGAGTAATAAGTTGCTTGCAGGTAAAGTCCTTTGATCTTATAAACTTGCTTTTTTGGTTTTCTTTCAAAAGAAACTGTTCACTAAGAATATTAGAAGCTATCCAGGATCTGATGACGGTTTTTTTCATGGAAACACAGAACTATGTCTTTCAGGTATACATGAGTTTTTTGGAGCCTTGTTTGTGGGATCAGGGAATTGTTACCTGTGAGATTCCAGTGTGTATATAAATATATACTCATTCACTTCATCTATATAAAAAAGATATTTGTGCTTGTGATGAAACTGTTCTGTGTGGTTAATGGATAAACATTTCAACAGAAGTGTTTATTTAAAAAGGCATAACAGTGCAAATGTATGAACCTGAGGAGGTTTGTGTCACAATCTGTTATCTTGAAACCTTACCAAGACAAACTAACTTCAGGGGAGTCTGTTTTATTTTGCTGCTGGCAGCAAAATGATTAGTTGCAGAATAATCTTATAGAGAGCTGGTTGCTGATTAAAAAAAAAAAAATAGACTGCTCTCTGTGTCAGACTTTCAGAGGAACCTTCCTCACATGTTTTAATTTTTGAGGAATAGCTACTGCATTAATACATTATTGCTAAATAATCATTACACTTGAAATGATTTATTTAGCTAATTATAGGTATCTAAAAATTTGTCAGCCCTTCAGTCTGAGGTTAATTTTTTTGTGATAAATAGGTGTATGAAAGAGGCAAACCAGCTACCTATCAGAAAATATAGGACTGTATAATAATTTCTGAAATCATTCCAGAGCAATCGAAGAATAATTGGTTACTGGTTTACTAGCAGGAAAATGACCTTTACTGGGGATTTTGAAAGCAATAACATTTTGGATCCAAATTATATTAAATGCTTAAACATTTCAATTCATGGGTGCTTGGCTGATCTGTAACCCCTATTCTATCTTAGCTCAACTTTCACAGTTTAAATAAATTTATCAAAGTATGGCCAATTCAGAATGCAGTTTAAGGTGAGACTACAGTACCAGCAGAGTCACAGGGAGGATCTTGCTTTAAAGCTGAGCTAAATATTTCAAGCAAATTCAGTGAACAAACCAAAATTTATATATAAATTAAAACCAAAATGGAAAATATTTTCTGCATGAGAAAAGGACAAATACAGTTAACTGTAGTTCTTAACAGGGTTTTTTTTTAAACTGAGGTATTTTTCATCCTCCAAATGATAGCCAATTAAAATATGTTCATGACAGAAGCTGACCTATTTGAAAATATATTTTGTCCTCAGAAGAAGGTTTGATTATTGTATAGTTACCACAGCACACATAAAATACCTTGGAAAACAGAATTAATCATGTTTAATCAAACATTTTTTTCAATTGACTTGCAGTCAAATTGGAAAGGATTTTCACAATTTAACAAAAAAAATAGATCTTCAAACTGTAGAGATATTTAAATATTTCATCGCTGCTATAGAGAAGCTTTGTGAAGCTGTGATTAGGACTATTAGGGTTTTGGTGCCTTTGCTGTGCTTTATAGTGTATGATAATGTTTGTGGTTTACATCATACTGCATTAATTGGTTGTGTCATAGGCTGTGTTCTTTGTATTCCCCAATGTGTCACATTTCTTCTACAGTTTTTCTTTTCCTTTCAAAGTGTATTGTGGTTTCTTAAACCGTAACATAACAGCCAAGACATTTCAAGCACTGCTCACATGTGGAGGAAATATGAAATGTTTCCCCATAACTCTGTAATGTGATGTTAAACAGATTTAACACAGATTTGATACAAACATAATAAAACCAAGTTCCTCTAACTTTAAGTCTCTTTAGAACATATATTATTTTTATTTAGCTTGAAAACTGAAAACAACCACCATTTTTTCTGTATTGCTAAACTGTTATTTTCCATTTGTTTCTAAATCCTTCTTCAAGAACCCCCCCTTTTTTTGGTTTTGTTTGGGTTTTGGTTTTTTGTTTTGTTTGTTTTTATGAAACCTTAGTGATTGTCTCTCCTTTGATTTATTTCTTTCTGAATCCTTGCCTCAAACTGTATGTGTTTGCAAGGGCTAGTGAGCTGCTTGGAGTGGATACCCCAGTCTGTGTTTTTAGGTGCTCTATACCATTATGTACCAACGATTTTGCCCTTTGTTTTGGCTAAGCAGAAAAGCAGAATGCAGAAAGTACTTTAGATGTGCAGTGTGCATAAACACAATGCATAAACAGGGCTGAAGAAGGTGATCCATAATATCCTACTTGCTGAGCAGGGAGCTGTCTAGCTGGGAACAATTTTGTGATGTTGCCGTGCTCTGGAGAATAAGTTTCTCTTTCCTCACAAGTTCTCAGGTCATGAGCAAATGCACAGAGATAGTGATTATCTGTGCAAGAGAAAGCAGGAGGGAGGAGAATGAAATGCTGGCTGGGTTGTAGTAGAAGAGAAATGCTTACAGGTCCTAAACTTGTAAATTATTTACATTTGGACAAAAAAATACATGTTTGTGTCAAAGGTCTGGATCCAATATTGCCCTTTGAGTTTATCAGCTTCCATTTGCTAGTTTTCAGTGACTGTGTGCAGTGGAAGTTTGTGGAGTTACATACTGGCACTTATATATCCCAGCAGGTTCTGGACAACTGCCAGCTGCTGGATATTCTAAATAACTTAATCCGTGCAGTGAAGCAATGCAGAGGGGCTGGTCCTGTTCCATTGGTGCAGAACGTCCAGATACATCTCTGACTCAAAAAATGTTCACTGCTGAAGTCCCTTGTGGCCAGTGTCATCATCTAAAAGACTTCTCAAGAGAAGCATATTCTTAACAAGGTCCCTTTGGCGACATGAGCAATTTTTTCTGCTATATTTTGTGGCTCATCATTTGAATCATCTTTTAAGGATATGCTCTGGGCTAAAATCCTATTTGCACTGTTAACTTTTATTCTGTAATAACTCACTTAAAAACATCAGATAGTCTCTAAATAGGCTTTTTATTAATGTTTTGTTAAAAAATAATAAATTCTATTCCTTTTAAATCAGAATTCTGCAGCCTCTGCAATGTAACCTTGACATTTCAAAACCCTTTCAAAGACCTTGCAGAGCCTTCCTAATAGACTGAAGAATGCATTGTTTTATCAAAGGATACATTCAGAGGAAGAGCTGATTTTTTTTATTCAAATGTTAATATCTTTACCCTACTTGCACCGCAGATTTGGGTTCTGTAAAAATGTATGATAAATATATAGTATACATAACTATATTTATACACTTCAGAAACACAAAATCTAGGGTTTTTTTCTTTGAATTCTGCCTGGTTGCTTTCAGTTATTTGGTTTTGAATCCATTGTTTACTCTGATTAATTTTGCAGTATAAGTATTGAAGTCTAATGTAGTTGTGGGAAGAAGCATTCTGTGTGGGGAAGTGAGAGGTCAGTGATACTTCTTGGTCAGGTTATTTTCTGTAACATTTCAGATGTCACCCAAGGTAGTGAAAAGTTAATGAAAGCACACAAGATCTTGTGAGGAGGGTTCAAATGAAATTGTGCTGGCATATCTGAACTTGAATGTTAGCTCATGGACAGCATCAGTCCTTCAGCTCAGTAGTAATTTAATCCAGACAGAAATCATGCTGCCTATGGAATTGTGTGAAGAGGAGGCATTTTTCTCAATTCACTTTTACCTAGGTATATGGCATTTCTATCTTTGCTGCCAAACACAAATTTAGCTTGTTATAACACCTTCCTTGAGCAGTGATAGAGTCCTACCGAAATATATCATCTGACTCAAAGTTTAACACTGTTTCTACTGCTGTAGCCAATATGTTGCTATGAAAACTGTTGGTAAGTACTTATCTGGAATTATTGAAGGACTTGACCTTCTTCTGTGAAGTATTAGCAACATTATTGAGTTCTCTTTTAATAGTGTTTTTGTTATCTCTGCCCTTGTAAGTCCCTTCTTCCAAATGTTATAGCTTATTAGTTTATATGCTATTTTCATTGCAATTATAGCTAGTACAGGAATGTTTTGTTACCTTTTTAACACGCTGTCACCATGCATCATTTTAAGATCCTCATTGCTCCTTATTAGAGGTTATTTAAACTCTCAGCTCTAACTGGATATTGAAACACGCTTATGATATAAACTAGCAAAAGTTTACGGAAGGATTTTGTTGCATTGTGTTGACAGTCTGTGGTGTTTTATCAGTGTTTTTGTTTGTGTGTGTGTGTGTGTTCTATTGGGTTAGTTAAATGTAATATAAATGTAGATAAACACCAGACAGGTGGTACAGCCCCTGTTGGAATGACTTCATGACTGTGCCAGGATATGTGAGATCTCTGCATGCTCCTCTAACCTTCAGTATGGTGCCACCTTCTTCTGCTCTGTTTGTTCTCTTCCACTGACAGATCAAATAGGATAAGATGTGATTTGGAAGATGAGTATCTTTGGTTGTCTGAGGAAAAAAAACCCAAAACAACAAACTACTGGAAGACAGGGTAAAGCAGGTGAATATTATTGATGTGGCTCTGAGAAGATTGCTCCAAAGAAAATGGTGTCATTTGCCTCCTTTATTTCAATTATCATTCTGCTTATGTTCTATTTGGTGGTTGTATGGCATCTGTGTGTACAACCCAAGTATGTCATAATCACAATAATTGAAATAAGGTCAAGTGGCCAGAGGATATTCCTGCCTCTGCAAAATATGGACAAGTAAGTAGGTGCATATAGGTACTTCAGTGTTCTTTGAACTGATGTAACATCAGTTCATTTGGTCTGAGAGAAATAGATATGGATTAAAATTATAAACCCAAACATTAGGAGAAGCTGGTCAGAGTATGTGGTTTCAGAGCCCTCTAGGGCAATCTGTAATAAAATATCATCTTTGTATAGTATTTCATCATGTTTAGGTTTTAAAATATGCTATAGTATGAGTTTTATTTACATTTTAGGAGAATTAGAATGCTTTTCAAATATTAAAAAATTGAAATTTTAAAGAAATTCTTGTAAAAGGTGATTACTGTCACTCTGAATCAATTCTGTCTGATTTTCCCAAAAAATGGTGACTATAGTCTAGACTAGACTTTTTCTATCATTGTCAGAGATGTCAGTGGGTTTCCTGGTACAAAACTAAAAGCAAAATGTGGCCAATTAATTCTGCAAAAAACAATAAAAACAGTGAACTCTGAAGAGTATGTGTTTTAGGGTATGAATAGTCAATTTTTCTTTTAAATTGGTTTTATAGTCTATTGTTAGTAGTACAATTTCCTTTTTCACTGCATCCTTGAGAGTGGGTGCTTACAAATACATTGTTCCTAGAGCTACTTATTGTGATATCCTTTTCGAGTGAAGTCAGGCAGCCTGTGCTAATTGCTTTACAGAGACACCCAGAAATGTAATATACAATGTCACTTAACGCCTGTTCATAAAGACCTGAGTTTTCAAATGTTCAGTGCATTACAATAAGTTTTGGGTTGGGCTAAATTGCACTATTGATTTTTTGGTAATTAGGTTTTAATGAATTGTATTCACTGAAGTTTACGTTTGTCAAGGGACTTTAAAGATTGGATTGTGATCATTTAATTCACTTTATTTATTTATTTTTCTTCTGTCTAACAGTAGAGAGCACCTGGAAATCTTCTCTCGGAGGCAGTAACTTTGAATTTTTGTGTTAGTTTAAGTCCAACATCTATTTTTCCACAGCATAATATTAATAAAATATGTAAAACATAGGAATTTGGCTTGCCTAAAAATTGTTGAAGTATTCCAGCTCTTAGAAATTGATCTTTTCCTACTATTTGTTCCCCTGTATCATTTGTATTAAACCACTTGGCTGAAACTGGTCAATAAGGATTTTGTTGGACTTTTGTTCTTTAATGGTAGCTTGTATTCGTATTAATCTTTAACACTGGGCACTGAAAACTCTTTTTCTGTGTTAATGCCTAATCAAATATCATGACAGCAGATAATCCCCTGTTCTGATATAGTAACACAGACTGTGTTCCAGGAGGTTTTCTTATGCTACTCTATTAAATTATCTGGTTTTGAAAGGGAAACACGTGTTCTATTCCAGTCCCAAAATGCTGATTTAATGGTGCTTATACAGCTTAGTTTATTCTTGCAACTTTGTATTTATGACTCCATTTCACTCTTCTAATGGAAAATCACATCTTTTCCTGAAGTAGATAGTTTAAAAATCCCCAAGTGATTAGGGATTAGTAAATTAGTGATTCCATGTGTAAGTTTTTCCTCTCCTTTGCTCGTATACCCGACTGCTCACCGTGCTGAAGAGCAATCATGAACATTTTTGCTGAGCAGAGTCGTGGCTCCGGATGGTTTTCCTGAGGGCTGGAGAGCAAGGCTGGGCTTGGTGTGTAACCCCTTCAAGGCAGGACAACCATCACCTCTCAGTCTGCTCAGCTCAGTCAGTTCTCTATGTGGGGGGTGCTGAGCATTCACTGCACTTGACTGGGCCTTATCCTTTGTAATGCGATTACAGCTAATCCCAGCAGCAGATTAACTTGTTCTTCCTCCTACAGCAGCCCTCTGGGTTTCCCTGTCTGTGAGATGGCATTTCCAGTGCACACATGTATGCTTAGATGTGGGGCTCTTTGCCATCTCAAAGCTCTGAGAGTCTTTCCAGACCAGGAGCAGCTGAACAGGGTTAGAAGGGTATAAACCAAATGCATCCCAGAGAGATGTGACATATTAGTCTGACATAGCTCTATAGCTTTCAGATTGGATTTTTTGGATGTAAAACTGGTTTGCAATACAGAGAAATAGATGTACAACTGCCTGCACAGGGCTGGACAGAGGTACTTTCATGATTTCTTTGATGCTGACCTACTCTGTGACCTTGAGTAAATAAGTCACTGAAGGTTTCTGTGCTTTTGTTCTTCCTATATATCTTTATTCTACCTTTTGTATTCAATCTGTAATATTTCAGCCTCTCATATAAAAAAATCAAATCTTTCTTAAAAGAAAAAAAAAAGTTTCCAGGTTGTGTTTTATTCTGTATGATTTGCACTTGCTTAGGTAAGAATCAGTCAACTCAGACTCAAAGCCATGCACAATAATTTTAACTTGCCGTATGTTGCCATTTAATTTCAATAAACTTGTTCACCTAGAGGATTTGTATCTTTCAAACTGAATATTGGACATAACTTCAGTTTCTTCTTAGATTTAGCCAGCAGCCTGGTGAATTTATGCTGGTCCCCTTAGCTGTAAATCTGTTGCCTCTTCCAGAACTATTTGGGCAGAAGAGCCTGTATTAAGCAATTAAAAATGACACAGAGCTTTTACAACTGTGCCTAAATACTCCTTCTAAATTTGTGCACGGCCATCTCCACATAGAAATATGCACTTTGCTTGTGTGACTGTGCAGTTTAAAGCTGACAATTTAGGTTTATGATATGAATGCACCTGCATTCATAAGCCTTTAATTTAAAATTTGGTCATGTAGAACTTTGCTTTTTAATTAGGTATTCTTTTTTTCTCTTTGACAAAAATTTGCATATGCATATATTTGCATATTTTGTGAGTATTTTTAGAAGGGGTCACTGTAAATTGAACTTACAGATTGGTAGAATACAGCTGGCATATACCCAACCATGTAGCTTATATAAATATAAACAAGGATATGTATCCCATGTAAAAACTCAGGTCTGGTTAGAATGTGGAAAATCTCTTTTCTCTTTGTCTAAGGAAGAAAACAATTTTCAGATCATAAGAATATGTTCTTCATGCATTTTCTTCTGGAATTAATTTTATTTTCTTTAAATTATAGCTGATTTTGTTATTACTATCAGAATATTTAATACTGATACTAATTTTCTCTCTGACTAGGAATTAGTTTGTAGTAGTATTGGTTGCAATCACAGTGTAAGAGTCATAGCTGTTTACAAGCAGTGCTGAAAGCAATGATTTTTTTTCTTTAGAGCATTTTAATACAATGTTTGTAATGGTATCTATGAGTCTCTGGGGCAGGACATGGAGAGAAGAGGAAATATTTTGAGGCAAAAGCAGCTATTTGCAGATGAGCAGCTTCCTTCTTGTTTCCTCTTAGAAATCTGTCTTTCTTGTGTCATAAGTTTCATTTACAGATTCCTTTCCCTGTGACAGTCTCCTTCAGTTTAAATCCATACAGTCTGGAAGGACAATACCAATCAGCTAAAGTAAAGTGAATGTACTATTTAGTGAAATAAATAAATGTTGCACGTAAGCAACTCATTCAGCTCAGTTGCTGAATGAATTTCCAAACAGACTAACTTTGAGTTTGTATACTCATACTTTTTAGGTCTTCCTCCTGCAAACTGTCTAACCCTGATGTCTTCCGGTGAAGTGAAACATGTCAAAATAAAATTGAAGGCAGGATGGAAATAGTAGGAAAACAATGCAACAACAAGTAAATATAGAAGAAATCATCATTCCCCAGCAAATAAAAACTAGGATTAATAGAATTCAAAAAGTTCTAAATAAAGCAGGTTTACTTACATAATTGTCTTGTCTGTCCCTGTGTCAACACAGAATAGTTCTTTTCAGTAAATTTCTAAGTGTTTAACCCATTTTAAAAAGCTTAGATGACACAAAGATGTTTAGAAGATTATTCTATGGTCAGGGACAATTAATTATCAACATTTCCATTCCAAATTCAGCCTTTGCTCTGTTTCATCCTATTATTCCTACCCCTTGGGCCACACTAAACAGTTTTTACCCCTTCCTTGGGATGTATGTGCCTCAGACACTTAAGGATGCCTGTCATTGATCCCTCAGCTTAGAAATAGTTAATGAGAGAAAAAACTGCTTCAGTAGTACAAGATGCAGGGACATAGCACTTTTTAACTGCTGGATATAGTTTTCTTACACTACCATGCACTGTTTTTGCATAATATAAGAGGCATAAAAGTATCACTATTTCTCCCCCTTAATTCTTGAGTTAAAATGGATTTTTTAAAAATTTCATCCTTTCATTTAACTTGTGTTACAATTGTTGGATCGGATGGGGGACTTTAAATGATGCAGAACTTGTAGAACTTGGCCTGCTTGGTAGGTTAAATACCCTCTTAATTGCTTGGTTATTTCTGCTTGATCCAGGGTACCAGATCCACCTCACTTCCAGGTAGCAGATACTGAAAGAGTCTTCTACAAGAGGTGCTGCAGTTATTTACAGCACACACACACTGCTTTGTTGAGGGTTTAATGGTTTCCTACCATCAGTGATTTTTCTAGTTCTACCTTCTAGTTATCAATGTTGCTGTTTTTCTTGAAGTGCAGTTTTCCAAGAAATAAAGCCTGTTTTTGTCAAGATAAGTGAATAAGACTATACATTGCAAGCATTCTTGTACTAAGAAGGTTGCTTTTATCTTTGACACTTTCTGATGCTGTTGTCTTCTCGTGTGTGTATGCTCCTTGGTGAACACCTTAGTGAGGAATTATTAAGCTAAAGAGTGAATAAGACAGCAGACAATGCTTGTTGCTTATAACATCATCTTCATAAAGGAAATGTGTCAGTTATAAGCAAATATTTCTCCAAAATGGATCTCATAAACTAAGCATTTAGATAAATATGGTTTGTGTAGCTTTCAGAAACATTGATAAATAATGTCATAATTAGCACAAAAGCTGAACATTGATAGTTTTGTGTATAAACTTTGTTAAAGGTATCTTACTCATTTCTCATAGCTCCTTGAGTTCTAA
Organism: Platyrinchus mystaceus; assembly: GCA_035041135.1. Classification (NCBI taxonomy): domain Eukaryota; kingdom Metazoa; phylum Chordata; class Aves; order Passeriformes; family Tyrannidae; genus Platyrinchus; species Platyrinchus mystaceus. Next base: position 7,737,555 of record JAWWLV010000021.1, read on the forward strand.
TTCTGTTTTGTTCCTGAAACATTCTCTTCCATTCTTCTTTATCCCACAAAATGGGATGTCATCATACCATCTAAGTACGGACTACCAATAAAGGAAAGAATTGAAGTTATTTGATAAAATAACAAGTAACATTCTGTCATTAACTGATTAGTTTCTGTTTCTGAATGTCTGTTTGATCATTAGTGGTACTTTCTTCTGCATGTGTTCTCCATCTCTACAGTTATTAATACTCAACATATGACAGCCTCTGTGATAAATCAGGAGCTGTATTCATTACCTCTAGTGGGTTCAGTTCTGGTTCAGACCAGTACTGGCTTTGTTACCCTGAACCTGCTAAAATTGTTTTCTGCCAATGCAAAGGGCCAAATGGGGCAAGGACCTCAAGGAGCCCTTTCCACCTCTTAGTTCCTACCAGTTGTTTCCAGCGTCGTGGCGTGGCTACCTTTCAGATCCCTAAACCTGGCACAGGGACTAGGGGAATTAGAGAGAAGTTGCAATGCTGATAGTGTAGTTTGACTAAAGCCAGTCCTGTGGCACAGCAGGAGAAGAGGCCTAGGCTTGCTTAGGGGTCTATCTCCTGAAGCATTCACATCCACAGGAGCAGGACATGGAAAAGTACCGGAGTGGATTATTAAAGGGGAGTTTGGATAATAAGGATCTTGATGATACAGTTTTCAGATACTGCTGATATGAATAATAAAATTCTACATCTGAGAACGTATTAGGAGGGTATTTTTAATTAGAATTGTCCCTGGAATAAACAGTTTCTTGACAGGAGCAGGTGGTCATGATGAAATGCTGGTGAATAACAGAATGGGGAGAAAAGAGAAGGAAGTAGAGGATTGAAAGGCTGTGACATAAAACTGGTCTCTATATTTTAGCAGATGTGAACAGTGAATTTGTAGATATTTCCTGAAGATGGCTACTATCCTAAACTTGCTACTAGTGCTGCTTTCTTCTTTATCTCTGTTTCAAATGTCAATGAAGACTTGTGTTCCTATGTGGAAGAAAATAATTAGTCACTGTTTGGTGGGACTTCTTGACTCCCCGTAACAGTGATCAGAAGTTTATTGTACTTGAAGACCTCCCCTGTTTGAGGAGGAGATCTGCAACTGACAGCAAACAGCTCCTGCATCACACACATCCAGGGATTCCACCTCCCTGTCACTGCAAACAAATTGTCATGTGTGAATCAAGGTTTCGAAAATTTCCTTTGAGGGTTGCCCAGAGACATTGTGGAGCCTCCTTCCCCGGAGATATTCAAAGGCCAACTGGACACAATCCTGAGTTAGGTGCTCTAGGGGACCCTGCATGAGCATGACCTCCAGTGACCCCTTCCAATCTTACCCGTTCTGTGATCTGACCTTCAGTAAGAAAGAACCAATTTCCTTTTTGATATTTCTGCTTTATGATCGTGTGATAACTCTTAGAGTTGCAAGAAGGAGTTAAGGAAACCACTGAAGCTTTATCTAGTTTTAGAGAAATTAAACAACAGTACAGCATATTTAGAAAAATATAGTCCGAGGGAGTCGCATAAATATTGTTGGCAATATATCTGCAAACATAAAGCAATTTAGCAATTACTGCCCCAGCATGGCTTATATTTAATATATTAATTATATTTGCATACATCAGGTATATACATGGAGACCTCGAAGTCATCTCTGTCAGATTTCATGAATCTGTGAGTCAGGTAAACATCTGCAGCCAGTACAAAAAGTGTGCTTAGTCAGGGGATTTATCAGGACCATGTAAAAACTGCTTCTCACAACCCTTTACTGCTAATTGAGCCAGGACATAAAATAGCATCTGCAAATGTTTGACTCCTGATCCCAAAGAAAGCAATCATTGCTAGGCTGTTTACAGAGTATACCTCGAATACGGTATGTCCAAAAATAGTAACACAGTCAAATACAACTATCTTAAATACTAGAGATAAGGCTGGCTGATTAAAGTCTGTATTAAA
>JAWWLV010000021.1:7744482-7771360 GCA_035041135.1 Platyrinchus mystaceus
TCTTAAACAAATAGCAATCACTGCACAATATCACCCATTGATCTATCTCACAGCAGGCAATAGCCTTTTTGTCCGAAAGGACATAAAATTCAAATACCACAGAAGACATAGAAATGCCCATGACAGGTTTAAAAAGTATCTTCCCCTCCTTACACTTGCCAAGCCATTCTCCACAAATCAATCCAGGCTGTAGAGTCAGGGCATTGCAAAAACACTTCCAGATCTATACGGAAGGCAGATATTCTAGAAAAAAACCAAAATCAAACAAACCAAAAACAAAAAACACCATAAATATTGTCTAATGTAAAGGAAATTAGCATTTAGTAAAAACTAATTTGTTTTCTGTGATGCAGACATTAAAAAAACCCTGGCAAATTGCAATGGCATGAGTCATTTTACGTAACTGTAGCAATTTAAAGACCCTATGCTTAGAATGAGTGGTGATTAATTCAACTTCTTCAGAAAATGCTATCAAATGCTAGTCTGTATATCCCACAGGATTGTAAATGTTTTCTTTTTTTTTTTAATAATTTGTGGATAGACTGTTCTGAAAACGTGACACTTCCCTTTACACTTAATTTGTGAATTTATTTTAAATAATTTAAGTGCAATATCCTGCTTTCAATGACTCTAAGCAACTTTCATGTGTCTGAAATGAGGCAACTAAATTCCAATATCACCACCTAAATAAATAAGTGCCTTGAGTTCCTAACCATTTATAACCTGCACAGAGGTAAATGTTATTTCCAGTTTATCACCTGTGTGTCAGCACAGCTGAAAGGCAAGACAAGAAATTCTCTAATAGTATTTTACAGTCAAATATGGAATGTCTGCATTATAGGAGTTATTTATTCAAATAACTGAGTTATTTCCCTTTGCTTGACAAGTTGCCTTGGTTGACCATAAAATTCACAGATTATATCTTCTTCTGCAGATGTGTATTTTAATGCCCTGGCACCTATAAGCAGAACTGTTTTGATTTAATGCTGAAGAATTTTGTCTGTTGCTTTGGTATACTATTTATGGAGGTCAAATAAAAAACCCTGTAAAACATAATAACATTCATCTACTAATGAAGCAAAATGTGTGAGAAATATTGAGAACCTCTCACATTCAGCTGAAATCTGAGTTTACAGATAGCCCACAATCTTCACTTTATCATTTTTCTTTTTAGAAGCAAAAATAGACCTCACTTTACTCTTCACAGTTGGGGAGGAAGATAACAGCACTCAAGAAAGGGAAAGCTGGTTATAGGAGCAAATTAAAATGAGAAGAAACCTACACTCACATGGCTGATTTGTTCCTGCTCTGTCCACTTATTATATTATAGACAAATATTTAACTGTTTACCATTCAATATAAAAAGTCTGCAGATCTTAACCATGGTAACCATTCCATCACTTGCTATCAATATACCTGTCTTACCCTTGCAATGCCCAGAAATGCCATTAATAGAAAAGCATGTGTTCAAGTCTCGAGAAGTGTGATTATATTGTATAAGGTTTTCAGTGAAAAAAAAAAATTAATGTAACACATTTTACATTCTCAATAGTTCTACAGCTTTTCAGAATCTTTTTAAAACATGAAGTGACTATAACAGGAAAATCTGAGAATCACTCTCATGACAAATCTTGAGCCTATGAGAATGACTTCTTTTTCTTCTGCTCTTTCTTTCCACTGTATTGTAAGAAGATAGCATAATTGGTATTATAATCAATAAAAATCAAGTAACATTGGGATTTGGGAATTTTTGCTAAGCTTTTCATTTTGACTCTTATGTGACACTTTACAGTATCTTTACATAAGTGATATGCCAATATGAAATTGAATTGTTAGTGATTAGAAATACATAATATTTTTGGGTGATACTACAACAACAGACAAAAATCAGACAAAACCAGCATTTTTTTAAAGCTTTATGCATTTCACCCTGAAGATCTACTGTGGAATTTTTCTTTTGTGTAGAAGGGCTGAGATATAGTCTCTTTGCATTCCTTAAACCTTTCACTTACTGGTCTGTTGGTACCCACCTAAAATCAGAGGAAGTCCGTGTAGTGTTCTTGTGTAATAACCCTTATTTGGCACATTAGTATGAAACTTGGATGTCAAAGTTTTGGGCACAGCTGAGGGCTTGTCTCTCTGGGCTTTGGGTCATGGTGCAGGTGCCTGGCTGTGAAGAGAGCTAAACTCCACACAACAGCCCTGCCAGCCCCCCCTCCTCACCTGGAGCAGGGTTTCAGCGATCCGGATCTGGACCCTGTCCAGAGATTCTATTATCTGCCTTGCACTTGGCCCCATCTGGTGATCTGGACTCTTGGCTTGACCTGTTTTCCCTCTCTGGATTTCTCTCTTACCTTGCTCTGGTAAGGTGGGGCTGCCCTTTTCTTCGTGACACCTCGGAGACCGCCTGCCTTTTTTTCACAGTGTTCTTGGCTCAGCTTTCAACCTCTTGAAGCAGCTCCTGATGTGGCCCTGAGTCCCCTGCTCAGCCATACAAGAGAAGTGAGGGAAGCTGTCAGCTCCAAATTGTAAATGAAGTGGGCACAGCAAAGCTGAAGGAGAGTGCAGACCTCCCTGAAGGCTGTAGGGAACCTGCAGAGGCACTTTGGTCAATGACCTAAAAGAACTTACATTTCCATATCTCTCTCTTCTGACCAACCTAAGGATTTAGTACCCAATTACCAGGTAAATGTACATTGTACTGGAGGAAGGAAACTTATTTCTTTTTCCTATTTGTTGAGATGTAAGACTGGGCAAACAGGAAGAAGTAAACCGTGCACATTGCACATAAATAACTCCCAAGTTTAACTGTACCTAATTTCAGTTTAACTTTTGTACAGCTGCAGACTGGGTAGAGATCTCCCAGATACATGCCAGATATTCTGATGTGATATCCTTCATGGGAGAGGAGGATCACCTACATTTCCCTCACTATCTCCCCTATTTGTATCTCTCAGATCTCTTTTAGATTGTTGCTCTGTCTAAAGCACCTTCCTTCCCATCATTACCATAAATAATTGACCTTTTAACAGTGACAGAGAACAGAGAGGGTGTGTTAAGAGAACTTTGTGTATCCACACAGCAAGACTTTTGGCTGTGTCCTGTTTTACCTTTGCAGAGAAAGTAGCTGAGAGTGTTCCAGTGACAATGAATTTCATGGCTGTCTCCAGGGCATGTTAATATTTTTGAATATTTTCAAGACAGCAAATACTTGATAAGCATGGGACGATGTATCCCATGGATTTCTTCTTGCAGTGGCAAATAATTGAAGTCACCTTTGCTGACTAAGCAGTTGTTCTTATGTATGGTTTCCAGTAGTACTTTATAAATGACTTTAATTTACAGTGCGTTACATGTCTATGCCTCTAAATCCCCATGCAATCATTTGTATCCTTTCCCTTGATAGTTTAATTGTTCGCATTTTTTTTAAGGTAACTTCTTGATAATCCAATCCAACAATTTCTTTCCCTTGCTTCTGAATAATAAATCTTTAGGCACTGTTTATTCAGATTATCATAGGTACTTATAAAATAAGTCTTTCTAATCTGGGTAACACAAACAGTATTATTCTTACACTTCCTTGGGGAAAAAAGTGCACCACAAAAACATATTTCTTCACATAAATACAGAACAGAACATCTAATTAGATTTGCTAGTGTAGCTGACAAATGATCTGCATGTACTATAAATGGGGCACATATATCACAGATCCTTGCACTTTAGTTGGAGCTTTATAGTGCCTTTAATACTGTATAAATGTCGGCTTAAAGAAAAGTTTTAGTTCTAAATAATAAAGCTTAATCTTAATCAAATCTTTGCACGAGTTTTTACTATTCCAAACTCTGCAATGTGATCCCTGGGATTTTAGATTCATGATAGAATATTTGTGTAAAGAAAATTTTGTGAAAAAAACCCCAAATGAATACATGTCTAAATAAATCTGCCCTAAAATCCTTCCAGTTTGTTCATGATGGATCACTGAGACTGCGAAACAGTATCTGAACTTCAGTTGCCTGTCAATGGAATAGGAAAGAGAACTTTAGGAAGACAGTCTTGGTGGTTTGTGAGACAGTAAGGTTTGCATTTTGATACTAATATTTCCTACTTGTCATTTAAAAGTGGTGCATTGAAGCAAAAGGTTAGAAAAGGATTATAAGCTCTGTGATGGTCATCTTTTAAGAGGAAACTTTGTCTTCACTATCTCATCACAGAACTCAAGAAAAGCACATCACGTATAGGGTGTGGAACTTAAAATATATTTATAATGTAACAAAATATATTTGAGGGATAAGTCAATCCTGCCAATTTGTTAATGGATTTTTTTACATCTAATGTCTCACACCTGACTCTAATCAAAGATGAAAAGATACATCTAATAGTTCTTTGCCTTTTACCTGATGAAAAGGATTTTTAAAAATTAGAATATTCAGTAATACGTATTAAATACTTTCTAGTCGTTAGTGTGATAGAGACTTTTTGAAAAAAACTGTTATCTTTGAAAAGAAATATAAAAATGCTTAACTTACCAGTGCATGTATGTATTTGATTACAGGCCAATTTTGTTATAGTCTTTTCCCCTTTTAAGCCTTATGAAATGAATCTACTGTTTTGCATAGTTGCTAAATACCAGATATATTAAACTCGTGACACATGTTAAATCTTCTGTTAAAATCTTCACAAAGCTATAAAATGAAATTATTGAAACAAATTAATAGGCATAATTCAGTCCATTAAATGTGCCCTTTTAACCTGTGTAAATAGAAATTCACTGATTTTTATGGCAGTAGTTTATAAAACCTAATTGGTAGATGTAACCTCTTTGTAATGGTTGTCTTTTTATATATTCAACTGTTTTATCTTTCTTTTATTGGCGCAGTGATTTTTTCCATGTTCAAGCCATCATTGGAATATGAAATTTGTATCTGAATTACCTTACTATCTTCAAATCCTGAGTACAGAAAGTTCTTCCTTTATCAGTGCAAGCAGAAGTTTGCAGCTTGCTTCTCTAAGTAAGGTCATCAGCACAATAAAATTCAAATCACGTGAACAGATATCCTAAAAAACATGGCAGGTTTAAATTAGGACAATAGTTTTTGTAAGTTGTTCCTGGTCCTTTAAAGGCAGATTTTGTTCAATTTTTTTCCCCCAAAGAAAAGCCTGGCATCCAGGAGTTCATTTAAGACCTCTAAGATCTCTGAATCCTTGGCATTTTTCCATTTTTAGATTAAGATTTTAGGATGGGAAAAAGGTAGACCTGTTATGATCAGCAATAAAGGGCAACTTTTGAGACCTTGGCTTTTGTAGGTTATGGATGGTAAAAAATTCAGAAGTCATTATGGGAAAATTTGATTTATCATTTGTAGTCCCTATATGCCCAGTCATCATAAGCAAACAGGCAGAGGAAAGTAAAAGATTCAGAAGGTCAATTAAAACCTCACTCTGTCAGTTAGAATAAAATGTAATCATAAAGAAGAATTCCATTAAAAATAAATTCTTAAGATAGAAGTGTTCCCTAAATTTCTAGTAAATATTTTTCTGATTTTGCCCCTCTGTTCTTTTGCTGTCCCTGATCTTGGATAATGTTTCCTTATGTGCTATTTAATTCGTTCTTACTTTCTTAAAAAACTGTCCTGACTTACTATAAATGGATACAATTCATGGGTGATAACTGAAAATTGACAAGAAGTTTGATATTTTACTGGTTATCTGCCCTCTCTTTGTTTTTTGCTTTACTCTTTATCCTTCAAAAAGGACACAGGACATTACTGGCTGCAGTTACAGTTATGCAAATATTCATTGAGACAGTTTTTCCACATTCTTAATTTTTTTTTATTTCTCATACAAATACAGACACACCTAGACATGTATGTCTGCAGGATTGAGTCTCACTGAGATGTAATAAACAAGGCAAAATTTCTGTTCAGGTAGGATTTATCTTTTCTCTGGTGATGTCACATCCCTTTAAACTAGGTTAGTGACACTGGGAATAGGAAAGTTCAATGTGTGTCTGTTTTACCTTCTGAGTCTCCTGAAAGTGCTCTTCTAGCAATGTGGGTATTCTCTCTGGCCAGTTCATCAGAAGTAGCTGAGTCAGATATCATAAAATAACTAACCCACATGCACTCACTAAAAGCTCAGGCACATTATACTCATTGTTTAATTACTTTAATAGCCACAGGTTTATTGTAGCAATAAAATATGCTATAGCTGTAGCACGTCAATTCAAAAACACTGTTCCTGAGGCTGTTCAGAGATTATCAAACTACTATTCAGGAAATTAGATGATGCTGTGTTAGCGTAAAGACTGAGGGTTTTCATCTACAGTTGCAGAATTTATCCTGCAGAAAATTGTGGTTCAGAGAGCTGACTGTATGTATCTACATTTTAATTAAAAATGAGAAGTTATAGTCCTGGCTGTACTGAAATTTCACTGAATTACTATTTGAACAAATACAGCTGATGTCAACAGACATTTTCGAGCACTGCTGAAACTAAAGGAGGGGCAAGAGATTAGTGTTAAGTGAGAGGATAGCAAGGTAACCCTCTTGGGCATAGCTGAGAATGTTAGGAGTGAAGGATTGGATCAAACAAGAAAACAGTTCTCAGACAAAGTACTTATGATTACTGAGGACAGAAATTAAGTCCAAAGACAACACTAAATAAAAAATTTGAAAGTGGTCATACAAAGTCAAGAGAGTAAGTCAGAATAGAAGGTGGCACCAGAGAGAGTAGTAGATCAGGAGAGATGTCTGACAGAGAATCTTATTGATAGGAGATTTTGCACTGCCAGCCAAGGTTATTAAATCAGCAACTAGAGAAATCCCGAGAGAAGAAAAACATGTGATTGATGTGAGTAAAAATATTTTTAAGAAAATAAAACATTGTTGAATAGCGTTGATTTTGCAGGGAAAAAAAACCATATGCATGAAAATCTGAAGTAGCATCTCCCACTGTAAGGACCAAAAATACACCTTTCAAAAGTGGATGATATGCTAGCAGTACTTAAAATGGATTAGGGTGCAGGGAGGAAAACTGCACAGTGACCTTCCAGTTGGGTGAGACTGACAGTGCAAAGGGAAGAGGGCTGGAAGGGGTGTAGGAATTACCCAACCATTTCTGTAGTGTTACAGTCAGCTTGTTAAAAACCCTCTGGAAAGGACTTAAAGCAAAGCGAATAGACAAGATAAGGCATGAAAGATTCTTGAGTGGATGGCAAACCATGTGACCCTGATTATTAACAGTGTGAGAATTGGAGTGACTCCCTTGCTGCTTTCAGAGATATTTATGCTGGTGGGAAAGATTAAGTATGAGTTTATGAAGAAGGTGGTGAAGATGAGACCAATACCAGAAAAAGAGGTTAAAGAGTAGTTTAATTATCACAATCAGAAGGCATTAATAGATTTGCAGGAGTAATGCTTGAGTAAATTGTCTAATAGGAGGGTGATGGTTTGGCAAATATTTTAAGATTAATATTCTTAAAATGATTTGGTTTTCCTTAACATTAATAACCGAGCTGTACCTCACCTTTCTATCAGAAGATGCACAGCTCTGTTTTTAATGACTTGAAAATTAATTTCTCTTCTGTATTAGAATAAAACTAAACCTTTGGCACATATTTGTAAAGCAGAATCACTCTGAAACACTTGTTTTAAAACTTCAAACTGAATTAATATTTTTCAGTCCCTTTTCTTGCATCGAAGCCTTGAAAGACCCTTGTCAGTTGAAAAATAATTCTGTCAATATTATATTTATATTAAAAATAGATATTAAAAATCAACGTAGTTACATCTCTTTCATTAGATAGTACTTCGGTCATTTCTCCTTTAAATCCTTTTCTAGCCCTGCCCAAATAACACTCTCTAATCTCATTTCTTGTCCTAAATCTCACTCCATATTTTCCCTCTTTTTCTTTTCACAGGCACCCAATCCCAAACCCTTCTTTTCACCCACATATTACCTGTTACTTCCACAACATTTTATTTTCATCAAGCACTTTTCTTTCCCAACCCACTGCCATTCCCTGCTTCCTTGGGACTCACTGTGCAACACTAAGCAGAAAAGGGAATGGAAGGTAAAGAGTGTCAGTCCTTTGAGTGGTGGAGCTCTGCTCCTACATGAATGAGTTTCTCATAAGGGCCCTCTCACAGGAAAGTCTATGGGTTAAAAGTTTAAAAGACAGTGGTACCAAATAGTTTGTTGTATGCCAGTTCTCCACTGCTGTACTGTTTTGGAGCACCCTTTCAGTACTGAGGTGCTACCATGGAGAAGACTACAACCAGACCTGATGCCAATACTTGTGTCTGGTACTTTCCCCTAATTTATTTTTTTTAAAAATTATGTGCCATGTTTCTACTCAAAATGCTGAGTTTACATTTGCACAGCATGTTTTGCCTGCAAACACTTGCTTTTTTAGATTTTCCAAAAGCTGCACTTTCAGCTTTGCTGTGAACTGTAGCTGAACATATGTTCCACAGCAGAATCTATCTGTGGCAGTGCCTGGGTGGGACTGTGTAAGAGATAGCAGGCAGAGCTCATGTCAGAGCTGGTACTGGGTGAAGGAAGGGAAGTTACTGACTGAGCTCAGGAGGCCTTGTCTAGGAAGCACAGCCTGTTGGGTGGCTGCAGAAGAGCTCTCTGTGTCTCTGAGCTTTTACTTTCTTGTTTATGTTCCTGTCTGCACTGGGTGTGCTCAGAGGACTCACTCTGTTGTGACATACAGGTGGCCTTGTCCCTGCGATACACATTGGAGACTGTGCAGCTCTGCAGAACAGAACAGCAGAATAAACAGAATCGAGCTGTCTAACCATCCACCTGGCACTGGAGACCACTGTTCTGCTAAGGCAAGAACACTGATTACTCTCCATGCTTTACTATGATCCTTTTTACTTGGTAGATCTTAAAAATTACCTGTGTTTCTCTTCCTCTAAGTTCCTCACTTGCTCATATTGCACATCTGATGACCTTTTGAATTTAGTCAGTGATTATAATTCCTTTCCATCTGAAATATGCTTTATTCCTTTCATAGAATATTCCTTATTTTCAAAAAAAATCAAAAAACATATATTTTCTATATGCTGTTATTTTTTTTCTAGCTGTATCTGATTTTTTCTTAAATTCAGTTTACTAATTATACTATTCATCAGCCATAGAGAGACCTCAAAGAAAATGAAGAAAAAGCAGAAAAATGGGAATTTATGCTATGAACGTGTCAGCTGCCATGGTCTAGGACATACCTTGTTGCACAAGCACCAGGAAACTTCAGCCATTTTTAAACCCAGACTACACAAAAAACCTATTTTACTAAAGTTTTGAATTGCTAATTCGTATCTTTAGGGGTTTTGTTGTTGTAATACTTTTCGTTTGTTGATTTGTCGGGATTTTTTTCATTTGCCGGTAGAACTGAAATATTGTAAGAAATCTTTTCCCATAGGATCTCAATCCCAGCCTTAAAAATCCAGTATTTTATAATTTATGTTATGCATTTAATGGACACTGTGGTTCCACCCTCTCTTTTTAAGCACGTTTTCCCTGACTTTCACTAATAACTTACATTTCCTTTTACTTCCTTATAGGGGATTTGCATAAAAACGTATCTCAACCAGACTCTGAAGCCCTGGGCCCATAAATACCAAGAACTTGTTAGAAGGATAATTCCTTCATTTCTCCCATGTCATAATTGCTTTACTCATTAAGAGACTGCTGCATTAAATTTATATTTGTATTTCTTTACGTCTTATATTTGAAAACATGAATCTGTAATGTCTCACTGGAACTCTGCACCATTATGATGAAAGATGCAAGTGGAGTCTAAGACAGACATGTTTAATTAGTGAGGAAACTTGACATTTTCAGTGTTCAGACAAGACAGGGGAAAAGCCAAGAGCAGAAAAGTGTTTGGGGGTGATTCTTTGGGTTTTTTTAGATTGCCAACGGAAAATAATTGATTTAATACAAATCAAAATGAAACTTCTCTTCTTTTGTAGTGTATAGAAGGTTGAGTCAATATACAACTCTTAATCACAAATCTAAATATTTCAATCACATAAGTAGAAGCAAATATTCAATCATTTTTGAGTGATAACCACTCAAATTCTGTAACTGGCAATGGAAGACCTTCATCTTCATAAGTAAAATATTAAATTCAAAATCAGCCACTATAAAATCCAAAATTACCTTTTGATTTTAATCAAAATTTATTGCAAACATTCTTATTCTTTATTTGCTTTGTGATAGCACAAACTTTACAGCTTTATGTAAAGCTCTTAACGTGGGGCAGAAATAGAAGTATTCAACTGTTTAATTGATGTTTCATTTTACTTGTCAATTGGAACTGCCTTTTAGTTAGCTTTGAATCTTTCACCTCCAGCTTCACATACATCAACTTGACTGTATCTTTTTAAATTACAGGGACTACGAATTTCAATTTTTATTTCTTTTTTTTTGATTGATTACTTTTTATAAAAATGTCCCAATCTCAATCAACAGAAAAATTTTAAAGGGAAAATATTGTTTCACTTCAGCTTCTAAGAAATTCTTAATTGCCCTTAATATACATGCCTGAATTTTTCATTCAGAGTAGAAAAAGCTGATCTTGGCTATTTGGTCTGTGGCATATAGTAAAAACAAAAGAATTCACTACCCCACAAGGATCATCAGTGGAGTTAACTGACATATTGGGAAAGATTGTTTTGGTGAGGTCTGAAGTCAGCATAAAGCATTCACTTGACATTTCGCAACCTGATGAAATAGAAAATGTAACATAGAAACCCATCAAGTTACTACAGGGCTACATTACTTATTCAATGAAGTTGGCACAATGTGCTGGGGTATAACATAAATCAATGACATATTGGTTGAACACTCCATATGGAACTATACACAAGATGATACATCTGTATGGTGACGTCGTCTGATCAAATTTCAAAGAATGACATGTTTGTTAAAACCAAGGAAAACCGGAGAAAGTTAAAGACACTGATATGTCGATCTATTGACAGTGCCTTTGTTCTCCTCAGAAGCTGCACCATTTCAGAATAGGGCAGTCCTTAAAGTAGAACTAGCATTTAGGAACTCTGCTTCCAGGATGCTTGTTGGAATCTGGTCAACCTTAGTCGGGTACACTCATCAGTATATGAAATTTTCTTAGATGCAGTGGGTTAACCTCATTTTCTGTTTAATGGGACGAATCATCAGATCTCAAATGCAATCAGGGTAATTGTTTCTGACCTGGACATTATTCACTGGCTATCAGTAGAGAAGCTGGGAACTAAATGAATAGCAACACTGTAATTTTTCACTAGAGACAGTAAAGGAATATAAAGCTCTGTTATTTTACCCCGTTTTCCCTAATTTAACATATTTGTAGTCTAATATTTGTTTAAATAGTTCTATTTTGCCACAACACTTATAAAAACCCCACACAGTGGATGCTGTTTAGAATGAAAGCCTTATGTTCTGAATTTCTCCTGATAATTGTGCCATCTTTCTTCCCTTTCTTTGTTCCTAATCCTCATACTATCTTTGCTGCATTAAAGCCTTCCGCCTTGGAATTACTTTATACCATCACACAGTGTTAAAGAATCAAATCCATGGGATTTTGTACAGTGACTGACATATAAAAAGGCCAACCATTTGGGCTGGCAGATTGAAAGTATTTGTCTGTATCTGCTTTACTAGTTCTATATAATATTACTTGGCAGATCGTTCAGGTGGGTGGTCAAGTTTTGGGTTCAAGTGGTAGGGTCATTTTTTTCTCAGCTGGCAATAGAATTTTCAGTCTTTTGGAAGTCTTATTCTTTGATAGGTAATGAGTGATTCCGTAGAAAGAAGCAGGAATGGTTCGATTTCACATAGCCTTCTAATTCAGGGTTAGAGGATGAAACAGAAGAACCTACAGAATCTGAGAGCTAGGGCCCTTAGGATTTAGCTAAGGCCAACTTTCTCATCTGTGAAGTTGTGTTTTTCATTATATCTGACATTTTTTGAGGGTGAGTTTTGTTATAGATTATTAGCCTATGGCACTGGGCTGGGAAGATGAGACTTCACTGAGATACAGAACACATAAAAAAAAGAGTGAACAATTGAAATTACAGGGTTATTGGTATCTTGTTGTCAAGGTAGCTTGAGGTTGGTTTTGCACTGAGAGGAATTCAGCTTGCTTTTATGTGTGATACTATGAAATGAATTCAGTGCCCAGTATGCCCCAACTCTAATTATAAAACTTTCTAAAAACAAAGAATAAAACCAAACCAATTCTTACTGCCTTTCTTGCACTGTTTAACTCTTCTCATGCACCTCTAGAATCACTGTATTAATTTACACAATCAAGGGCTTTAAATAGCATTGATTACCATATGTTTTCTGTTCTGTCCTGTGTTACGTATATTCATGGAAGGAATAGAAAAGATAATTTGTATAAGATAATAATCTCTGGGATGTTATTTAGGTTGTTTAGGAGTAAAGTTCCTGAATTCACTGCCATTAACTTAGAAAGGAGGAAGACCATTTAAGCAAGGAGCTAATAACTTTCTGGGTAGCTGCTATGCAACTAATCAGGTAACAAACATAACAGTCATAAAATATTACCAGCTTATTAAATAAAGGAGAATTGAAAATAGGAAAGTTGTTGGAGAACTTAGGGAGAACGTTCAGAGAAGCCTTGAGACATATCTGTTCAGCCTTTCTTGATACGTGCAGGGGATCAAGCCAGTGGGCAAATGCCTGGTCTCTGGAGAAGATCTACAGTAAAAACGGAAAAGATTTCAAAATTATCTCTGCAAATAATGTTTGGAAAAAATCCAGAATGCAGTCCAGGTACTGTGTTTAGGCAGGATTACAACATGGGAGTAAATGGCTGGGTAGTAGTTTGCATCTGAAGGCTGTAAATTTAATGTGAGTTATCAGGAGTCATGAGTGCGGCAGGTGTTCTATGACATGTATGAGCGGATGCACAACCAGTACCCAAAAAACAATACTCTACTGTGCTTGTAGTTATTAAGACCTCACCTACAGTACAATGTCTACTTTTAGTTCCTACAGGTTAAATAAATAATTATGGGCCACTAGAAGGATTTTTACATATTGAAAGATGTATCTCAAACCTCTTTAGTTTTCTGTAAAGTTGAATGACTCGGTTCTCTCAGCCCATTCACAGTTGTGTTTACTGGATCTCTAATCTGCTTTTATTCCCTGAACTAAGTCTTTAAATAAGTATTTTTAAAAGATCTGTAAGAAGAAGGAAGTAATATATTTTCATTATCAATCACAATTAAACAAGCAGTTTTGGATTTAACCTGCAATAAGAAAAATTCAGATTAGTTACTAGGAAAAAAACCACCTTTAAAGGTAATGATAGTAATGTTTTGGAGTAGATTGCCTGGAGAGATTTTGGAACCCTCATAATTAGAAGTTTTTAAAAGACAGTCTAGACAAATATCTGTCAAGATTAATATGTTTGATCTTGCCTTGGAACAGAGGATGGATGAAATGACCTCTTGAGGTCCCTTCCAGCCCTGTTATGAATCTATAAAATAATGTTTTAGCTCCAAGGGGAGAAAAAAACTATCCAAGCACAGAGAATCTGCTACAAATGACCTTTGATATTTTTATTGACACAAATTCTGAAGTGATCTCAGTATATAGCCAGTAATGATGAAACAGAATTATCCAAACTATCATTAATATCTAGTTTCTTCGGAGTCCTATATGAAATATGGGTGTCCCGTGACTTAAAACTTCTTGTAGGAAAAAAACCCCCTGGGATTCTATGTTCGTAAAATGAAGCTTTCAGTTTGAAAAGTTAAATAACATATTTGTTATCCCAGTGTCACGGGATTGCTCCTGTTCTCTCCAAGGCAAGCTTATCAAGAAATGACAAACTTGACTCAGTCTGGAAAATGGCCTTTTATGGGACAGTGTATGACTTAATTGTGAAAAGATCAGTGTCCTCACTTCATGTGTTCAGACACAATTGGAATTTGACTTTGAAAAGAGCTTATTTACAAGGGTCTGCTCACCAAAGAGGCTCATTTCTTTCTGGAGTTCTCTAGAGAAGTGATTTTCAACCTTTTGCAGTTTTAAAAATTCCTTGGAAGATGTTGACTACAAAATAGTGATTGTGAGGTTATAAATCAAAAGTCCAGTATTAAGAGAACTGCAACAATAATGAGGAAAAAAAGCAGTCTGAGTTCACAGGTATCTGCATCACAGACCAAACCCATCTGCTGTAGATCTGTCCTGTACGTGAAGATGAAACTGTCTGTAACAAGCCAGAGGAAAAGGGCAAGATCTTCTGACAACAGCCTTAGGAATACCATTTTATTTACTTCCAGATGAGCCTTCTATGGGGAATATTATTGAAATATAAGGGCAAATAATAAAAGCAAAGAATTTCTATATAATATTTCAGAGATATTTCAGATTGGTGATCTCTGGTCCAGCCTTTCCAAAGCAGTGTTAACTATGAAGGACCGGGTTTGTCAGGGCTTTGTCCAGACGTGTCTTCAAAATTTCCAAGGACAGAAGGTTGCACAGCCCCCCTGGCCAGGTCCTCCACCACTTGGCTTTCCTCTTGTTTTTGTGGGTCTTTATCATCTTTAAACCCCCTGACCCTTCCAAGGATAAAGGAAGGTTTTGTTCTTAGCAGTGGCAGTGTCTGTGCAACACCAGCAACTTAATATGCTTTGGAAACATTGATCTTTGTTAATAAATGGTTGTAACTTTAGTCTTTCAACTGCCCTACCTTCATCTGCAAAAAGAAAGGATAATGCTTAGTTACTCTGGAGTATTTGAGAACCTTTGGTGAAAACTGTATTTATGTTAATTAAGATGTTTCTCACACAAATAAGGGTATTTTACTCTTGCATAAACAAAAGTCCTATCCCATTTTATATTTGAAATATTAAAAACTGCAAAAAATATTAGCTCAAGGACTAATTTAATAAGAAAATGCAAGTACAATTGTCTTTTACAGAATTAAGGAACATTCAGGCTATCAAAAAGATTGATCTACTATGTTGAAAAAAACCTTCTACATTCATCCCATTAAAAAAATTAAAATGATATGGTTCTGGAAATACAATTAGGTATCAGGATATAGAAAAAAAATAGATCATTTTGTATCATCAAAATGAAAAAAAACCAAAACAAAACAACAAAAAATTGAGTATATCCCCCATACACGTGAAAAGCTTTTTCTAAACAACTAAATTAATTCATATCTACCAGAAAGAAACAGAGATAAAGAGTTCCTCTATCTTCAAAGAAAACAACTTTGCAATAACTAATACTCTTGAAAGAAAATTGATTATAATTATTTTTCAAAGAATATAATTTCGGAGAATATTCCTTTTCCTGGGTAATTTACATAAAATATTAAGTTCAAGCAAATTAATAAGAAAATCTCTCTTAAATTCTGTTTCAGTGTTCTTATCAGTCAGTTGTTTAAATGAAGATGCTGCAAACAAACACATGGCAATCATACCCATGCAGCAAAACAGCAAAGCAGTCATGGAATGGTTTAGTGAGGGAAATGCAGTATAACACAGTAACTGAAGGTACTGTACAGGTTGATGCTCAGTGCTCATCTGCTCTGTGTACTGTTGTGACAACTATGTGGTATCAAAAAATAACACAGAACACAACATTTAATAGACATTAACCTGCTGAGCTTTGTCCAAATACCCACCATTCATAACAAAAGGAACTTTGCTGTTTAAGAATCAAACCTGAAAAATAGCATGAAATTATAGCTCACCTGGTAGGTGTGAGCACAAGCTACTCTAAGGAGCTCTTCATCCTGTGTAAGAATCAAGATCTCTAGCTGAAGATTATTAAGGCTTTTAACTGCAGATACACAGGGCCTGATGAGTGACTTCTCCAAAGGGTTCACATTGTTTGATAAATATTTTCAGTTTTGGAAGAATTCTTCTAATTTTTTTGTAAATCACTTGACTGAATTTCAGTCTTCTTGTAACAGTGGGAGAAATGTCCTGTTTGCTGCCAGTTCAGTGCTGACAGTGTGTTCACTGCTGAACAAATGGTAAAGGACTTTTGTCCTTATTTATTCATTGGCAACAGTTTGAAGCAAAACTGTAACCCCCCCTTGGGACACTTGACAGGGTTTTTCTGTCACATAAAGCATGTTCTGAAAGCAGCAAAATGTTTTCTTGCTAGCTGAAACAGATGTAATATGCTGCTCTCAATTTGCTGTGCCCTAATTCTTTTTCTTAAACCATGTAAAATTTGGTATCTTTGATAGCAGTCTCACCTAGATCTTTAAAAATAGCTTAGAGTATGACATAACACGTTCATCTTCTCTGTCCTACTACTGCAGCTTATATACTTCTCTGTAATATATATGGGCTTTTAAATTATTTATGATAGGCAATGTTACTTAAAAGAATATGAATCAAAATGGCAGGCTTTGATAAAAAAAAAGACTATTTTTCTGTCTCTCAAGAGTCACATGAATGTGTGTTGTCTTGCTCATTTTGCCAGAGATGAGAGACATTAAGTGACTTTCCTATGGAGAACTCTGTCAAAGTTGATATTGAGTAGCATCAACGAGACTGTGGCTTTAGGTACACTTACATATATGATTAACTTTCTCCGACAAAACAAGGCATTTGCAAGAATATTCAGTGCCCTTCATAATTAAATCTTCTTTGATTTGGGCTCCAGTAATAACTTGAACAATAATATCAAGTAGAAGAGGAGAACCTGCAAGAATCCTCTCAATTTACACTTATATTTCCCTGCCTGTTATTTTTGTCGATGTCCTCAGGCTGAGTGTGAGAAAATGTCTTCAGAAGCTCTGAGGGCTTCTTCCACCTGATAAACAGACAAATCAATGGGGCAACACCCTAATATCTTGCAGTTCCTTGGCTTTACAAAACAACAGTTTTTAATTTCTCTCTAAGTAAGCTTTGAAATAAACAAATGTGTGTGTGTGTGTCCACTTCCCCCCCCCCTTTCTTCTATTAAAATTTGGAATCAGGGAGACTTATCTGTAGATTATAATAGGGAAATATAATAGTATCAAAGAGTATCAAGCAGCATTAGTAGACTGCAGCTGAAAGAGGCTGCATATCAGGATAGCAAAGTCATCAGCTGATTTCATAATTAACAGAAAAAGAAGTTCAAGGAGACAAGGAGTCTTTATTTCTGCTCTTTACCTTGAAATGGACTGTTGCACAGTTATTCATGATAGACAAAAGAATGCCAAAACAACCCTCATTCAGGATCTCTGTTCATATGACAAAGGCTGACATATGTAGGGGTAGGATTTCCTCTGCTGTGACATTTCTAGGCGTGTAGGGCACAAGAAATAAGCTCCATGAGCTAAGACAGCTTTTGCAATCAAACCCTGCAGCTTGATGAATGCTTGGCATTTGGGTCTATTGATCAGTGACACAATAACAAGGAGAAAAGGCATTAAGATACTTTGTTGTCAAAGCTATGCTGGGGTTTCTATTTTCCTTCTAATAGCAATGTTTAAGCAGAAAACATATATAATGGAGACAATGCTTGTAAAGGTATAGATTATTAAAAAAAACCCCAAAAACGCACTCTTATGTCAGTCCAAGAAGAGGAGTTTTAAAAACTTTTAAAATGCCAGCAACCCAAAATGTCAGTATTGAGCCAGGGTCAGGAAAAAGCCTTCATGTCTATGCTACCTGCATTTAGGAACACAAGAAAACTTGCTAGCTGGGGTGGATATTGTGGTCATTTGCCATACATTCTGAAATGTTCTTTGCCAAGTTAACCTGTAGCTGTTAAGGCCCTGAGTATCCCTTAGTATACACCGAGATGGACATCTGGAGCAGTTATTCTTTGTCACTTTCTGTGATACAGGTGGTGGGTGATTTCCTCTTAAAAATGAGTGAAGAACAAAATGAGAGATGTTTTATGTGTTTTTTTCTATACTTTACTGCTTTTTTGCTGACACAGATGAGATCAACCAAACTGAGTAACATTTCTTTCTCTCACCAGCATAGAACACTGATATTTTTTCTCCTCTCTTTATCACACTTGAAACCTTTCATTTAAACAAGAAATTTTTATTATAGAACTACTATGTATTAATGGCCAGTTTACCTGCTTTATCTTAGAGCTGCTTAGGTATGGCAATGTATTTATAACTGCCAAATGTTCACAATTTGGGATTTTTTTTCTTTTTTGGTAATTTCTGAAATTAACTAAAAGGAGAAATTAAGTTCTTATAACTTCAGGTGAATTAGAAAAAAGATTTCTGTGTTCTAAGGTTTGCAGCAAACATAGTAATGGAACTTGATATTGAAATATTCCTTGGAGAAGACTAGTTCTTAGTTTGAAAAAATAAGTATTGAAGGAATGTTTTTGTGTTTTGTAGTGACTGCAAAAAACCCAGATCCTAAAATAAGCACACCTTTCCCACACACTCTGGAATGTTGGCACTTTTTTTTTTCTTTTCTAATTTATTTATTTGTTTATCTTTAAAAAGAAAATTCAATGTCACTGTAAAGCTACATGCCTTGGCAGAAAACAGACTTGAGAGCATCACAAGTATAAAAGAATCACAGTCATTTCTCTTCCAGGCCATTGCTAAGTGTATCACTTCCTCTGTGTGGCTTTTTTGTAGAGAAAATGACATATATATATATATAGACATATATATATATGTTTATCCTTCTGCTAGGTGCTCATTGACACCTGTAGTAGCATTAGTAGTGTTTCTACTCCTGACTCCTGGCATTTGAAATGAGCTCTCTCAAACCACCTGTCCCCATCTCATCCTTCCTTAAGGGCCACAGTGATGCCTGAGAACATGGAATTGGGGCTACCTTTTCTCTCAGGCAAAGAGAAAAAGCCAATCAAATGAAATTTGGAGCATTCCTATTTATATAAAATAAATTGGATAAACCAAGACGATGCAGAACATTCTTTGACTGACGACATATAAGAAATTAATGACGGATAGAGTATGATTTCTGAACCTAAGAGGTTATACACTTATTGAATTTAGAATGAAATCTCTTAAATTGGTTTATTTGCTGTCACAAAGAATGCAAAATAAATAGGGATGTTTTCTGCTTTTTACTCCAGAACAGGTAATAGAAAAATCTTTAAATATAACTTCCACTGCAGGTTTGAAATACTGTAACTACATGAATATACAAACACACACATGAAACCATGGCAATTATGGATGCACAGCCTTGCACTACCTTGAAGCCCAGAAAAGGAAGAATGTACTTATTGAATCAAAAGATTACAGTGTTAGTGTGAGCTACACGTGGGAATCAACTCCTGAAAAAGGAATGTTTTACTGTAACATCATTCTGTTTTCCTTTGTCACCTAAAGGAGTGAACTTTGGTTCATTGTAATTACATTTTCAGCTGAAAAAATACTGAAGAGTTTAAAGGTCTGTGCAGCTTCCATTTGAAGTAAATCTTATGATGTGATAAAGATGTTCAAATTTTACACTAAACATAAAATGAGCCTAAGTTCTATGCTTACTGTAATCCATAAATGATACTGTAATCATTTCACCACATAAGTGAGAATTAATTTAGTCATATGTGTGCATATTAAGTATATACGTCCAGCATGATGTTAATCTTTAATGCTCCACAATAAGTATAGATCTTAATTATTGAGGAAAATACTGTAATCTTTCTCCTTTTAAACAGTACCTTAACTCTTCACCATGGTTTTCTGTCCTTACATCAGCTTGTTTGACCATTTTCTTGGTAGTAGACTGTGTTTGCCACAGTGCTGACTTTATGTGCCAAAGGCAAGGGGATGCCTGTTTATTGCTCAAGGCAAGAATCAATTCACATTGTTCTGGAACTTACCTTTATCCTAGCTCATTTGGGGAATTTGCAGAAAAGATTCAGGTGAGAAATGAATGTACTGCTGACAGACTGTAGTTCTGCTAGTTGTGGAGAAAAACTTCCTTGTGTCCTGCTTTGTGAAAGGAATTCATAATGCAAATAGAAAGGAAGTTTTTAATTTTAAAATGCATCATACTTCTTATCTAGTTCATTGTTCAAGTAACAAAACATGCAGAATTAGGCAATTTTCAGATGTTTATTCACTGTGGATAATATTTTTTTATGTGTTCTATACATATCATGGAGTCAAAATGGTTTGGGTTGGAAGGGATCTCAAAGACCATCTAGTTCCAACCACCCTGCCTCTTCCCCTAAACCAGGTTGTTCTGAGCCTGGTCCAAACCGGCCTTGGACACTTCCAGTGATGGGGCATCCACAGCTTCTCTGGGCAACCTGTTCCAGGGCCTCACCACCCTCCCAGTGAATATGCGTGGACTTTCTTCTATGAAGCCAATTCAAAGCACAGTAACTCAGCACCTCACTTCTACACAGTCAGTGTTCCCACTGCACTCTCTCCACTGCCCTCCCTTTGGACCACGTGGCTCCCGAACAACAACTGCGTGTCTACAAATCACACAACAAAGGCAGAACTGTGAAGAACTGCAGATAATGGAAAACTACTATTCCCATTTTGCAATTCAGCCTGTGTCCCATTTTCTCTTTTTATTAGACCCTGCTTGAATAATTAATGTGGGACTGGCAAGAAGATGTCTAAGGAAGCATATTCAACATAATGTAATTATGGAAAAACCTTTTTTCAAGCATCATGTATTTTCTATGCAAAACATAGGATAATTGGCAATGTTGTACTAACCTCAACTCATTGGTCATGATGATGGGTTTGTGAACATTACCTTCTTCTGGGAGTTTTTTGTGTTGTTTTTTTTTTTTTTTTTTCCCAGGGGAGATTCTTAATTTTTTAATAAAATAATATGAAATTTCTTCAGCTATCTGGGAAATTATCACTTCATTCTGAAGTTACAAAGTAATACAGAGATTAATAAATTTGGGGCTGAATATTACTTTGTCATTTTCTGCTGGCTTAAAAAGTCTTATTGGCTTGAGGACAAGCAGGCTTGTATTCTCATGTGCAAGGAGCATTGCTGACAGCAGTGCAGATACAGAGCCCACAACACACTAAGATACCTTCTGGAGGAAAGCAAATAAATGGCTGTTATGAGAGTTAAGCTATAAAAAGGCAGAGTGAAATATGGCATCACTAAAATTCATAGCAAAACACAGTGTGATTTTCATGATGCCAGAATTTCATTCAAATTCAGCAGAAGTTTCTAGAATGAGAGAAAAGGTCAGACACACAAACCTGCATAAAGCATGAATATATATTATATAATATAAATATATAAATTATATATATATTTATATATTAATCAAGGCTTACTTTTATTGACCTGATATTTCCTAAATTTTAGCGTGGACATAACTCTTATATTCAGAAAGTCTCATTTGAAATAAGATTTAGAAAGTGTTAATGTCTTTCTGTAACTAATCAGAAATAATTTCTGCATCTGTGGAAAATTAAACTGAAAAGTGTAAGACAAGCTTGACAGGGTTCTAAATGAATACCTAAAGTTGGAGGTGGAATTGTTACTTTAAGAGCAGCAGTTCTGATCTTTTGACATCAAAACCAAAAAAACCCTCTAAGTGTACATTGCTGCAAGTAATTTTACCAGTTGGTCCTTCTAGCATACAGTATGAGATTGAACACTCAAGGAACAAGTAGCTGCTGGATTAATTACATCTAACATTTAGTTTTCTGTAAATGAAACTCTATGCCAGTATCTTTTAAGAGTTCACTAATATGAAACTGATGTTAATCAGACGGTTGCAGTTGTCTTAATATCATTTTTCCCTTTCCAATCACAGGGAGAAAAACAGAAAACAAAAGTTTGTCTTTTGCTTTAAAACAGGCAAGTCATTGTTATAGAATATGCTGAAGTGTTTCTTAAATCTCAGCTTCTTTTTTTTTTTGTATCTACAAATGCCTAACAAAAATTAAAATAATCCTGAAAAGCAGCTTTTTGGGAGTAGAATAAAGTACCTTCATCATTTGAGGCACTACAAAATTTCTAAGGACTTAGGAGAAAGTTATGGGACCATTCAGAATCTTTGCATCTTTAATGGACTAATTCAAATGTGCCTGCACACAGAGGTTGTGTTGGTTTCATTGGGATTTGTCACTTTATTTTGTAGTATTGCTGCAACAAGCTTTAAGCTACAGAACAAGCTCCTCAAAGCAGAGCTTGTGTGGTTCTTGCCATTTATTTGACATGAATACTTTCTGATCATAAACCCAAGTGTTCCCATCAGGCATACAGTTATAAGTGAGTCTAAAATGATCCTTGCAAATGATTGCAAGAGCATGTCAGTGACTTACATGTCCACAGGAAAGTCAAAGTCAAATTGTTCCTCAGATGGAATCCAACAGAGCTGGAGGAATTGAAATGTTCAAAGCGAGATCTACAAATCCCCACTTCATTTTCATGAGTGTTATGAAGATTTGTTTGACCCTTACTGAAGTATTTCCTGAGAGTACTTTATCCTGCAGAACACTTTGTGGGTCTCACCTGCTGTGATGCACAGAACATGCTGAAAAAAACAGTGTTCATAAGGCTTAGACAGGTGTTTTGTAGATGTGTCTTACCAAGCACTTGCCTTGCTGCCAGAAAGAACACCACCATGCTGTAGGGGTCACCCTTTCCCAGAGGTGTTTATCATGTCTCCCATCTCTTCATAATTTCAGTCTATGTAAAGGTAAGGAGAAGAAATCTAAGCAAACTTGATCAAATATTTCTAAAAATATTGAATTCTTAAATTAAAATTATTGAATTCTTGAAAATTATCCCAACCTTTTACTCAACAGGTGACTTCCAAACCTGCTTGTCTCTTCAGTTGTCTCTTCCTGTTTACTGAAGCTGTGCCCGTCTGGACCACAGAGTCCATCTGTGATCTTCCTGTAGAAGACATTCTTTTTTGTATGTGAAAGAAGAGGGGCTTCTTAGTAATTTTATTGCTTATTTTATGATAATTACCACTAGCAGAGAAAAAAAAAAAAGGAAGTAAAATTATGGATTTGTAAATATACATCTTCCAGTAAAGTGGAGATAGGAGTGATGATTGTAAGAACAGAGATGGGAACAAACACTCACCAGGTTGAAAAGAAAGAAAACCCACAAATGAATCACTTCATTCTAAACTTGCGTCAAGCAACACAGGAGGTACCGAATCTCTCTTTTTCTCTTCTTTTTAAAAAATTTTCCCTAAAGTTATTATAAAACACGACCGATGACTACAGGCAATTTTTATTACACATGCTGGTTTCCCAATAATGCTCAAATTTAGCTCTCACAATCTTATTTTTTTTATGGAATAAAATATTGCTGCTGTTTTCTACTTACAAATTTTACAGAATTTTAAAGCATTTAATCAATTGGAATAGAGTAATAACAGGCTCTGTTTGATTAAATCTTTTTAGAAGCAAGCATTAGTGATACAAATAATGTCACTTCCCACCTCTCATTCTGTATAATCTAATTTTCACTTTTATTTGATTACTATTGCTGTGGTATCTGGGAAACAAACAAACAAAAAAAAAAAAGAAGAATACTCCAGAATCTACCCCTCTTCTGACCTTCCCAGTGCTTATGTTCCTAAATTAAATTTCTGAAGTTTTCTGGGATGAGTGACAAGAGCCATACAGAGAGAAAGGCAAGCTATAGAGGATATCTTGCACTTAGTTCTGAGCTTAAATGTTTTCACCTCCAAAGAGCTCCTACAAAGTTTGATTTTTTCCAACAAGTAAGAGGTGTATCCCTCAGATCCTCACTTCTTAAGAAACTTTTTATTGCTACAGCTGTACTTTTTTTTATTCACGTGCTTTTACCTGAATATTTAGTACAGAGCTTCCTATATATGTAGCTTCCTGACTATATTTTTGAATTCCTAAATTGTGCTGTTCTTTCTTTATTAACACTTACCTACACTCATTTACAGCTTCAAATTATAAAGTTCATTATGGAAGGCTGCAAACAGTAAGGGCTCTCTACAGAAGATGATTAAATCTTTGTTCTTCATATAAGCTGATATATAAGCACTGCTGCAAAAATCTTCTTCAGGCTCATTACATTGTAGTGCTTCACTTGTCAGATGAACATGGATTGGAAGTGGGTCAGGCTTTTGTAATCTCATTTCTTCACATTTGCTTTGATCACAATAGAATTTCAAAAGAAGAGGGTCTCCACAGGAGCAAGTCAAGTTTTAATGAAGTCATGTAAAACAGAGAACTTAGGCCTTGCCAGCTGATTTCATGAAATGCTTTGTGCACTTCATGGGCCTCCAGGACTCCTATGCTGATACAAAAGTTGAGCTCACTTGTTTTTTGCTGAGGTTGTCACATGTTGGCAATATTTGTAAGACACTTGGATAAATCACTTGAACAGGGCATTGTTTGGGGCTTCTTCCTGTGAGGTGCTGATGATTCTGTCCATATTCTTGAGCTTCAACATTTGTATTACATTTTTCCTCTCAAAATGCCTTGGTTTTGGTTACATTAGTCATGCCAAGTTACCATCAAAGGTCTCATTTCATGGATAAGAAAACCAACGCAACACATCATGTTTAGTCTGATACCACAAAATCTGTAATAAGGCAGCTCTACTGAAAAGTAAACAGTGATAGTTTGTAAACCTTAAGAAAGTGATGTCATTTCTGCGAAGACAGAATGAACTTAGTTTTTGTTAGGATTAGCAAAAATTCAGTAGCAGGGCCAAATAAACCAGTGTGAATTGCAACTTCTGCTAAAATACAGAGGATTTACTGGGTAATGTGCTGACATGAATTGTCCTTCATTCTCTTACCAGTGTAGTCCATATCAACCTATGGATGCTACATCTGGATACGTAGAGCGAACTTCTGTAGTATCTTGCTGCATCTCCAAAGACAGAAAACCTTCCAGCTACCTTGCAGAAGACTGACACAACTGTGCTACTGTTGCCACAGAAGACAAACAGAAGGTGAAATGAAAAAGGAAGAAATGTGGTGGGGTTTGAGTTGGTTTCTTTTCTTTGCTAATCAGGACCTTAAAGCAGTTTGTTTAATTGGTGCTGCTGATAATACACTATGCACTACCTGAATGGAAGGTTTTCATCTCATGCTCCTTCATACTCACAGCAGCATTAGGAGACTACAATCTGTTAAGGCTAAACTCTGTTTTATTGCTTTCCTTTCACAATCAAATTATTTTTTTGTAGTAATTAAGTTCTTTTGCAAAAATCATAAACATTATCATTTGGCTAATTTAAAAAGCAGCTACTAAAGAAATTTGTCATGCAGTGCACATGTTTCACTGTGCACTTTACTTGTGTTGATACTGCTGTTTCCATTTTTGTTTCAGCTGAGTAAGAGAAGTCTACCCAAAAACTTGCTTTCTAATCAGGTAGATGGGAAAAAGGATATTTAGGCACATAAATCGCAAAACTGATTAAGGTTTGCAGGAGTCCACTTACAGTCCCTAGTGATTTTACTGTGTGAATTTCCTGGCCATTGCACATATAAAAAACTACAGAACTGTATAGCTATTCACAGGCAGAGAGAACTCATTTTCATGTACAACCATTGGTACCTTTCTAGGGAATGTATTGCATCTGAAGCTTTCAGAAATGTGGGCCTTTATGATTTTAGGGTTTATGTTTTTAAAGCTGATTGGAGGATTTTGATGTCAGATTCTCATGTAAATTCATTTATTTTTTTTGAAAAAGCTCATTTTCAGAAACTATTGGTTTTAACAGCTGAAATAAATAATTAGAGCAAAAGAACTACTCAGTAATTTTCATGGAAGTTATATTTACTAACTTTTCTATAGTATTGTCACAGTTTTGCTGTGACAAACCATTGATATGTGACTTACTGTAGCTTGAAATAATCCTACCTATCAGAACCCTATATTGTCATATTTTATTGCTTATTTCGCAGTGTAGGTTAGCACTTTGATAGACATTGCTAACATTAAAGCTAATATTATTTCAAAGATCCCTACTTACGTGACCTTGCTGACCTCTGTGATAAATAAGATTCCTGAGGTTCTCTTTTAATTCTATGTATTAAAAGGTAGAATCTCAAGTTAAATAGGGTAAAATTATTAATGAATTCCTTCAGAAATGTTAAAAGTAATAGAATCAAAGTAAATTTTAGGACCAGTTGGGCTTTAGTATTGGAATAAAGGTCTGCATAATAATGTGCAAGCTTAGGGAAAACCTGTATGCGTGTCCTTTGTTGGGCAGACCTCAGGATGGGCCTTGAATTCTCCCCTGTGATTATTTTGATTTCACAAGGAAAAAATGGTCCCAATCCTAAAGCAATTTCTTACATTAAATTCTTTTAATTCCTAAATAAAACAGATTGTCAGTTTTTTTAGGGAGGTTATCCACTGCTATTGAAGATATTTCTTTTTAGTTATTCCTTTATGTCTAAAAGCATGCAGGTTTTATTAAATGAAAAACACTGAAAGGAACACAGAATTCATATTACATGGCATGTCCTGCTGTGGCCTTGCTTTGCCAAAGAAATGTAGCAAAAATGTGCTGGTAATATCCTTTGTCTTCATTATAAGAATCTGTGTTACTACATTCTTTCTGATGTAAGGCCATTTACCTTGACTCCCAACTACATTTAATCTCATTACATTCACTGTCATTATAGCAACATCTTTATTCCACTTGAAAGACTTTAAAGCTCTGGAGGATGATATTATAGTAAGGGCAGAATATGCTTTATTGAATAGGGTCCTGTGTAAATTCCAGATGTGATCATGCCATCCATTTTTATGAGCCTGCTCACATGATTCTGGGTTAATGCAGTAATTGTGATTCTTCCAGTTAAATATAGGGATGGAAAATCACACCATGAATAAGCATGATAAATATTTTGATATTGAAAGGACCAAAAGAAGATGTATTGAGATCTTAATATAGATCTTGACTTAAAAAAA
>JAWWLV010000021.1:7771460-7785483 GCA_035041135.1 Platyrinchus mystaceus
TTTTTGTAATGTTTATGACAAAATCTACAAAGCTTTACTTACTAGGAAAACAAAAATCTGATTTAGGCTACTTGTCAAGGGATCAGCATTACAATGGAAATTTTCACCAATAAAATGATTCAGAAAACTCAAAACAGCCAGAGAGGCGGGGTTGGGATTTCCAAGTCTCATACAGCTCATGAACAGCCCACAGGGCTGTTAAAGCTGTCCCAGTGCCAAGAGGCAGAAGGACTCCCAGTAAAGTGGTGGAGTACAACAAGCCACCCTCTCTGCTTCCCTATCTGTCCAGACTCTCAGGCCTATAAAGTTCCAATTTTCTTTAGTATATGTTCTGCTGAAGCAAGCACAAAATAAATCTGTTTGTTGGATTACCTCTTTCATCTCCTGTATTCTTGTAGGCGGTTGTACAGAATAGCAAGAACAAGGTGCACGCAAGATTTGTTTGGGATCAGATAAACTAGTTTCTACATGACTTGTTCTAGATAGGGAAATAAATAGCTATGTGAAACTAATGGGTCACTAGATCTTTGTGAAAAAACAGTAATAATTTCTTAGTGAATGTCTGAATAAAGCATTCTTGAAGTACTCAGCATGGCCATGCCGATAAATAGACTTACCAAATAACTGAAGGGCAAATTATTAGTTCTTGCCTTTGGTCAGTGATAACGTTGTATGATCTTGTCATTTATTATGGTAGATTTTATTAGGTGTGTTATTATAGGCTGCCCATAAGATTACTAGTAGAAAATAAAATTATAGTTTATCAAATTATTTCTCTGCCTCTAACTATCCTAGATGGGTATAAACAGAGATTTGCAAGGTGTAGAACTTCTTAATGAATACAGATGTAGAGGAGGATGATGTTAAAGATGATTCTGTTTGCTCTTTAGCCTTTGAAGCTGCAGCATCCAGTGCTGATCCAGGGACTGACCCAGGGGAAGGATAGCACTAAAGACTGTTAGTTTTACTGAGATGGTTTCTAAAGATTTGATTTTCCCTTGAGAATGGCTACATAATGTAAATACGGGGTAGTCTTAGGCCAGTCTATGCAGAATATGTGGGGTTTTTTTCAGGGACAAGCTTTCTGCTATATTAGCTAAAGTAAATATTCATGTTGCTAATTGGTTCAGATAATTTAGGTAAATGGTGGTTTTTGAAGATTACTTACAGTGCAAAATTAGTCATATGAACAGAAATAATTGCCTATCTAGCCATTTCAGTAACCTCTGCTATTCTCTCCTTTTTATCTCACTTTACAAAGCAACTTCATCAGGCCATAGTAAGCGTTACTCAAACAGAGCCTGTAAGCCTTGCTTTGAAGGGGCACATAAATGATGAAAGGAGAGACAAGACAGGCAGGAAATAGAACTCAGTGAGGTTACAGATTCTTGCAGATTTTTCCTCCAAACTGTTATTCAGTAAAAAGGTTTCCCTTTCCCTCATGTCACAGAACCATACTTCTGCACTATCTGTTCCTGGGTAATCCATGGCACAGTATCTTCATCATTTCTATTGAACTTGGGAGACATAAGATCAGGCTGACACAGGGTGTCCTCACAGAAAGATGCATTGGTTTTTCCCCTGAACAGAGTTCTCATTACGGAGAAACACAATCTAATTTCCACTTATACAATGGATGGGTCCCACAGTTCACAAAAATATATGGAGGGAAAAGGTGTCTTACAAACCTATCACTTCATCTTTGGTTTCTCAGAGTTTATCCCCAAATGAGTTCAACAAAACACCATTTTTTTTTTTCTTTTCATATGTAACTCCATACAGGCTTCTCTGCAGGTGACATTTTTACCAGGGTGCAGAGTCAAATGTTTTTACAAGACTGTATTTCTGATGCTCTATTGGGTCTCTCAGGGATCTTCTCAGAGTGATGGCTCCCCATTGCAATGCATTTTGATGATCCTGAAAAATCTTTTCTAAATAATTGTGCTGAGTGCTGTTATTAAATTTCATATTTGCTAGTTATTTCATTAAATAGTTTTGCTCCATAATTAAGGTGATTACATCATTGTTTTTCTCCATTCTGATTAGCCAGGAAAACAAGTCCTTCTGGTGTTCCCACTCAGATGTGTTCTGCTTTTATCTAAAAATTAAGATATTCGATCTTGTCTCTTTCTCTCCTGTATTAATCAAATCTATTTTAACGTGGGGAGATGCCAAGTAATCCCTGTTTAGAAAGTGTTGTGTTCTAGAAGTGCTGCTTTCATCAGGCTAAAGCTATCAAACAGTAACAGGCTGGATGCTTTTGCCACTGGCTCTCCATCCTGCTGGGAAGTGTTGCTGCTGCAAAAGAATCCAGTAAGGTCTGTGGTTTTGTAGTTCTAAAACTCATAGAGCTAAAACCAAACAGTTGATATAATTTGCTCTTTTGGGAAAAGAAAACCTAAAAATGGCAGTTGAACAAACCTATAGCAGAATCCTAGCAACACTTAAATCTACAGAAAAAGCTTGACCTAATCTTATTTTTTTCTCAGACTTCGTGTGAATTTAGTTATGCAGAAGTTGAAAAAATGAGACACATAAGGTATTCCTAGTAGAAATGCTTCAGCCTACCCTGACTGTTTTAAATTATTCCCAAATTCATAATTCTAAAAGAGCACTATTCTTTGAAAAAAAATGAGGTCGATAAAACATTCTTCAGAGAAAATGTTTGTAGAATTGGAATCCAAGTTACTTGATGACACAGAATTGTTTTCAGTCCTCCTCCCAACTGGATTTTAATTCAGCAATCTGAGAGATTGTACAAAACTCATCACTTGCTTTGATCCTGTGAATACATTCCCCTTGAATCAAGACAAAATCAATAGGAGAAAATAATTGATGAGGGGAAGAAAACCCATTTTCCTATGTTCTAAAGATGTATCTGTCCACTGACAAATGGTAGCACATTCTACAATTAGCTTATAGCATATCTCAAGGAGAAAGATGCAGAAAGACCTATGAGGGTCTCTCAGTGGAACACATCCATGTGTGGTGTTGGGGATGACTCAAGTTCACTTTGTCCTTCATCACCTTGTCATCAATTTTCTTTAGTTAGTTGCTGGAAAGTTTTCTATTTGCCTTTGATATATGCAAGTTAATCAACACCATTAATCTGCATTCCAGATATCTGGAAAATGTGTTCCCTACTACTACTATTTCTCCCGTACACTTGGAAACCTATGGACTGGTGTATGAATGATCCTGACTATCATTACTGTCTGATTTCCTTGATTATAACAAAATGATTTAATCTTTACGTTGTTGATTAAATGTTTGGGCTTTTTACGGAAAAGCATTGTTTGACTCATCTTGTTACCTTGAGCTTAATCTGCCCTAGATGATTTCCCAGAATTTCCACATTCATATCTGTGTCCACACAGAACTGTGTTCTAAACAATTTACAAGCTTTCAGTAAAGTTTCAGCAGACATTGTAACATTTATAATTGTACAAATCCTTCTCTAAGCATCACTGCCTCAACAGTAAAACCTCAGTATTATAAACCCTATTCTTTTCAGACATGGCACCTAAGGAAAGATTTTTAGAAAATTGCATCTAGCAGCATCTTTTGTGCACAGCCACCAGAGGAATATTTTTGCAGATAAGATTTATTAGCTATTAAATGGAGCTAAGTATGTATGGTCCTTTGTCAACTATGCATTGTCATCCTGCTGTGCTATAGAGAATACTTTTTTCACTACTCTTAATATATCTCTTGGGTGAAATACATCATGATTCTGGTTGTCAGCACTGATTCAAATAGCTGAATTCTTTTACCTACTCTTTGATTGCTCAGGTATACTGAACAGTAAGCATGGAATTCATCCATCTGTCTTTAAAGTCCATAAAAAATTTCCATTGGAAATCTAGTTTGTGTCCTGAAACACATTGACAATTAAGAAAACTATTCAGTTTTTGAAGAACCATTTAGTATTGCTTGATACGCTACCAAATTAGATTTTCTCCAAAATCTATTTTCATTCTTTAATTCTTTACTTTATGGGTGTTGTCCCCAAATATAGGACAGAGAGGAAAACCAGGACTTTCTCGCTTACAGGAAAATTATTGTAGTACAAAAAACAGGGAAGATTTTTTTCTTTATCCTGTTTCCTCACCACTTCTAATTTACTAACCTTTCATAGAAGCTTAACAGAACAGTGACAGTACACAGCACTTTCTAGAATCAGCATTAGAAAGAATGTTAAATTTGTAAGGAAAGACAAAACACAAAAACTGTAAATTTCTTCCTTTTAGTGCTTATATTTCATTGGTTTCTTAGTTTTCATTGCCATGTGATTTAACGTCATTATAATTTCCACAATGTGTGGTGCATTTTTTGCACAGTATTTCCATTAAGTATCCTTCTTGCTTTCTATGCTTAGCCTACCATTATATCTCTCCTCAGATCTGTACAGAACTACCTTCACTCCTCTAGCTCGTGGCTGTTGCCCTTCTGAGCCAAACTCTTGCCTTGTCTGTGGTGCTGCTGTAGCTTCCCACTACTCCAAAAAGTTCCCTCTGCTGACTGTGCAGCACAGTCCCAGGAGGAAGCATAATAGTGAAAGCCTTGGCAGTGCTATGGGGTGCCATGGCTTGTATGTAAGTCAGGTAGAAGGAAGACTGTACTGTGTGTTTTACAGTGAAGGATAAATCCGTGATTTTTTAGTGAAAGTTCTCACAATTGTTACCTCTTTGTTTCAGAATGTAGCTTGCTTTTATGTTCTGTTTCACTAACTCTGTTAAATACGTGTAGAAGTGCCAAGAAATTGATTCCTTCAGCTACATTTACGTGGTGTCATTGATCTGAGCAGGAATCACATAAAGTGCTGTTGATCTAAATGGGAGTCAGGTTGAAACATCCAAGGGAAGGATGTGGTATTAGGGTTCTATAGGAGCAAAACATTCATATGCACTTTTCTAAGTGAGTTACAAATTATTCTTTGTGTGTTCTGAGACTTGAGACCTGTCTGTCCCAGCAGGGAGCAGAGGCATGTGAGTCTTGTATTTGTTGCTGTAGTGAGCATTAAATAAGCAAGAGCCAATATAATATTAACCTCTTTTAATTGCAGTCTCCTTGTCTGTTTGCTCTACTGTATATATAGTCTCTGGGTGCTGTGGTGTTTCCAGTGTGACCACAACTAAATGACTGTGCACTTCATTTTCAGGCATCAGTGATGAATTTTCATCATGCTTAAAGAAGAATTTGACTGCTTCGAAACATTAAAGCAAATACTTAAGTTGATTTATACCTGTTGTCTCCATATACACTCTTTCAGGCAGTGATAAGAGGTTAGATTCAGACTACAGATAACTTACAGAATAGTGTATCATTTAAGTGTATTGGCAAATCCAGGACTGATCAGAGAAGACAATGGAGATGGCACAGATGAAAGTGCAATTGGAAATCCAGGAGTCTGATGAATGGGAAAATGAGTGACTTGGCAGGAGGCACTGTTCCAATACCCAAATGAAATTAAAAAGCACTTTATGACTGAAAGTGCTTAATATTAGATGAAATGCCAATTTAAGGTGCTCAAAACTAGTGTAGGTGGTGAATTCTTTGAGTTTTTAACATATTCAAAACAAGATGTTATGTGTAGACAACTCTTTACAACAAATCAGCTCTTAAACCCTGATCAGATGGCTACATAATGCCATTCTCTTTGAACCAATTCATCCTGTAGACTTATTTATTTCCACTTTTTATTGTATAGTACTGCTGTACAAAATTAAATCACCGCTGTGTTGTGTCTAGAAGAGGGGATAATTTATTTGTAACTTTAGGAATATAGTGCCATCACAGCTGGGTTTTTTGTGGGAGTCTCATGAAGTAAAAATCTATATCAGAATCAGGTTTGGCAGAGCCACAGCTTTCTGAAAACACGTTTTGCAAATGTAAGGTGTAGAATTACTGTGGAAAGTGATGCACACCTAAAATTAATTGCTGTGTAGCAAAGCGTTTTATGTTACTTGGCTGGTCCTTAAACAAAAGTTAGCATTTCAAAAACACTTACTGAAACCATTAGCTTTCTTACAATGTATTCCAGTTTGATAACTTTGATGAAGAGAAGTGATATCTTCACATTAAAATTCTAACAAGGAAAATATTTTCTAGCCATCTCTGACTCTGTAAGTTTGGTTTTCTTTAATGAGTTGTGTTGCTTTACAGGAAGAAGTGTCTATCATTCATACACAATATCCTAACTTAAAAAAGACTTGATTTATATCTTTCCAGAGGTCTCCCAGCCTGGGGATATTAGTGGCAGATGACTGGAGAAAAGTTTTGTTATATTGTACATCATGTTTTTTAAAGTCACAAACCAGCACGAGATTTGGTTTTGCATATGCATTACTGATTGTTATTGTCTCAGTGGGTAATTATTCTTGCAGTATTCATTTAACTGCTTCATACTTGAAGTTGCACAGTTCTGGTGCACAGAACACAGTTGGCAGAAGGGCTACAGCAGCAAGCATGAGGGGTTAATTGACTTTTATTGAAGCAGTTTATAGCTTGCTCTTGTCTTCATCCTTAAACACTACTGATCCACTGTAAAGTAAGATCTACTGGGACAGTATTTTTAAAGATGTTTAGTTTTCCACTGAACTATATTTTATTTGTGTTGTTTCATTTTCTTTGCCTAAGATATCTAACAATAAAAAGGATAAGGTCATTGGTACTGAGTCTCTTTTTCTTAAGGTGAACCTATTAAATTCTCCTGCACATTAAAGGACAGATGTTGTGGGGTTTTTTGTTTGGTTGGTTGGTTGGTTTGTTTTGTTTTGTTGGGTTTTTTGTTGTTTGGGTTTTTTGGTTATTTGGTTTTTTTCCAGAGAAATTTACATACATTTCAGTTTGTGGAACAGAAATTGCAGTAGTAGGTAGCTACATTTATTTAGCTTACATAAAGTGGCGTAAAGAGATCTAAAGGGAGAAGTATTATCCTTTTAAATGATTTTTAAAATATCAAATTTTATTTCAGTTTATTCTAATGGTTTGCTACTAGTAGTGTTTTACTGTTATCACTGTTCAGTGTGCTTGAGCTCTATGAAAGATTTAAATGATAGTTTTATGTAATACACTTTCTTAGAATTCAGAGGATTTTATGGATTATTATTCATAGCATCCATCACTTACAGAAAAAGAACCCTTAAAATGCTCCTTTAATATGTATTTAATGCATGTGATACAATTTTATATTAAATAAGATTGGCTTTATTTTAGCAGTTGTGTTTGTGGGAAAGATCTGTTTGCTCCATAAACCCTTAGGTCTGAGGTTTATAGCTTGGCTACTAAAACTTTCACTATAAGGAAACTTGATATTTCTCAGCATATAACATGTATGTCTTTGGCAAAAAATGTAAGACTAGAAAAAGAACGAAAAATAGACATTTCAATATTAATGAATATTTACTGATGACTAAAATGGATTAAGTAGATGTAGATCCTTTCTGATTTCCTCCCATGTAAAAATGATTTTCATAAAATCAAAAAATTATTTTCATAAAATAAAGAAAAATTCATAAAATCATTTTCTTAAGGAACAAAGCTTTGCTAGAATTTTAGAATTTAGCCACAAGAGAGATCTTGGAAGGTATTCTAAAGGCAGACCATTCAAGCTGAAGTCTTTTTTATTTTTGACTGCAGGAAACCCCCATTGTTCGGGTTTTGTGCTTGACATTGAACTGGGCAGGTGTGTCCACATAAGGTGCAACAGGGAGGATTTGCATGCTGGCTTGCTGAAGTGACAGAATTGTGCAAAATAACTGCAGTGGTCTGGCAAGCTTCAGGAAGCAGGTGGATCTGAGGTACCTGTCTCCAAAATTACAATGCTAAAAATGCCTGCTTGCCTGCTGCCTAACCCAGGAGGTATCTACATATTTTTTCCCCACATTATTATTCACCAGGCTCCCCTCATGGCATGCCTAGAATTGCCCCACTGTTGATGGATCTGGGTGGTATAGCCAATAATGAGCAAATTTGGGACCCAGAAACTCATCTGTGTATATGTGACTACAGTGTATGATGAATAGGAAAATTTGTGTGTGCATGTTGGTGGTATAAATTTACACACAAGAAAAGATGTTGACACTAATTCTTACTGAATACAGACAACAAATGAACAGTAGTTCATTTTAGGAGGTTTAGAAGGTCCTGTTTATGTCAACTGTCTTCGTCAGTGATCTGGATGATAAGGGCAAACACATGGCCAAATTGCAGATACTTAATTGGGGTGGGGCATGAAAAAATGTTTCTGCTTCAGTGCGAGAGGATCTGGAAAAACTTCAGAATTTGACATGGTAAAGACAAAAATAGTGAAGCACAAAGTTTCTTACAGGCATGGAAAAAACCTGTGCCTTGGTGCAGATCAGAATCCACTGGCAAAGAGATGGACAGCCCTGCTGGAAAGGACTTGGAGTTACACAGGAGGTAAGACTGAACCTGAGCTGCCAGGTTAGCACGAATATGGAAATCACCAGCTGGGCTACATTATAGATGTCTGCTCCTTTCTGATGAGGCTGCACCTCAAACGGTGCCTCTAGTTTCAGGCCCCACAGATCAACAGAGAAGTAGACAAACTGCAGTGGATCCATAAGAGGGTTGTCCAGATCATTAGGGACATAAAGCAACACCCCTGAGATTGAGGGCTATGCACTTGTTCAATATGGTAAAGATGCCAATAGCAGCCTACAGACACTTGAAGAGGAATTGCCAAGGTGATGCAGGCAATTTCTTCTCAGTAGATGATATAAAAAGGGGCAATTGCCATGAACTGTGGCATGGGAGTTCGAATGAAGCCTTCCTATCATGCATGTATGTGCTGTGAGCAATGTGCTTTCTGTACTCTCACAGCTCACAATCATTTCTTTTAATACCTTCAACACCTCAGCCAATTTCAATTGTTTTTAACCCAGAATGAATTTAAATCAGGTGAAAATTTTCTGAGTAGTTACTCAGTCCCTCAGCTATCTCCTGTCATATCACTCTATTTAAATCTCTTATGGGAGTATTTAGATTTCCATTTTTTTTGCACAGTGTAATGGATTAAAGGTAATATATCAACTTGGAATTCCCCAGGAAAGGAATTTCAGTCAGATTTTATAACAGGTTTTAAGAAGATTCAGAGAGGTTTAGTTTATGAATTAATAGCACATGCAGAGCATCTTCACTGACCTTGTAGTCACTAACAGCTCTGTCTGAGGCATTTAAGTCAGTTGGGTCAATAATTAACTGATTAAAAATTCTCAGTAGTTTTTTACATAATAGACTATCATATTCTGTCAAGTAAACCATATAGGAGTATTTAGATTTGTAATTCAGAATAAGAAGAACTATTTTTCCTAGAATATAGTAGAGTTATAAAATAAAGCACTAATAGAATTGCCAGAATAATTTACCATTGCATGACATGAAAGTGGCTTAAATCTCTGCTGGCAGATGAGCACACAGAGTAATGGTTCAAAGTGATCATTACTACTTAATCATGACACGTTCTGCTGGAAGAGCTAGTTATAATTCTTCAAAATGAGACATTTATATTTCCTCAACTCTTTCTCTTCTTCCTCTTTATGGCATATATCAAATGACAAGGTTCATATTGAAATGAAATTTGTTCAAATTAGTTAGTGAATTAGTAGAAGAATGACCATAAAATAGTTATTTAAACTTTGTTCAAATAATGAAAAGCGTTTCAAATCGTAGTTATCACTGTTATCATCACTGACTTGAAAATCTATAGCAAATAACATAATTCTTTTTTACTCCAATCATTTATATTTTATTTATATATTTATAGATACAGTCAGGTAGCAGTCTCCAACACAACGCCAGTCCCATATCCTATTTCTCATTTGGTTTTGTTACATTTGGATTGTTTTCTTTTTGTGCCACAGTGTGGAAAGAAATTTAATTGTTGCTATTTTTAATTTACCAAATTAACCTTCTTCAGCAAGAACACCTGCAGAAGGAATCCCTGGAAAGTATATGCAAAATTTTTTTAAACATTTGTGCTTAATATATGAGAGATCGTTTGAAAGGATCCATAATAATCCATAAATTATTAAAAATTATGAAAACTATTTTTAAAATTACTAGTATCTTGGCTGCCAGTTGATTCATGCCCAAGGGGCATTAGAAAAGCAAGCACTTTCCAGGTGTTTGGAATTATTTGGGCAAGCCTGCTGAGACTTCTGACTGGCAAACAGGAATTCCTACAGCCCCAAGAAATACCATCAAAGTTCTTCAGGATTAGAGAGAGGTGAGTTGCCTGGATTACTCAGTATCACCCCATTAATGAAACCCAAGGCTTGATGAAGATGTGTAAGAACATTACAGGCCATTAGACACCTCAGTGTTGTATCTCTTGTTGTGTGTTCTTAAAGAGCCAGCACTGTCTCCCAGAGCCCTACAAATATTATTAGACTTTTCTAGGTAATTAGAGCCATTTGCAGTTAATGAAAAGCACTAAATGATGGATCATTAGGATACTTAAATGCTACTCATATGTGAAACCCCAGAACTACTAATGTTTTAATTCATTTGGTTCTTGGTGTTGATAACTAAAGGAGATTTGCAAGAAAATTATTGAATGGATGGACCACTCAATTAATATTTTTGTTATAATGGACATTGTCTTGTGTTAAAAGGAGAGGGATGGCACTTAATGACACCTTGCAAAGTAACTTTTGCCATGGAATCCTTTTCCAGTGCACTGATCATTTTGTGACAGGGGCTGTTTTAAATCCTATGTCTATGACTAGTTTTCCTTCGGACCAAGTGTCCAATATCACATATCTGACTATATGAATGAACTTCAATTAAAGATTTTTAAAACAGCTCTAAACATGATTTTTCTGCATACTATGTCTTATCTGAAAAGATGGAGTCTATGTCTTGAAGGTACAGGAGCACTACAAAATGTTCTTACTCTAATAAATTAGAATTTATCAGCTGATATTCTATTATCACTAAAAGAACAAACAAATTTGTATAAATGCCAGTTGTTACATTCAGAAGAGGAGCTCTAATAACCTGTGAGATACAAAAGACTAGGCCAAGCAGAAAAAAGCCAGTGAATTTTGCCCAAAGTTAATATTTATTGAAATGCCTTGAAAAACATGCTGTGACTTTAGGTTTTGTAGGATAATGCTCTCACTGAAATTTTTTATATCTATTACTACAGCTGTAGGTAGTCAATTAAAAGCAGTAGTAACTGGAGAAATCAAGAGAACCCATCCTTAAATCAAAAATAAAAAAAATTAATTTTGTGTCATAAGAAAATTGCAAGGCAAATCAAATGAGTTGATATTTGATCCAACAAGAGTGATATTTGATCCACAGACAGTGATACTAGGTAAAGGACTTATGGAGTTATGTGCCAATTTCACATTTCTGGGAAATATTGGCAGTTGCATTTGAGAGGACACAGAGTGTTATTTTAAAGTCTAAATGTAAGATGGAAAGAGTGGATGTAATGTTTTTAATTCATACAGATCCTTTTTATAGCTTTTTATATAGTAGAATTAAGTTAGAATTAATTTACTCTATCCAAGGACTTAAATTATTTAGAAAAAAATGATTTTGTTCTCTTATAAAAACTACAGAGAAAAACATTTAGAATTGTGGAACAGAGAAAGACAATTACTCTGGGCGAAATCAATGAGACTATGCACAAGGGAGGGAGGGATACTCAGCATGAATTCGGGGTTAGTAGAAATAAGCCTTTAGTGTGAAATTCAATCCTGCACTAAGTACCAACACAGACATATCACACGAACCAATTAAGGAGCATTTAAGACTGATGTACTTTTTCATTAAGTGTCTCTTAAATGTAAAGCTTGACTAGGTCCCATCAGTCAAATATTCACTTAAAGGTGACCAATAAAGATAGTAGAAAAGGTTTTCCTTTAATTTACCTTTTCACCAGGAAAAATCTTGCTGAGAAGCTTGAAAACAGTCTATAGTAACTGGAGGTTAAAAGGTAGTCTGTGCTTTCACAACTCCCTAGCTTATTTGTAATTAAGAGATGCACTGCATTTTACTCTGCAAGGCTGCAGTTCCTCATAGAACAGCTTGTGAATTAGCAAGAAAGAGCACTAATTGTTTGTGTGATCATTAATTAGCCATCCTGCCTTTTCATATCATCATTTAACTCCATTAAGCTTAATGTTTATACATATAGTGTATTAATGATCTCGCATACAGCTAGCAGTAGAATGCATAGTGATTAGTGGAGCAATAATCACATAAAACATTATAAATTTCATCAGTATTAATGTTAATTTCATCAATTTGCAGCATTGCAATAGAAACTGGATCACAACTGGAGATGCATTTTCAGAGATTATAAATTAATACTGGACAAAATTATTTCCAGAGGAACAAAACCCCCAAGAAAATAACACTGTCTTTGTGGAATATTCTTTAACAAACAAAGAGACAGACAAAAAACCTCAAACAAAACAACTCTCCCAAAACCAACACAGAAGATATGCTGAGGTTCTAGTGAGATCAGTATAATAACTAGAAGTCTGAAAGTTCTCATTTATTTTAGTTCTCCTTTCATGACATCATGATGATATGACAGTGATCATTTTCAGGAGCTGTGTTTCTATGTTCTAAAAGAGTTATTCCAAATTTTGGTCAAGACAACTGATATATAGACTGTCTCTGAGCTCTCATAAAAAGGTGACAGAGCTAGTGAGATGTACAGTAAGATTTACATACAAACCACCTCAAAGACTATAAAGATTCAGAAGGTATAAAGTGACAATCCTTTGGATCATTGACCCCTTCATACCAGGCAGAGTGGTTTTATTCGGGAAGAGTGGGAAGTAGTGGGAACAGAACATAGTGAGGGAGGTATTTTCTGCATTTCACAGCTTAGTGCAATCAATGCATCATGACATTAAGGACCAGTGCATTTAGAATAAATAACAGAAAATATTTTATGCAGAGAATAATTAGCCCATGGATTTTTCCATGGCAGATAATGTGTCTGTATGTAATGGGGCTGGGTAATACTTTTGCTAATGCTATTTATAGCTGTGATAATACAGATGATCTAATCTCTTGTGTCAGAGAAATATGATGAAAAGGGAACACTTCTTACTTTTTCATACTGTCATTTCATAGTCAGTTAGATGTTTTATGGGTATATAAAGTAGAGACATAAAACACGAGAGGAGCTGTAGAAGAGGAGATGGACCCATTATGACAAATTCTCTGTTACTTGCTCTGTGAATACCCAATCCAGAATAACCATTGTTGCCAAACTGCAGAAAATATTTCGATTTTAAGAGTTAGCTTGGACAAGCAAAGCTGATAAATGTTAGAGCTAAAATAAAACTATGGAGCAGAGCTAAGTGACCCAATAACAATATCTTACAACTTTGTTATTCATATGACACCTGATTTATACTGCCGTAGTTCCCCCTGATTTCAACGGCTCCTTGTGATTTACATTACTAAAAATGACAGTGAGATCAATTCTTGCACAAAAAGGCATTTTCAGTAGAGATTTTTCTGTCTCAGTGCTCTGTTGCACAGGTTTAAGCACTATTTTCTCTTTTGTCACTTTTTGGTCAAGACATATTCTCTGTAAAAGGTTCTGGAAGAGTTCTGTCACACTCACACTTTCTAACTGAAGGCATCATTTGCCAGAGCCTGTGTTCAGTGTTATACTCTTTAAAAGAATTGCTCTTGGCAACACAGCCTAATGGTATTACAAATCCTGTCACAATATCAATAGTTAAGTGGTAAGAGAGTTAGGAATATGGGAATGGTGCTCCATAGTCATATAGCTTGGCAAAGAATAATCTGACTCTTCTCTTGCTCATACCAATGAAATGTTGTCAATCTCAACTATCCTGATTTATGGTCTGTTTGAAAGACCACTGGAATCAATCTTCACCTGTCCAAGGAAAACAAAGAATTTCTATTTAATTGCTCCACAGTTCTAAATAAGAAACATGAACTTAGTGTGTAAACAGATCAGTCGTATCATCGTTGTTTCCAATTTAACAGGAAA
>JAWWLV010000021.1:7791898-7843744 GCA_035041135.1 Platyrinchus mystaceus
TGGGGTTTTTTGTGGCCTTCCTCCAACTCCAGGGCACCGAGCAGTGCTCAGAAGCTCAGCTAGGAGCTGAACCCAGAACTTACACATCTTCCATGTGGGTTTGGTAGAGCTGGAAATCCTGAATTTCTGAGATTTCTGATCCAAGCTGGGGCTCCTGCAGCTTTGACTCCTCTCTTCAAGAATTTGGATAATTTAAATCCTCCTCCAACCCCCAGCCCGTGGATGGGGAAACCTGGAAGACCTAGGAAAGCTTACCCAGTAGTGGCTCATTCATTTGCTGCTCCACCAGTGGTCCCTGCAAATTCCAAGAATGCTGATTTAATGAATGCTCATATTTTTGAGGTTCCTACTCTGTTGGTAGGTGAGAAACAACTCCAGGAACCCCGAGGCTCTCATTTCTGCTGCTTTCATAAGGAGATGTTCCCCAGGTTCACCCCAGATTTGTACAGTTGGTTCCATTTGTTTCAGACAAAATAATCACAGCAAAACTGTCTGATTTTTCTAATGTAAAATTTTCAGAATTTTAATTCCATTGGAAAATTTGGCAATCCTCTTTTTTATTCTCATTCAAAACAGAAAGGTGGAGCAGAGATCTTGAATTTGGGTGAAAGCATCTGCAAGCACTGTCTGGGGAATTACTCAGTGCTCTCTCCTTGGACCAAGTGCTTCCCACTGAGTTACTAGCATCACTCCAGAGTTGTGTGCTTGGGAGTTTGCCATCTAAGGTTGTTTGAATGAGTCATTCTCAGCCTTCGAGATGTGGCATTTCCAGTCTGGGAGGCTGATAATGTTTGGCACTTATTTCTTGGTAGTTCATTGTTTATACTAGAGCCATTAAATGTTCTATAACCTTCAGATATCCTGTTTCTTAACCATGACTTTTTTAGTGTCAGGATGTGTTGAAACATATGTTCAGCATGTTCAGTTGTGGTGTGTGCAGATTTCAAAGCTTTGTGACTGTTGCACAAAATCTCCCTGTGCCTTCACAGCTGTAATCTTTCCTCTTGACAGAATCATTAAAAATAGCTGGGGATGTTAAACATGCTCCCTGCAACCCATAACAACAACATTTCATTGCATCAGAGTTAATAGCTGTGGAAGGACTGAGCACAACTGACTGGTGCAGTGGAATGTCACTACATTTGCATTG
Source organism: Platyrinchus mystaceus (assembly GCA_035041135.1). Taxonomy (NCBI): domain Eukaryota; kingdom Metazoa; phylum Chordata; class Aves; order Passeriformes; family Tyrannidae; genus Platyrinchus; species Platyrinchus mystaceus. Next base: position 7,793,049 of record JAWWLV010000021.1, read on the forward strand.
CATGCTCTCCTGTCCTTTGCCAGGATGGAGAAGAGCTATCAGCACTTCAGATAAACAGCCTCTGAAATGACATAATTAGGATAGAGTTTGCACTTGGTGTGGTAAATAAGAATAATTACAGCTCTCAAAACACACATTTAACAAATATTCAAGCACTGTAACAAGTCACCAGCAATCAGTGGTGAGTAAATTTTATTAGAAATCCAGAGATAGATGGTGTCTGTGTGTATATGCATGAAAGCAAGGGTGACCAATGCTGTGGGTCCCTCTTTGTGTCCCTTCCTGTAGTCTAGGTACAATGGCAGCCCTGTGCTCTTGCCATGCAAAAGCTGCATTTGCAGGTGCTTGTACCAGGGCACACCTTTCTTTGGCAGTACCTGAGAATGCAAATGAATCTGGCACTCACATAGGAAAGAATACTGAGTATGTAACGTTAGCCTTCTGACTCTAGCAGGACCACCCCTTTGTGGCAAAGTGTTTGCAGGACCAGGACTGGAAAAAGCTTTGGCTGGGATTAGAAGCTGTCAGTTCCCAGAATCACAAAAGTTCAGAAAATGGTAGTGAAGGCCTTAATCAAGGCAATGCAATGGAATTTCCTCGCTGTTTTGCAAAAAATTATATTAATAAACAGTTAATCTGGGAATTATTCCAGCAGATCATGCACATAGACATCAAAAAAGAAATAGTGCTGGCATTGTTTTATGTATAACGAGTGAGATGTCAGCACTATGCAGTGATTTCAGCTCAGTGGTGCCTAACAAGAGAGGAAAGGTGTATGCTGGGGGAAAGAGAGAGGAAAAAAAGAAAAGTTTGAGACAGTATTTGTTTAAAGAAAGAAATCTATCATATAGCTTTTTTAAATGAGGATAAAACTACTCTCTCCAGCTGCATACAAATGGGAAAGCAGCTCACATATTAAAATGGATCTGGGACTTTCAAGTACTTCACTCAATATGCAGAAAATTATACTGGATGTTGACAGCTTTTCTCCACAGAGAAGACAGCTGTGGGGGTCCTTTTATTAGACAGTATAAAAAAAATCCTAAAGTGAAGTTTTGGCAAGTAAATAGGCAAATATTCAATAAAATAATCAAGTGCTGCTTTTATTTTGCTGTTCAGTGTGGAGTTTGTTACATTTTCTGCAAATAATACACAAAACAAATCCCTTTTTAGGACTGTGGGAAGTACTCACATATGACAAATGGTGATTGGTATACAAATGTGCTGAGCTGGTAATGCCTGCATTCTCCAGAGCCTATGAATCATCTGGCAGTGCCAGTGTGAAGTTAAAGTAGATAAAAATATTTTCCTTTTCTGTTCTGGAACAGAACCAGGGAACCTTCCTGATAATTAGAGGTGATGCCCCGTGAAATTAAAAGACCTGTGCATTCTCAAAATCTCTGTCCAGTTCCATGTATGAACTCTGCATACTCCAGGTGTGAACTATAGATATTACCCTTATTCTCATATGTGTACCCCTAGTAGAGAGCCAAATCATGGATTCAAGCCCACAGAACTACGTGCTGCCTTCTAGCATTCCTGAAACTGCATTACCCTCCATCTCTCCATGTCTGGAATCAGGCTGGGATCAGTTTACCTCTAAAGGTAAACTAACTGGGTTTAGATGCAAAGTGACTGTTGTGGAAGTTCTTTGTCCCAGGAACTGCTTCCTCCATGTCCCTGTGAGCTGATGCTGAAAAACACTCATTCTAAAGTAGTTCTTCAGGGATTCTTTGAGCCTTCTCCAAGAACAGAGGGAAAGCTGTATGGGGAAACAATAGTTTATACTGTTGAAAGTGATGGTTATATCTTTCACAAAATATTTATGATCCTTGTATAAGTATCTGGTATACAAAACAGTTAATATGCAAACAACAGAGTTAACTGAGATAATACAGACCATCAGCAAACATACATAGTATAAATATGATGGGTGATACACGGAGATAAAAATCAGCTTGGCAGCTCTTAATTTGCATTTCCGTGCAAAAAACAAGTTCCTAGAAACAGCTGCACTATTCCCATGCTTTACCTCTCCCAGACTCAAGAAGGGCCTTTGCATTTCAGGGAAGGAATGCTTCTTCCTTGAAACTTCATATATTATCTCTCCTGGGTTTTCCTCTCTTAATTGCTTTCAATCAAACCAGAGGTTTCTTTGTTGTTTGTCTTTCTGTGTTTGCTTGCAGAGCTACAATTAAACACCAATTACAACTTGGATAGGTGTCAATGTAATGCCATTCCAGTTTAACTCTCTTTTTCAAGTCTTGATAATGTATGTTTTAATCATAGTGACTGTTATCACATAGAAGGCCACATGAATGAAATACAGATGCAGTTTAAAATGATTGCCATTTAAGAATAGCAAAAAGACTGATTAAATTGATATACTGAGGGAGTTTTGTAAATCTCTGCAAAAGCACAGGAACACATTGCATAGTGCAGTGAGAGATATGTCTGCAACTAGTTCTCATTTAAAAAACCTTATGTAGTTTCAAAAATTCATCACATTTTTTCTCTTCAAAATGTGTACTTTGTTCTTTGCTTTCTACAGTGCTAGAAATGAAAGGCTAAAATTATCTTCATGGCTTGTCATTTGACAGGTTATTCCACTGGCTCATTCTTTACCTCTATGCCACAAAGACCCTTTGAAGCTTACCCTGTTCTCTCTAACTGACTTTTGTATCTGACCTCTACCAGCACTTAATTGAGGGATATTTGCTAACTTAATTAGCCAGCACTGCATTTTCTGTCAGATTGCCCCTAACCTCTTTTCCACATCTACACAAGGCCCAGATCTTCACCCGTAGCTCAGCAAGGTGTAAAATACAGTTGTTCTTCCATGACTGACCTTCCTATATTCCTCTTCTCTATCCACAGAGCTATCCAAGGTGAGACAATTTACTGCCATTTTATTGACTCTTACGTCAGATTCCCCCAGGGATTTCAGTGCCACCTGGGGCTTCTTGGTGCTAGAATAACATTATTGTTTCATAAAGTAAATATAGAGAAGGAAGGGAAGCAGGTAGGAGTCAGGTTGCCCACAAATGTTGAATAATGGGACTGGCAGAAATGCTGCAAGTCCCTGTAAGCTGAAAGCTTACTTCAACATCTCTATTCTGCCGTTACACTGTATGCTCAATGGTTGTTAGTTTTGGCTGGTGTTGCACAGTAAAGATGCATTAGAGTAATTATATTGTAATGACAGAAGATCATGAGTTAAAGATGTTGTTGGATCCTGTTAGTATACACATCTGAAATTGTTTGGAGCTGATGTGGGAGGTGTATCCACATGGAATTTGATAGCACTGATATTGTAATTAAAGCTGAGGAGATGAGGTTTGTACTTATTTCCTACTGCTGCCTGTGAATATTAATTAGCTTATGTACCACCTGACCCTAGCAATAATCAGCTCTGTTAGATAGAGCAGAAGGGAACATATCAATTGCACACTAAATATTTATTAAGAAAGCTGAGATTAAAACTGCCCAGTCGTGATAAGAGAAGGCTCCTGGAAGCCCTATTTCCTCCTCCCTAGTGGAAGGAAGATTAGAATCTTTCCAGTTTTCCCTGGCCTCTGCTTTGTGGAGGACAGGGAAATCCTGGCACCACACAGGTAACAGAAACACATTGGGTTTGGCACACGAAGAAGTAAGAGAATCTCAGGTCTGCAGAGATCTCAGATTTCTCAAGGTAGATGAGACTTTCTATTTTCCTTTTTGTCTTCCTGCGTGCATAGGCTGTAAGGAGGAGAGGTGACTCCAGAAGGCCAAATGTAAGCCTGAGCTAAAGAGTGTCCCCAAGTCCGGACACCACATATGTTACTCTTTCTGAGGGCTTCAGTATCACCCTCCGAGAGAAGGGAAATGATTATTTCATCACTTGCAAAGATGAGATGAAAAGGTACATAGGGAAACCCTGCGTCTTTGTACTGGGGAAAGCCCTATGAATTAAACTAATAAAACTAAAATTTTAGTCCCATGTCCTAGGCTGCCTGGCAAAGTAATCCTTCTCACCATTCCCAGTAGTAGTGTAGCATGAGCTTTGGGGATATCCAGAAAATTGGATTCAGGAAGAAATTTGAATGTGTGGTTTTTAAAGATGGCATGTAAAAGCAATGGAGAAAAGGAAGATTAGTTTGTATCTGCAGCATAATTAGGTGCTCTATTTTTCTCCCTGTTAAGACCTGGTCTTGTCTGGTGCACCAGCAGCCTTCCTAATGGTTTCCTGGTAAGACTCAGAGTTCATATTTTTGTCCTTGTCACATCTCCCTCTTCTCCTCCTGTCACAATTCCCTCCCCAGTCTTAAGGGTTTGATCACCTATGATATACAGTCTTTGCAGTCTGTGTGGAGGAACAGGCTATGTTAAAAACATGGTGTGTTCTTAATCGCTTTAGGGTTGACTACGCAGTAATTCTCAGAAAAGTTGGTAGAGCACGATGCTGCTGTGCACTGGTGTCTGGCTGCTGCTCTGCTGGAGATCCATGAGCAACAATAGCACTGCAACTCCTCTTTCTTCTTTCCTGACAGCACCACAGTACCTGTACCTTAATCAGTCAGTGTCAGACAGTGTCACAGGCTCTGAACGCTCCTCTAAGCAAAGCACAGCACAAACGCCTCCCTGCTGCTGGTAGCTTAGGTTACCATTACTAGGCTGAGCTGCCTGATGTAACACTGCAATGCTCCAGACAGGCTGAAACTTTCAGAAGTGTTCGCACCAACACATGTTCAGACCAAGACAGGGTGGGCCAGGTGGTTTCTGTGATCCCAGGACTCTGTCGGAGGCTGCCACCATGGCTACCCTGGTAGTGACAGCACAGACAGGAAGCAGAGCTGCTCCAAGAGGGTTGATGAAAGGAAAAGATGGTGATTGTGACCACTCATATCATTTTAGTCACATGTTACAGAAAAGCACAAATTTATCTATATTTTATATGAAAATATTGCATGCCTCTTGGGCTATCTGATTTGTAACTTTTTTACTGGTATGACTTAAATCAGAAAGGATGAAAGGGGAAACCTACCCAAAGTGAAACAATGGCATAAATAAAAGTTTTAGAGGAAACAATGGAATAGCTGACTAGAGGGAATAATTGTAGCTCCATCAAAGTTGGAATGGTTTACTATTCCCAGCAGTGAGTCTAGGATCAAAGGGAATCCTAAACCTGAAACCCTTGGAAAGAAGTGGGTTATCAGCAGATACAAACTCATTCATGTAGAGAATAAAGAATATTTTGCGAGTGGGACAGCCTGGTTTTTCCCAATTCTCTTCTTGGAGCACTGAGTGGTTAAGGTTGGCCTTTCACCATATTAACACATTTTCCTCAAGGCGCTGTAACTTCAAGATATGAATATAGCTCTTTTTTTTTTTTTTTTTTTTTTTTTTTTTTTTTTTTTTTTTTTTTTTTTTAAAGCATTGTATAAGTTACATCTGTTCAGACAGGAAACTGATGGAAAAGTTTTCAAGTTCCATAAGCGAGGTGGAGCTGCGATGTTAACACTGGCATTTGGTGAACTAAGTTCATCCATGAGCACTGAATGAATATTCACAGCACCTTTAGTAAAACTGTGGTGTTTAAATGCTTTACAGAATAAAGGCCACCAATGATAATCATGGGCCCCCCTAATGCCTTTGTTGTGCATGAAAATCAAACAATTATTTTGAGCTACCCTGCTAGTAACAGGACAGACTGGAGGCTGAGCTGCTGCCATAGAGCTGATAAGAAGAAAAGTTGCATTATGTTACAGGGAATGAAGAAAGTAGGTTTAATAAGTGTGGAAATGCAGAGAAGTGATGACAGCTTTACACAATGTGTTCCAACTTGGCTGGGTCAGTCTTCCACCAAACAGGATCTTTATGTGCAGGGCAAGGTATTTGGGGTCTCAGATTTTCATGAGGGTATTCCTTCTGTGCCCTTTTTGAACCAAAAGCATTTCCTCCTCTGGGGTTAGGAGTGTGCCTCAGTGCAGAGACTTGTCTTCCATAGCATGGTCCAGCACTCAGATGTGTCTTCCTGCTGCATGATATAATGGCAGCTCTAAGATGTCTCCTGCAAAACATGTACACAAATGGATGGAGAAATCAGTACCACATTTTTTTACAAGCACAAGGCCATTCACCTATTTGAGCTGTTGCAGGATTGAGATCTTGTTTAGAAACAAGATATTCAGTAAAAATAGTAAGTTAAATTTTATTTTTTTTAATCCTATACAGATTGTAAATATTTTGGAAATTAGAAAGGATACAAAAATGTTCAAGTTCTGCATATTCAGAGGCTACAGCTTTAGTAAAATGTTTTATGAGGCTACCTTATAATTCATTTTGGCTGCCCCAGAAGTAAGAAGACAGTGGTGTTTCAGAGGCTGATTGCAGAGGTCATAACCTTCTGCACACAATATATTGAACAATTCTATCATTCCTGCCTTCAAAGTGAATTTAGACTGACATAGCAGAATAGAAAAAAAAATGCTTAATAAACTAAGGGTTTTATTGCACACACAGTCTCATAGGTATGCATTCAGCAAAGAGTAGGCATGACTCTATAATAAGTGCACTAAAAAAAAGCCGTATGTTTGTATTAATATCCCCTTTCAGTAAAAAGCCCTTTCTAGTTATTTTACTCTTTATCCTCATCAGCTTTACATTTGTTTGACTATAGTATTACCTTAGTAGAAAAACCTTGTTATGCAAAGTAATAAATATGAAATTTTAGAGAATGAATCTTTTATGGGCAGGAGCAGATGCAGTGCACTGAGCCAAGTGAGGGAGTCAGGAGACAGTGTCCTGGCAAACACTGGCCTGTTCGTGTCCTCTGGCGAGGAGAGAAACTTTCCGTTGTGCTGCCCCTCCAGTCTCCTCAAGAGCAACCAAGGCAAGTCCTTCCAGGGGCCAGCTCATCAGCCCAGATGCTGAATCAGCCCAAGAATATTTAACTACAGCAGAAAAATGGATCACACCAGAGGATTTTCTCCTTGAAGAGAACTTCACCCCGTTCTGATTAGAGATGGAAATTTCTGAGATATTCTGGACTTCTTTAAGAGATCTCAGCAGTTTTAGTGTGATCCAAAATGGAAGTCATGGTCATGCATTTTTCAACTCAGGCATAAATGTCAGTTAACACTTTCATATGATAAGATTTGTAAGGAAAATCTATCAGACCTTCATACCTTTGAAAATATTCATGGCAAAACTATTTGATAAAAATTCCCAGTCTTTAGCACCTCCCATTCAAAGTACCCCTATGAGAAAGAAAACCTTTGGTATCCCTAATTTTCAGATGAGCAGCTGAACTCTCGGAGGCTTAGACCAAATCCTCCAGGATATCAAAGTGCCTCAAAACATTTGAGAGCCTAGGCCCAACTGAGCCTCTAAAAGCCAAGATGAAGGATGGGAAGCAAAGCCTTAAATCCAAGGCCTTCATAACTTAAATGTTAATCATAAACACAGCATCATCCTTGCCCTATAGAGAGGTTCCTCACTGTAAATAATTCTTCATTACCAGCACTTGTTAGCTAATTGCTTTTGCTTTGCAGTCTCACTGTTTTGTTATTATGTTGTACAGCTACTGCAACCTTACTTTCAGCCATATGTTGTCAGTCATATTTTTGCCTCTTGTAGCATTACTGTCAGGTTCTAAGCTGTTTATGAGTCCCTGAAATGTGAAATCTTGGTCTTATTTAGTTTTCAGCTAACCCTGCTGCTTAGGTGCAAGAATATCACATTTACTATATAGAGAGATTTATTTAAAAGCCAATTGTGAATTACACTGAGGAATCCTCAGTAAACCATGATAATAAATAATGAGAGGATGTTTGCCTGGAGGACTTCCCTAATGAGTTTTGGTCTTGGGAAAGCATTCTGTTTGGAAGTCAGATTTTTTTTTTTCTTGAGATTTTCATGTTTCTCCCTACCTATCTGGGCTTTCTGCGAGGTTTTGTTAATAATTGACCATGGGGTCACTAATGATTACACATAGTGTGGAAAGGCATGACCATGAACATGCCTAGGGAAAAATAATTTTATGTACAATTCCCATGTCTAGTATTTATTTGTAAACAAAAAATGTTAACAAGAGAGAACAGGTTTTTGGAAGTAGACATAGACAAGTGTGCTTAGAAAGAGACTGGACAGTTGTGAAGTAGAAAATAGTATTTTGGTCCACATTGCTTACAGAAGGGTTCTTTCTCTGAGTTGCACCTTGTTGTATTGTTAGTCTTGAGTTCTGTTCTCAAATGAATTTTCCTAAATAAACTCTCTCACTTTTGCAACTGTGGCATTTGCATTAGTTCCCCCTCCTAAACCCATGTTTCTTTGAGAGTGCCAGCCTGTCTGTCTGCTCCTTCAGTGGCACACAGGGTCTAGATAATAGGGGATTGTGGCAGCTCTGGGGGTGAATATTGGTGCTCCCAGTATTCCATCAGTTCAAACCTTCCTCACTGTAAGAAACAATTTTCCAGCATGGTATTTTGGACACTCTGTTATAAGGAGATATGTTCAATAGGAGTGGAAGTATTTACAAATATATGTATATGAAAGTGAGGTATATGAAATGCATGTGCAGGAAGAAAATCAGTAGGGAATGTTGTACAGCTTATTATGTTTGAGGGAGATGGATGCAGTTCTGCTGATGATCACTGAAACCCCTGGTGTCCTGTATTACATCTGTTGATATTTCCTTGTAGGTTTACTTAATGATTGTTACAAATAAAAGAGTGAAGCACTTCTTTACTTGAATAATGAGAAGCATGAGTGTTATTATCTAGAGACTCAGGGTCCTGAGCCAGTTCATTGGGCCTAGAGAGTTACTTACTGGATGTTTCTTGGATTCTTCAGAATAAATGGACATCCAGGCAGTGGGATAGGAAAGTCACCAGACTTGAGGATTCCCCTATGGACTAATCCCTATCCATCTTAAAAGGTAGCCAGAATGTACATAAGGCAGACCACAGTTACAGAAAAATTAATGTGTATGGCAAATAGTTCTGGTTGGATCTTTCAAGCTGAATTAACCTGCACCGTGGTTCTGAATAACTATCCAGGAGGAAGTCTTCCTTCCTAGTTGAGATATTTTGTCTCTGCTTATTCATAACTCAGTGTCATACTGGGAAGAACTCTCCTTAAAATAGAGTAAAAGGGAAAAATACTATTGTTAGATTCCTAAATTAATAAAGCTCTCACCTGATGTAAAGCAGCCCAACCATTTACTTACTGCATGCTGCAGTATGTCCTCAGTGGAGATGCACAATGGGAAAATCTATCTGTTTGCCTCAGCTACACATCTGATAGCCCTTAGGCAGAAGATAGGTTTGAAAAGCATCTAACCAGGAGCTGCACACAGTGCCTGGTTCTTCAGGTAGTGCAAGGTTCAGCAGCCGAGTTAAGAAGAAGATGCATCGCTCCTTTCCTCCTTGCCTCCGGCAACATCTGCTCGTGTGACAAAGGGAAAGCTCAGTAGTTCTGCACTTCAAATACTAGTTTGATGTCTGACTTTATAATCAAAGTGCTCAGTAACTCTGTGCTTTGCACTTACCCAACTGTTTTAATCTCTTACAGTGCAAGCAACTTGATAATGTAATAATCAAAGATTGATGGAGGATGTAGCAAGCTCAACATATCCCTCCAATTCTTCTGCTGTGGAGTGGTGGAAGTGAAGAATTCCCCTAGTGGATTCGTTGTTTTCCAGGCATCTTTCTAGACAAACTTTTCCAATGGTAAAATCATTAGAAAGCAGAAATGCAATCTCTCCAAGGGCTAACTAGAAGGAAGCCCAGTCAAATATATGGTGCCATAATGCAGTAATGAATCCTAAAGGCAAACCAGGAATTTTTGAGAGGAGAAGAAATAGGGGAAATGTTACATTAGGAGAGTTAATCCAAATGTTATTTTTAATCACCTTATAATTTGGGATGTTGCAAACCAAGGTCTCTCCAAAACCTAGAGCCTAAACTGTGAAATGAAAAATCCTTGAACTCTTGAAATGTGAGGTCTCATCTATATTGTACTTTTCAAAATGAAATGGCAGTGCTGATAACACTGATATTCAAATCTTGAACTGGATTCAAATTTTACCTCTCAATGGTAGCTGCAGCATGTTCTGTTGCTTCCAAGATTGTTGCAGGGTGCATAATTTCCCCATTCCATGGTGAAAGAGGCTATGGGTATTTCATGGCTACATCAGAAGAAAGTCCCTCCCCAGTCAAACTGAAGCTGCTTCAGGCCCTCTGATGAGCAACAAATAATGCTTACACGTACCTTGCCAGAGGAAACGAGTGGGAATTCAGGTTGGTATTATCCCCTCTGAGATGGCTTATCAGGAACTTTTATATGCAAATATAGAAAAAACCCAGACCATCAGAAAAGAAAACTTAAAACTTGCTACTGGGGGAGAAAAAACAAAACCTTAGTCTAAAAAGCAAATTTCATTTCCAGCATAACAGAGAGGAAACAGTTATCTAAATTATAGATTTACAGAGAGAGTTCAGCCAACAAAAAGTGTTGAAAATGAGAGACACTTGAAAGAAATATTATTTGCTTTCATCTTTCTTAGGAAAAAAAAACAATTGCAATCAGTTATGTTGTAATTATAATATTGGCTTAAAACTATTTGTATGATTACTTTGCATTTAATAACAGAGCTTACAGTAATAGAAGATAAAAGCTGTTTGCCTACTTTGGAAAATAAAACTTAAGAATTGCCTTATTCAAGTTGGAACCCAACAGTCAAAAGTGTAACAACCCATAGGGATAGTTCAGGGCAATTAAATTATCTTCTTGATATCTTCTTTTCTTTTTGTCTTTGTAATCAAATTGCTATAGACAAATCAGTTTTCAATTTACTATTAACTGACTCCTTGTAAAGACTAAAATTGTTGGCAGTCTGAGATCAGAACATTTCTACTGTCCTCACAAAAGAGATTATAACAGGATTCAGTGCCCTGCAATAAATCTAAAGCCAACAACTGTACTTGGCAACTGTACCAAACTACTTCCCAGCAAAACAGTAAGCTGAGAAAATCCCATTGTTACTAAAATTATAGTAGAAGATCATCAGGGTTCAAGTCCTTGAATGGAACATGCATAGTGTGAAAGAGTTTTTCTTTTCAGAAGATTTGATAAAAATGACATTGTGTTTTCCCTAAAAAAATTAAATCTGGTTTTAATCCAAGAATTATAAATTACACAAATTTAAGGGTCATTGAAAGAAAAAAAAAGAAGTGGAGAATGTAGAAATCAGAAATGACTGTAACTTTGTTGCTACACCATAACCACTCACAAAAAGCCATTTGGGGGAATGTCTGGGTTGCTTGAACCACCTCAAAGTAGGTAATGAGACAAGGAAGAATTAAAGGTGTTTGTTAGTGAGCCATTGTGTTACCTACAAGCTCACAAGAGTCAGCCCACCTTCCTTCAGCATCCTGTGAGGCAGTAAAGTAGTAATGTCCCCCCACTGACCCACCAGCTGACTGAATGGGCCTTAAAGCTCTCTTTTAAATCTTGTTGAAGTTGCTATTATTTCCTTCCTTTTTTATTCAATAAATGCTACACTTCTAGGAACCTGATGTGTCCCCTTCTGGTATTGCAGCAGTCATTATTAGGGAAGAGCATATTTTTTGATAGATAGATAACATTATATATTATTGTTTATACATTTATTACAATTGTATTATTTTTATATACTATATATTTACATGCATATTTTATACATTTGTCTTTTATATGTGTATTCCTACATTACTTACATTATTTACTTAATGGTTTCTTTCTTATGTTTATATTATATAAATTGATTTATATAGTAGGTAAATGTACGTATCAATTTATAACGTATCAAGTTATAACATATCAAGTTATGTGTTTACTTCTTTATATTTTTATACAGTTTACACATATAAAATGACAACATGAAGGCTTTAGGCCCTTTCCACATATTTGGATGGGTGGAAAGAGGAGGATAGGTGTTGGGAATTCTTTTTTTTTTTTTATTTAATTGAGTCAGTAATAGCTGATGCTGCTGTGTCCCAGGCTAAGTCTGGTGCCAGAAACAAGTGTCAGGGATCTGGAGCAAAGGGTTTGACACTGCAGGCGATGCAGCAGCCACCTCTGTGCAGCAAGCTCGTGCTGCTCTCACAGGTGGGTGGGTGACGCTGGGGGTGTTTGGGTGGTTACGCACAGCTCGGCCTTGCCCTGGTTCTGCAGGTAGGAGCACACTAACCCCAGATGAATGTCCTGTGGCAGCAGCCAGTCCCTGCCCGGGGCTGCCAGCTCTGCCCCAGGGGGTGGCTCTGCCCCTGCTCTCCTGCCCCAGCAGGGCAGCCCACGCCCGGCACTTCACTTGCCCAGCGCAGAGCACAGCTAATAAGGAGCAGGCTTTTGATGTTGCAAAATTCTCCATCTGTTCCGAGTATTTCTAATTACATGCAGCTCGCTGTGCACCTCCAATGAGCCATAATTGGTAGGCGTTTGCCTCATTAATCATTCAGGTGCTGAGCTGCTCCGTGCACAACCGCAGCAGTTATGGCCAAGCGCACGCAGCCGTGCCGGGGTTTGTGTCCTGGACCATTGCAATTTTTGGAACTGTGGTGGATTCCGAGACCATTTGCAATTACTGTAGCTCAGGGGCGTTTTAATATCCTGAAATGCCACAAGATGGCACTGACTGATTCCGAGGCCCCTCTGCCCGGCTGTCCCGCTGCCCGGGCAGTGGCTTTGCCATGGCCACAGGTGCACTTGGGGCTACTCAGGGCATTTTTTACGAACTTGCTGGTGGCCAACAGCACTCAGATTTTCACGGTTTGTTTTGATCTGGTTGGTTTTAAGCGGCAGCTATGAAATGCTATGACTGTGACAATGACATGGAGGTTTAGGATTTAGACAGATTTGATTTTCCTATGTTATATGCAAAGGGTGGTTGTTTGTTAAAGGCCTGAGCCAAACCATACAAATGGAATACAAAGCCCAGGCTTCATAAGTCCACCAAGAGCTGACATTTGTTATTTGTTGCTAAATTGGGTGAGTTCTTACCAATAGGTAAACAGTCATGGGACACTCACAAGAGCAAGATCCTCTCCTCAGCTGAAGCATTTACTGAAGCAGTACTTGTGACTCTGCAACTTTGTGATGTGCTGCTGTGGTTGCTTCTTTCTGGAGCCTCTTCCTGCCATCATGCTGATGAGTCCAACAGAGCTGCTCATTTTGCAATGTTTCTTAAGCCCCTCCTGTACTTTAGCATTAGACACTCATCTCTAGACTCTTCAGGTTCAAGAAGTCCCTTTCTCTGTTGCTAAAAGAGTAAGGTATCCTTCACTACTTTTGCCCAAACTGTGCCTTTCAGGCTGGCTGTAGCATCCTGAATGGTGCTGCAGTGGCTCATCTGATTGATGAGTAGCAGTAACTGCTTCTGAGTCCCTTTGTTGTGACTGGTTTTGTTTCACCCATGTATAATGAATAGCCTAACAAACATAGTGTATTATTTCATTCCTTTATTAAGTCATTTATTGCACTGCAAGTTCTTTATCTGCATCAGAAAAGTTTCTGGATAAAAATAATTTAATGTCATGGTGTAACATTAGGCTGCTTTTCAGTTAATCCATACATTGCAGAACCTGCCCAACACTAATACAATAATTCAAGAAACTTCTAGTCAAATAAAATAAAATTTTTATTTTGCCTGGAAATTGAGTTTGTTTTGGTTACTGAAAGGGAAAAAATTCCCTTTTAAATACCCTTCTCACCTATGAGAACATACACATTGGCCACACTCTGAAATACTAAAAAAACTGTCTTTCTGTAAAAACAGGATGAATCCCACATTTTTTATGGGTTTGAATCAAACTCTTAGTCAAAAGAAAATATAGAAATAAAAAACACAGGCAGTACAAACACAGAACAGATGTTTACATTTAAACATATGCCATTCAGCAGTTAAAAAAATTATTCAGACACCAACATATCAAAGGCATATTACTGGCATATGGTGTCTGACATGCTTCTGCAAATGAATACATACACTGGCTTTGATGACAACCATGCAAATTGTATCTTTCCACATGAACAGTTTATCAGGGAACAGCCAGATTTGTGCCTGTACACGAACATGTATTTTGGATTTCTTCTGGAGGACACACCACATTGTAACCATGTCGTATGTCAAATCAGGAGAATGTGTGTCAAATCATCCTCCCTCTTGTTTCCTTTGAGACCCGGGGTAAGACTTTAAAGCATGTGAGACCCAGCAAGCAGGTCTGCTTGGCAATGAGGGCCATCTGGCAGCTGTGCTGCACAGGACTGCATTACAGCTCCAGGAAACACTCCTCCTTCTGGGACAGCGACCTTGCCTCCGAAAGAAGGGCCAGGACAGAGAACCCTCTAAAACAGCCAGACAACACAGTGGCAAGTTTCAGCCAGCCACATCAGGTCGACTTTTTTGCTCTCTGCACTGTAGGTTTGCCCTGGTTCCTTCAGTCCCTCAGCACCACTGAGAGTACAAAACCCAAGCAGAGTTTCCCATCAGTTGTCACAACACAGTCCTCATTTGGTGCATTTGCTAAAACCATTCCCCAGCAGATTGCTCACCGTGCAACGGGACCCAGGAAGAGCAGAGCACAACCACTGCTGCCGCTGAGCTGCTCTCCCAGGGGCAGGCAAGCACAGTGAATTGGACACAGTGCACTACTCCCAGTGCTCTTCTCAAAACTGACAGCTTGATCTCCTTGGCATATGGTTGGCGGTTCCAGCACATGGGAGGTGACCATTTCACCATAGGAGAAATAAGTGTTAAAATTTATTAATATTATGAGGAATAGTCAAGCTAATATGAGGTTACACGTCAAGGTACTGTCTAGACTTCAGCATGTTTCAGGGGAAAAAGCATCATTTCAGGTGCTGGAAGAGCTACACTGGCCAGAATTTGAGGTACCAACTCACAGATTCTGGAAGGCCTCCAGGATCAGGTGTAGGGTTAAGGGAACTTTTAAGATTTCAGCTTTAGAGCTCAATACCTCAATTTTGCTTGTATTCCTTTCCAGAAAGTTGTGAGGACATAATCGTTTAGCTCAGAGCCTGTGAAAGTGAGAATAAAATAAGCAAAGGTCATACTGAAGTTTACACAAATAGCAGCTGAGGAAGGTCAGGCTGTTGAGAGAGAGACTTTACTGTGCCCGTATATGTAAATAAACAAGGAAAAACCCCCCACAAAAGCCCACTTAACTAAAAAAGCTAAGTTAACCCTATAGTCCTCACTCCCCCAAAACAGGTCCAGCTCCGATCCTGATTTTGAGTTCAGGGACAGTATCTGGCTCATAGGTCCTAAACACGTATCTTTCTCTATTAAATAACTAACGTATTTCTACATCAGAATATCCTTGAGCCTAGCAGTTGATTCATCATTTTAAACAATCACCATTCAACCAGGGAGAGTTCCCATGAATGCACTAAATAAGGAGAATTGCCAAAGTGTTATTCCTTCTCTGGCTACATTTAGAGCCTAATGGGGTGCACACGCTAGTCCCACTGATGCCTAAGCAAGGCTTTCAGCTCATAACTGGCTCACATCCTGTCACTTCAGAGCACAGAGAGCAAGCTGTCCTCCCTCCCTGGGGACAAGAGTACATCTGTTCCTCAGGCCAAGGTGCTGAAGACAGGCAGCAGCTAACCAGCGTTCAGCATAAAAATGCCAAGCAACTCCAGCTAGCCTCAAGTTGCAGGTTTGATTGCAAGAACTCTGCCTGGACGTTTTCTGTACTTCTGATCCCAAGCTTACTGCCCTTAAATAAAAATACTCTTAGTGTTTATAGAATTTTCAGTTTATTTTATCAGCCTCTCATGTGTGTTCTCTCTGGTATAGAAAAAGGGGGGAAAAAATAGCCATATATTGTCTTCTAGTCACTAGTTGGTCCTCCTTTAAGGACCTTGTAAGACATTTTTTGTGTATTGTTTCCCTGCATATGTGGGCAGCTTTACTACTTCATCCCCCTCAGGACCACTTAACAACATCAGCAAAGCAATTAAGTGTAGTTTTCAGGAAAATGCCAGAGGCATTACACTGTCTGGATGGGAGTCTCAACCCAATTATTTTCAGCTAGTTGTGAACTGTGGAAAGTGGACTTTACTTCATTATAACTTCAGTTCCCACTGATTAAAAGTCTAGTGTGTTACAGACGGTAAGGAAAAATGAAACAATTAAACTTTCCATCAATAAAATTGCTGCATATTCTTCAACATAGGGGTTTACTTCTCTCCAGAGAAGTGATTAAAATGAACTGATTGAACTATAATTTGATTGACTGAAGAGCTGCAATCCACTGCACAAAAGCTTAAATTCCATCTTATTGCTCTATTTAACTCTGAATATAAAAAATTACTGGCGGTCTTGCAAACCCCTTATGCAGTCATCCAGCTGAAACTTCTTGCTGCTCACAGGCTGCAGCAGGTTCTGTTCTTTCACTGCTGTGTCTGCATGATTCACAATGGATTGATGTTGAAAAAGACACTATGACACCTAAGAAATTACATTAATACAGCCATGGAAAAAAGGAAAAGGCTTGTTATATTATTAGGTATCTTCCACCTACTGCATAATCATTTGGGACATCTAAACACAACCACAGATAAAATTAATCCAAGAGACTGGAGAGTATAATTGACAGGTTATATACAGTTGTTGCAGCAAAAATTAGCATATTCTCCTGATGAAAAATGCAGCTGTGTTGCACCTTCCTACTGCAGAGCTGTCTTCAGGAAGGTGTGAGGCTGCCAGATGCACAGGTTTGTAGGTATGCATGTGTATGTACAACTATCTCCTTCTAGGAGATACCAGAGGTGCACGTTGGGTCTGGCCTCGAGTGTAAGTTGTGCTGGCTATGAATCAGGATGCCTGAGTTCCAGTGCAAAGACTGTTTCTTTGGACTAAGGACAAGTTTCTATGGTTTGCTTAGACTAGAAGAGCTTCATCTCCACAGATGAAGAAGTGTGCTGTCAGTGAGGGACTCATTGCACAGTCAGGTCTAACAAACACCAGTTAAGAAATAACGAGCTGCTTGCTTCTGTCAACTGGCTGCTGCTTGCTTCTGTCAACTGGCTGCTATGATGTTTTGATACAGGAAATACTAAGAATATCAATGCCCCTCTGAAAATCTAATTGAAATGCCATTTCTTATCATGAGGTCGTCCCTCTGTTGCATGACACTTGTCTTCTCTATTGCCACCTTTTCATTTGAAACAGAACACCATATTTGACTTACAACTGCATCACAGTAGCATTGAGTAGGAATATAATATAGTATTAAGTCACAGCAATAACACTTTATATTGGTAATTAAATGCATCAGGCTGGGTAGGATGTGTGGATAAAGATGGGCAACAGCTGGGTTAAGTACTTAATGCACTTCCTCTAACAGGCAGCTCAAACTCCAAATGAATTCAATACCTCTTCCCACTAACATCACCAAGAATCAGGGCATGTACTCCTTGATAATATTTACTACTGTGCTCAGTTTGCTGTGGAGCTTTGCACTTCTGACTGTGACTGATCTACGAGGTGGCTTCACAGCTGATCAGGCCACGTAGGTGATTTGTGCCAGCTTCAGCCCTTGCACATTGCCCATCTCAGTTTTACAGTGATGTCTGACCACAGGCAAGGTCTACCAATCCACCAGGTTCTTTGGCCGTATTGTTTATGCATAGGACATACCACAACTCTTCCTATTTGTTAGCCAAAATCTACCAGAATTGTAGGGGAGTCACTGAGGCAGTATCGATCTGAAAAAATGCTGCCTCCACCTAATTTAGAATGAACACCTTTGACAAATTATATTTGGCACTTAATGATTGTCTTGCATTATTGGCCTTTTCTTTTGTTTCCTCTTTCGATTCTTAATTACTATCCATGTTATCGTCTACTCCACCTCACCACAGTTAACTTTGAATAAAGCCGTGCAGCAACAGTAACAGGAGCCTTTTAAAGGGAGACAAAGACAAACACAGAACCAAAAATTTTTTGATGTCTCTGGAGGCTGTAGAATGTTTGCTACATTCCCTGAGCCCAGCTTTACACACACCAGTGCAGCTTAAATGCCTACTTAATGCTTTTTAGTCTTTCATTTCTTACAAAGATAGATAAATTCTCTCAATTGTAGCACCTTTGCATAAAAGCTACAGAAGAATGTGCTGTGTTTGAAGTAATTAATATCTTGCTTTCTTGCAGGAGGAGAAAATGTCAAAAAAAGGAGTCCCAAGTGTGAAAGTAGCCTTGAGACTTCTCTAATTCCTAAATGGGAATGGCTTTTTGTCACACTGACACGAGTCGTAAGAAATCTGGGGAGAGTGCAAGCAACATCAAGAGCAGGGCAGGACCTTCTTCCGAGCCCAGCCCGTGCTGGCACATGAAGGAGGAGGCACAGACATCTGGTGACTCAAGGAATTGCTTAATGTGGTTCCCCAGAGAAGTGTCAGCAAGTGCATGGACAGGAACTGGCCAACAGTTCCAAGAGACCTTGCTGGCCTGGCACATCAGGGGAAAAATGAAGAATGACTAAAGCTGGATCTGTTTTCCATACCCATTGGCCTCCTGGCAGATGCACAGGAATAACCATCCATAACTACCAGAAAGAACATAATTTTTCTACAGATGCTGCAAATCACACATGTGACTTTTCTGTCCTTACTCTGTTATGGAGAAGCAACAGAATTTTCCGCATTTTAACAATAAGTTGATTTCAAAATCTCCAATTACAAAAATACAGAAAAATGTATTCATCAGCAGATATATGTCTGGAAAAGTACAGCACTTTAATTACATAGATACCGTGACTCCCCACTTTTATGGAAATGTGATTACTGCAATTTCTTCGTTAGGTAATAGTTTCACTATTTAAAAAACTATTATTTAAAAGGCGTGGTGTTATCTATTTACTCCACAGTGTTAAAACCCCAGCAAAACATAGGCAAACACTTGAATACTTTCCTCCTAGCAACCAAGGTCTCTCTCACATCAGAAAAGCAGCATATTTGTCTTTTTTCTGTACCTTATATTAAGCCAAATTTCTGGTTTGCAACCTCTTGGCCATTCAATATAATCAAATTCCTGGAATATAATTTTAGGTGAAAGCCTAAACCAGTGACTAAGTCATCTCTTTGTTCATTTTCTAAAACAATTTAATTGGGTTTTTTTTTCAAAAAACACCGCACGAGTGACAAGAGTGCCCTCAGCTTTAACATTACAGGAAAACCATTTACCAAGCTAACTAAAATGACTTTGAACAAAATTCCCCATTGGATACATCCAAATCCCTATGTGAATGCCTCTGTCAACACTACTTGCATGCAACAAGGCCAGATTTTCAGACTCTTGCATGTCTCTTACTTCCACTAACAGAAATATCACAAAATTAATTTTTGGCACTAAGCTTCTTTACATTTACTAACCTGCTGCATGGCTTAACTCTTCAAATTACAGCAACATTTTACAAAGTGCTGAGTTTCTGCAATTCCCACTACAGTGAGTATAAAACACAGATACTGAGTACTCCCTTGGGATTTAGCTCTATTTTTCAAGGCTGGGATAACGGTGCTGTTTTTGCTGAAGAAATTAAGGTTTCAGATCTCTTAAGGTCTTTGTGGGATCTGGGATCCAAAAAACGCCAAACAAATCTGAAAATACTCTCTCGGAATCCTCTCATACTTTCCATCCTTCTTTCCTTACATAAAGGTAGGTTCTCCTTTCTTTCTTTTCTTATCTAAGGGAGACCTATGGTCTCCTTGCTAACTCTTCAAGAAAAACAGAGGAGAAACAGGGAAATCTGTCTTCCATGGAAAAGATGAAAGATTCAGCTAAGTGAGAGGATGTGTCCTTTCCGACACGGTGTGGTCAAAGAGACAGCCCCCCCCGACTTTTCCCAGAAGAGTTCACAGAGAAGTGTCCAGAAAAGCACACGTTCTCTCCAGCAGCTCTGCAAACAGCAGGATATACTGCAGCACTCTGGGCTGCTGCTGCCGTGTCATTTCAGTGCCTCCGAGGTCAGCTGAGCGCATTAAATTAACACTGTTCCCAGGCAAAGCAAAATGTTGGGAACAGGATGGCGCAGCATAATAATGGGAAATGAGGGGTAGATACACACCTACATGCTAAATGATCGGAAGGAGGGGGGGGCATTGGTGTGAATTTGACTTCTGTGACTTAGTGCCAAATGTATGTTATCACACAGATCTCCCAGCAGATTGTCTCTTCACCCCCACTTAACATTTTCATAGCTTATTTCAGTATTTTTGCATTTGTTTCACCTATAATAATTTATTTATGAGCTTAGGATTATTAACAATTTGAGGCTTCATTATAAACCATCCTGGGGGAATCTCACCTGCCTCATCCCATTACATTATTACTCCCAAATATCTAATTTATATTTAATAAGACATCAATTGAACATCAATAAAATAATAATGAATTAATAAAATATAGCTTCCTAGAAATACTAGTAGCTTAAGTATGTATGCAAAAGGCAGTGCACAGTCTGTGGGTCAGCTATCAAATCTCTCTGAAACTATTTGTCAGAACCATTTAGTATTTAGAATATGATAATAAGCCATAAAAATATTTAATTGCTATGGTCTTCAGATAATTCTTGTGATAGTTGTGACCCATACCAACCTGTGAACCTGAGCTGGGAAGTAACCAAGAGTTCTGTGTATGAAAACCATCTCCAAACACTGTAATGCCTGAGGGACTCCATGTTTCCACAAACTGAAATGGCAAAAGAATTTTAGTTTTGGTAAAGACTTAATTTTTTACTTTAACATGACCTCTTAAACTGAAATGATGTATTTTTCTACACAGAAAATCAAAATAAGCCTTTTTTTTCTTTTTAAACTGACTTAAATGTCTGCCTATGGACAATAATACAGCATAGTTCAACATTGCTGGTGTGGTGTTCTGTTCTAACAAAATATCAACCCAAAGGACAAGCTTTGGCAAATGCTTCTGTGCGACAGAAATGGCATTATTTCACCCTGGGGAATTTCAGTAAAGGCCCTACTCCTCTCCCACCCTATGACTCCACGGCAATGATTATCACTAATTAGTGATGAATTCCTCATGAGGGGAAGAGGAGGGACAGGCACTGATCTATTCTCTGTGGGGACCAGGAACAGGACCCAAGGGCAGTGGTCACAGCACCAGC
Source organism: Platyrinchus mystaceus (assembly GCA_035041135.1). Classification (NCBI taxonomy): domain Eukaryota; kingdom Metazoa; phylum Chordata; class Aves; order Passeriformes; family Tyrannidae; genus Platyrinchus; species Platyrinchus mystaceus. The sequence continues at coordinate 7,814,219 of JAWWLV010000021.1, forward strand.
CTGAGAGAGTTCAAGGAGTGTTTGGATGATACTCTCAGGAACATGGTATGACTCTTTGGGATGGTCCCGTGCAGGGCCAGGAGTTGGAGTCGGTGATCCTTGTGGTCCCTTGCAACTCAGCATATTCTGTGATTCTGTGAATATTCACTGACTATCTTTTCCTTTTCATCCACAACACATTTGCCTTTTTTTTTTTAACTGCTCAGGTCCACTCTTCAGCTATCTGCATTACACAAGAGAGAACTATAAGGCCAACTGTCCTCAGGCATGCAACACTGGTTCAAAATTACAATCCCATTTGAAACCTCAATGCCACTTGGGATGTTTACAAGTCCACTGACAAGTGCTATTCAAACATAGAGAGGTTCTAGTTTAACATTTAAAATTTGTTAAGCTCTAAAAGGACTATCAGACACTCTGGTCTGATCTCCTACAAGAGATTTTTACTCAGTTACTTCTATACCAATCCCTGTAACTCCTATTTGACTAAAACACATCTTCCTGAAATACTTCCAGTCTTATTCCGTAAATAGAAAATCCATCATCTCAGCGGTTTACACCAGCATTTATTACCCCACACTTAAAAGCATGACTTCTCAATTGAACTTGTCAGGCTGTCACTCCAACCCACTGACTTGTAGCTCCCTCTACACAGTGCTTTGGCAGCCCATATTTTGGGCCCATGAGGGTGCTGGTGCACCACAACCTCAGTGTGCTGGACTCATCAAAGGCACGAGCAGTTCTACCACTCAGAAAGACAAGAGCAGTTGCATGCTTGTGGTCACATCCTTGGCAAGTCTTTTTACCATGGAGGATTCATCGAAGTTCGGAATCAAGGACGTGTCCTATGTTCTTCTTGAGCAGACCCAAATACATTCCATTTTGGGACACTCTCCTAGCAAAACGATGACAAGTTTAACACAGAGATCACCTTCCCACACCTCTGAGGGGTGGCTCTAATTTTTGGGCAATGTGCTTACCAGCTTTTCTATTTCCTGCCATGTAACCACAGTCACATTTTGAAAGAAAAATACCACTCACCTTTTTAAAAAACTTCCACTATGGACTAGTTTCATTGCTCTCATTCAATCAAACTACTCACTGACTTGAAGAGACCAAGTTGAAGAGATTCTTTTCATGAGTAAGAAACAATAAAGTCTTCTGTTTCTGGGTGTTCTTTGCACTGGATCCTGTGAAAATGAAGATAAATAATGTACACCAATTCACCTTTAGTGAGCACAAAAATAGTCCCCCAGAGTGACAGCTATCAGTTTGTCTCCAGTGAGAGCTGTATAACCTCCTCCGTAAGCATGATGTTGAATAACGATCAGTCTCTTATTCCTTTCTTCTCTCTAGTGTGACAGACCCTTAATTATGGCTATTACATTAGTAATTGATTCAGCGAAATCTACATGGCTAAAGCTGTGTTCTCCTCTGGACGTCAAAGACAGTATTAAAACCTGGCTTAGGAAAACTCAGAAACATCTGCTGATGTTCAGCCCAACTAAGGAATGCTCTGTTCTATACAGAAAGCACATACCTTTAGCTCACTGCCTCCTGCTCCTGGATGATAAGACAGCCTGCAAAAATTGATACATCATTGGAAAGGGAAAGATTTACACTTGAAAGCACTGAGAGAAAAGAAAACTCCACCTCTCATTAAGCTCTGAAAAACTACTAGAAATGTTGGTTATCTTACCCAGACTTCTAGATCCTGCAGAGTTCACCCATCTTTAATAAGTCTCTGACTGATGTACTTGCAACACAACAATGCAAAAGCATTATTACAAATTATGACTGTGTAACAGAAAATTGAACTAGAAACCACCCACTAAGGCACTGTAACACCAGCATCTGTCACTGCACCATAAGCAGAGCTGTAAGATTTTAATTCTTTATGTGTAGCACTTATGAGCACCCTTCAGGTATAAACATGCTTCTACAGTCAAATGCAGAAGGATGTCAATACAAGTACCCCAGGGAGGGAACAAGAGGACAGAATCAAGATTCAGGTTTGCACCGAACAATAAATAATTCATAAACCCTTTACGTGTAATTCTTACATAGCAATTACAAGAAAATTAACGTAACTGCCTCTCAAGAGAATTACTAGAAAACACTGTTATCTTCTGCAGGTATGTACACTCAAACTAAAGCTAAATCTATAAAAGAGGTGATGACACATTTTATGATGACTTATTAGGCTTCAACTTGTTTTGGAATATGTAGCGACTTATTGATAGACAACCTCTTACAACACTGTCTATGTGGAAAGTAATGCCTGGCAAATTATCCAGTCTTAATAAAGCTCTGTGCTTCTAAGTATTACTGTTGATGATGCTCTTGATTTAGACTCAGCTAATTTTTGTCTAGGCTCAGCACTGTACCTCATCCATGTTTCTCCAGTTCCCTCAGGATTTGGAAATACAAATTTCTACTTGATGAGCCTATTAAAAAATTAAGAAATGCATATGCAGCACTGCCCTTGTTTGTCCATGAAAATAACACTGGTTCAGGATGCTAGAAGGGCATATGTGTGTACTAAAAGCATAGATTCCAAGATGAACACTGTATTATCTACAAGCAGGTTATACTGTCCTAAAAGAACAGTCAAGGTATACTACCACACTCAAGTGCTGTGCAGAAAAAGAATATTCAGATGAACCACATCTGTAAAGGTTAGTTTCTTCCAAACTTCACAGCCACGTGGGGATGATGCAAAAATCATTAGATTTGAAACACCTCTCTGCCTGTTCCACACCTGTACAATAATCATTATTTTAGATGATTCTAAAGGATGACTGCATTTCCTGCAGAGTTCACGTCAATCTCACTCATCAAGAGCTGCTGTAAGCAATTGTGATATACACAGACATGTACAACCTTAGACAGCAGTAACATTTCTTTGTAAATGCTTCCCTTTCCAAATATCTTTCAACCAACACCACATCCACTACTCCAGAAGCCACGATCCTCAGCTATGGGAGCTTAGCAGCTTTCCACTCATTTAGTCATTTGTGGAGATTGCTAAAGATCAGGTCTCATGTAACTCTGAGTTCAAGAAAGCGTTCTGAGAGAGAACACTTAAACTATTTACGATCCTTGTAGCAGTTTAATCCTGTATAATATTTTTGATGAAGCTTTTTTGCTCCAAAAATCCACAACCTAAATGAAGGTCTGATAAAACCCCTGTGATTTGCCATGAAAATCGATCTTCTGCTGCCCAATTCCATTCTTAATGAAAGAGACAATTCAGAAACCTACAGGAACATGCTTTATTGATTCATTCGTAAGTCACTGAAGCCTGTGCCTGTGTTCCCTCCAATAAGACTAAGCATATAGTGCTTCTCATGCACTGAATTGTAGGAAAAGACAATGACCCCAGATCTCTTCTGCTGGAAGTCCAGTGAGACTAAATATGCCCAATAAATGTAAACACAGTGCACCACTAAGTTAATGATAAATGTGTGTAGGAGACAAAGAGACTTATATTTTCTCTTTATTATCCCTTCATTTGAGCCTCTGCCTTCTTTGTAATTTATTTACCCAGGACAGTTGTGGCCTGATGCATACCTGTTTTTTCATGGAGATACTTGTTTTTCTCAATTTTGTGTCTGGGTTAAACAAACCAGGAGGAGGTCAACCTACATGTGTGAGGTCACACAGTGAACTGTAATCTGAACTGCAGCAGATGCCTGAATTCATTCAGGTTCAAGACCTAATTTGGCATAAACCTGGAGTGTAGGCTGCACTGCACTGTATATTTTATAAATATGTCTTTCAATAATCTCCCACTCTTCTGATGAAAGCAATAAGAAGCAGTAAGAACACTAGAGCCTATATTGGGCAAGCTTTCCTATTTAATTCCACTAATGCATTTCAGCTGTGACCTGTAGTAATTTGGGTAATCTTGTACAGCTGAATGTCCCATAAGAATTTGGGATGATACACTGTCTATGAGCAAGATACGAGGAAGTATAAGAGAGCAGCTGGATACCAAGAATCACCTAGCAGTCAGAAAAAAAATGAACTTAAAAAATAGAGATTAGAAAATACAGGAAAACACATTATCAAGAAAATATGTTTTAGATAGTCCTACAGGTACTTTCAAGTACCACCAATTCAACATTCATGTCCAATTCAAAACATTACATCTGCTTGTCCTGCTTAAGGGAATATGCTACACTCAGATTTAGTATCAGGTTTACAGTAACTAGAGTTACTGCAATTATTCCAGTAGAAATATTTCTAAGTATGGCATGTTTTCAGGTTCACCCAGGTTTTGCCAGAAACCCAAAGTCTTCTTCCTTCTACCTTGTGACAGAATAGATTTTAGGGAGCCCATTTCTCTTATATCACTCTAATATTCTTTTCCCTTTACATATGCAACTGTAACACAGTGGGTAAGTGTGCACAGACCCAGTCAATAGCACTCCTATTGCAAAACTTGTCTGTTCACCTGTATTATGATTTAGTGGTTTTAGAAGAATTCTACGTAGAGAATGGCTTCAGAAAGCAGCCTCTCCTCTCTGGTAGCTGTTACTTGAATAAATAACAAGTAATTTAGTGGTGTATAGAGGAATTAAAATATTTTGTTATGCTCTTTAATATTTCCCCTAATTCTAAAATCAGACAAAACTCCAGCATAAAAATCACTTTTGCTTTAGAATTGTCTCTCAGCAGGGTAGTGTGCCCAAGTTATCGCTTTGTGCCATACTGTATGTTCAAAGCCACCAGTACTCAATGTGCTAAGAAGTGACACTGAATCCCACAATCAGAAATAAAACTGAAAGTTTCAAAAAGATTTCAGAATTTAGATGAATATAAATAGCTGCTTTGAAGATGGAAAGCATTTTACAGATTTACATTTTGGTCTGTTTTGAACGGATAAACAGACAAAAATATGTTTTTAAAAGGAGCAATATGATTTCCAGTTTAACACTTTCCAGAATTAGATTCTAAGAAATACTGAGTGACAGAAAGAATAATTCATATTCACTGTACAGAAAGCTTGTTTTGCTTCTGCTTATTATTTGAGCTTCTGAAAAGCATCTCATTTTATAACCTTAACAACTATTAATGTAAGCCACAAGCTTTCTGCAAATGTTCATTCCCGCTATCACCTTTCCCAACTTAAAGGAGGCAAAATAATCAGGGTGCTATCATTAAGTCAAGAGATTCAGAAAGTTTATCAAAGGTTTCCTTTTCTTTTGAAACACACAAGTAATGTTGCCAAAGATTTCATACACACTTAGAATTAAAAATGTTGGGAAAAGGGCTCAGAAAGGAAAATTAATTGGAAAGATTCATTCTCTAACACTACTTCCTGTCACTTCACTCCTAATGACTGAAGTGTTTTTATAGTTTTCTGTGTTCTCCCTTAGTGCTGTTTAATTTGATTTCCAAATCCCCTGAGAGCTCTGTGACAAACCTCCAGGGTGTTTCCAGGATGTAAAGGTCAGAGCTAAAGACAATGGGGATGGGACGTGAAGAAGACAAGTCTCAGAATCTCTTGCTTCAAATCCGTCACCGACACAGAAACCAGGGTCAGTAAAGCACAAAGGGGAGTCTCTTAAAAGAAAATCAACTCTGGTGCAAACCTCTTAAAGATGTTAAGAGTAGCTGCTAGCAGAATCCAAGTGACATTCCTTAAATCAAAGGAAGAAGGCAGCTTTTCCAGAGATCTTCTGCATGGAAATCAAACAGACTTCCGAATTTCCTAAATAAAAATCACTTGGAAGCCGAAACTGTGGTTTGTACACTTGTCTCACGTATAATGCCTGGAATTTCAGGAAATCCTCTTGTGCTATATTCCTGGATTTCTTCCCACCCCATCCAAAGAAGTTTTTTCTCAGTCAGTTCCTTCACTGCCCTCACAGAGCCTCCAATTTCTGACAAGATATTGCTGTTTTGGGCTAGGTATCATATGACTTTCCCTATGCTGGCTCCATTACTGTTAAATTAGTGCCAGCCAATCTCTACCTTAGGGTTCCCTAACAACCTTATTTTCCTTTTTATTAGTTAATTAACATAATCACTTCTTAAGAACAACTGTAATGCTAGTTAGTGGAACAGGTGCTGTAACTAGTAAAAAGTCTATAAAGAGAAAAATCAATATCCCACCAGATGTATGTAAAGGATGTACCTTCCAACTTCACAAATTCCCTTTTGGGGACCTGAAAGTATTCTTTGCTGCTTTTGCATGATGTGCCTCAGTTTTAACTCATTTTTTATTCTTTGTTTAATCAAGTTCTTCTGCAGTATAAACATGAACAACATTATGCTAATTTCTGCACTAGACATGCAAATATATAAACATTTGTGTGTCGAATTATTAAAGTTCTGTCTATAATGTTATGTCCCTATTTACTATCTATATTTTATGTCTTATGGATTTCTAAACATTTAAATTTATATCAGTGCTGACACATATCTGCAAGCAGAGACAGTTTTATGAGCACTAAAAGAGCTGCAACACATAGACACTAAATACTAATGACATAAATGGTATCCACTAATGGTCTCTATTTTTATTACAATGCAAAACTTCAATACATTGCAATTACCATTGCTCTAAGGCTGAACCATACACATTGTATAATGCCAACTTCCATCTCCATAGTATAAAATGACATTATTTGTTGTTCAGCCCTGTACTGCAAATGTTGACTGAATGCCCAAGTCAGCAGTTGTAGCAAAAATTCACTGTATTTACAGAGTCTCACTGTTAACTAATACCCTAAATTGTCAGATATGCCAGTGCATTAGACATTTTTCAAAGCCTGCTGCACTAATAGTATGTAAGCATAGCACATGTCTTGTTGTACCTGTCAACAGCCCAGTAACTTTGCAAAGGTAAAGCATGTCAAAAAAGGGAATTATCTTCTTATGCTTTCTGTTAAAAAAATCTTTAGTGAGTGATTTTTCTAAAATATTGCAATAAAAAAGTGTATTCAACAAAGCTTACTGTCTTGTAACTGGGTTTCTATTTTGCCTTTTTAATGTTAAATTCTAAATTCTTCATTCATAATTAGAACAGTGCCGCCTTTTACTTCATCTATCAAAGAGACAAAAGCTTGCTTTTAGAACTTTGAGACAGTGGAAACCTCAATGTTGTTCAAAAAACTGGATGAAAACTAGTGCATGACAAAATCTCTGATACATGAATCAGGGGGCGGAGGAGGTAATTTAATTTCTTCTATTTATTTTGCTTGCCAGAAACTTTCACCAAAAAAAGGAGAGCTAAGTTCATCTCTCAGACTTTCTCATGCCAGTTCATCTCACATAAAACAAGTCCAGTTAGGTTCCCTTCCACTGACTTCAAGAATAACCTCCAGAAAGCTGAAACTTCTGTTTGAAACAGGAGACATTTTTTCTATTTCCATGCAGCTGGGAAGTCAATTACACAAGGAAAACACTGGAGACAAAGTAGGTGTCAGACTTGGTAGCATTTTACATGCATTTTGTGACACAAGGCAGACAGCAGAAACGTGCACACAAAATATTTCTTTTCAAGGGCTGGCTAGTGAGGACAGCAAAAACGAGGAGACATTAGTGTAATTATTACAGACTTACCCAATACTGCTGGTCCTTAAAAATACAATCCAATTATCCCCCATAACTTTTAAGCATAGAAAACATTCCACCTGAAAGCGGTACTTTCTTTAAATGTTCTTATTCAGTTTGCATAAATCTAAACATACATGACTGACTATAGAAGAACAAATGATTTAAAGTACACAGAATAATAATAATAATACCTAAACCTTACAACTGAGAACACTGACAGAATATTACTTATTTTTGATTCTTCCTTTCTCTGCCAATAACCTTGAACAACTCAAGTGCTCTCTAATGCAATCTGAACCCACTTCAGTGTTCTAATATTTTGACTAAATGGGTTTTATCATGGATCCCAGTTAACTACCTCTGTTCTACAACTGCAGCAATAAAATATTCCAACTGAAAATTAAATGGCAGTTTTAATTTCAGAATACAGGATTTCTCAAAAGAACAAATTCATTACTTTAAACATTTGTAGTAAAACACAGCTTTTCTAAATAAGTAAAATATGCTAGCTCATTTTCTCAACTGGGATTTAAAATAATAGCTCCTTTTTGCAATTCAAAATGGTGGGCAGGGGGTTGATTTTTAATCCTCTTGACACATCTTAAAACTTGAAACAAACCAGACTGACTGACTTCATTAATGCAAAAATTAAATATTTGAGTTAATGAAAAGCATTTCTTTTTTTAATTAATTCCCTGCTTTTCTTGAGGAAACTGTTGGGTAACCACAGCTCATTTTGAGGAGTATTTTGGACCTTTTGAGATGCCATCCTTGACAACCTGTGTTGTTCACTGTAATTCTTTCTCCTTGCTTAACAATCACATTGTAACAAAGGAGGCACTCAGCTCTTTTTAATAAGACCTTACACAACATCTGAGGCCTATCAACTTGAAAGAAAATGTTGACTTTGTTTCAGTTTGTAAGAGGAATGCCTCCAATAGAAAAGTAGTAATAGGCCACAGGTCTGCTAATGCTGAGCCAACAAGTGCCTGACCCATTTTTTGTGGTTTTGGTTTTTTAGTGTGGTTTCTTTGTTTGTTTGGGGGATACTTTGTTTGTTTGTTTGTTTGTTTTTATTCTCCCTGACTTGGGGTTCACAAGTTTGCCTGCATAACTCTCTATGCAACAAAGCCAAATGTCATTCCCCTAACAGACCACACTTAGGTGAGGTCCCTAATTAAGAAAGCAGCTGTCCTAGAAACACTGTAATATCAAGGAGAAAGAAGGAGACACCTGCAGGTGCCAAATCAGATGGTCTCTACATGAGAGTGCTCCCAAGCTCCTAATGCAAGTGCCTTAAGATAGCACAGTTTCATGGTCTGAAACCAGCCCAGGATCTAAACTGTCCTCCTCTAAAAGTCTGTTTCTATTTCAGCCTAAAAAGTGTATGTTCAGTGAGGGCACTGAAATAGAACACAGGTAAGAGCACAGCTGCTGCCTGGAATCAGAGTTACAAAGGTCTTCTTGGATATTCTGTACATTCCCAGACTATGTTGGGTGGGTTTCTGAACTCATACACTTGACAGCTGCCTCTGGGCACCTTTCCCACCCTGTTGCTCAAGTCTCATCTACAGTAAAAAAGAACGTAAGCTCTAGTGGAGCGTATCTCTACCTGGTTACACACAGTGCAAACATGAATCACTGAAAAATAATAAAAAAAAAATTAAAAAACCCCAACCAACCAACCAACAACAACAACAAAAAAACCCATGGAAAACAACAAGAAGTTTTCTGTACACTTCAATGGGTGGTCAATCGAGCCCTAAACTGAAAGCCTTTTGCCCCGTTACCTGCTTGGAATATCTGCCTATAGTTGTTCTTTTTAACCTGTAAGGACACTATTTTAAAAAGCACTCTGGGAAGGTTGGCTGCCCATATCTGTATTCCTTCCAATGGGAATGGGGTGGAATATTTACACCCAAGGCAATGGGTTTTTTAAGGTGTTTCTTCTGATTACAACAGTACAATGAAACAGCTAAAACGTTTGAAAGCTTTAGACTTCTGTCTTGTAACCATGCAGATGAATAGCTTCAACCTTTGCAACAAATTGCAGTATGAATGTCTGTTTTATTCCACAGTTGTGTCAGAGCAGACTATTAATAGAATACTGATAAATGCTACAATAGCTATTCTTTTTCCTCCCCTTTTGCTTTTATGCCATTGCCAATACTTATCCTTCCCCTGGTGCTGTCAGCTGATGCCTGTCTCATAACTTTTGGGGTAACAGCGTTAGAAGAAAAAGAAATTAAGTTCAAATAAAGCTGCCAGGTGGAATTCAGCATTATGAGATTATGGACTGAATTGTTTTCAGAAGCAGGCACCTATACGCAGAGTTATACCACTAATTACCTACAAAGAACTTACATATTAAAATTCAATTACTAGAATTATAATAATTTATTACCATTATTATAATTAATTACTATAATTATAATAATTAAATACTAATACCTAATTATTTAAGAGAAGGGAAAATATACTAAAGCTAAATACATTTCTTTTTCTAGTAGCTATGTGATTTTTAATGGCAAGTAATAACTGCCTTCATCTTCTCTGTACATTTCCTGGGGACTGTGTTTGTAGCCCCACACCTTGCACCGTGTTCACATGAAACCAAAAGGTGTTACAAAGTCTTTGTAAAATATGCATGTGGCTAATAGGCCACTTACCCAGGCCTTTGCCGGTCTGTGTGCCATTCTTGGGCACACAGCTGCATTTGTACAACTCTCTTGTTTGTGTTCACTCTTGTGTAGTAAATCTAAAGAGATCAGGACATGCAACCATTGGTCCTGTGAGTAAAAATAAATCAGTGAGATCATGAAGAAGAACAGACAACATAAAGAGTACACAATAATTATGAAGAAACCTAAGAAGTTGGATTTCTTCCAAATACTTGTAAGACATGCAAGTAAAAATAAATGATTACTTGATTATGACACCAACAGCCTCAAATTATCAGTGTACAATTGTTTGGGTGCCTTTGTTCAGTACGTGACATTGTTTCATATATAAAAGTTATCCATGCTATAATTTATGTCACATACCCTAGAACCACAGTCAGATACTTCATTCAGATTGCGGCAACTGCTATTGCCATCAGAAGCTACCAGCTCCTTAACTGGCTCTTTCAAGAAAGCCAAATAATGAAGTGCCACAGAGAACAAATATATTTTTTGTTCCCTGAAGCAATGTCTGCAGTGAGTTAGAGGAAACAGCTTTGTTAGAGAAGCCTCTAAGGCTGCAACTGATGTTTTGTCTGCTTTGAAAATTTGTATTTTCTATAGTTCTCAGACTATTAAGGTCAGAGTAACAATAACACATGTAAAAGAAACTAAGAGAAACAAAAATCTCATTTTCTCAAAAATACCTAAATAAACTTGGGAAGAATTAGAAACACCTAGATGTTTTTCCAATCTGAACACAATCCAATCCACAAATATTTTGTTCAAAAGGCTCTAGCATGTCCACAGTTAAGAGTAACAGTTCTACCGAGTAATAAATATTTATCTTTTAAGATCATGGTGGCAAGTACTGTTGAAACATGCATGCACACATTTTAGGAGTAGCTAACATTTGCTCATTACTGGAAAGCCATCCTGGTGAGGAAAAACAATCTTATAAAAATGCTATAATAAAACTAAAAAGAAAACTATGAATATAAGTATGTGTGAAGCAGGATAGTTAAGAAAAGAAGAAATTATGTGGTGTTTTCAGGAAAGCTGAGTTGGCTGTAGCTCTGATATGTGGAAGCCTGGACAATAACAGACATCAGGGAATCCTGTGTGTCTGCTCACCAAAAGAAAACTGACTAGTGGGAATTTCCATGCACAAAGGACTAGGCTGGACACTAAAACTGTATTAAAACAGTATTTTGGGATTGGGAAAAAATTAGTAATGCCAATGGCTGAATGCCAGTGAATGCAAAAAGGGTAGGAAATTAAAAGGATGTTATAGTGAAGCAGATATCAAAAGATGAAAGGAGATCTAAGTAGGTCTGGGAGGGCAGGTAAAACTGACAAAGGGTACATAAAACAGGAGCCAATGGAAAAGAGGGACTGGCAATTAAAAAAGAGAAGAAACAAAAAGAAGCTGGAACCTTTATCAGGAGACTTATATAAAGTGATTTGTAAATATATCTTAGTGTGCATAAAAGGCATGAGTTTCCCTTCAGCTGGGTTTTTTTGTGTACTTATCTGTAGTTTTAGAGACTGTAATTTTTGGAGATTACATCTTATGCATATTAGTCTTTCAACATGTTGCAACTTTTTTTGACCTTTCCTGAACAATAAAAGGTATTTTTATGTAATGTAGACTTTTTCAATCTTTGTTGTGATATCAAATACCTAAAATGTTGGTCATGCTTCCCATAGCACAACTATTTCAAAGAACGAACAAACTGAGAGTAAATTAACATGGGTATTAACTGTAATGATTACCCAAAGGGACACTCGGAAACTGCATTTTAAATGCTTGGAAATTTGCAGTTTCTCTCACAGAAGTCGGAAAGCCAGCACTTTTCACATCCCATGGCCACTCACATCGATATCTGCTCCAAGAAAACTTGAAACATTCAATTCTGCAAAGTCAGGCTGACAGACTTTGCAAGCCACAGTGGAGAAAGTGTTTGTGGCATTAAGATCAGCACTGTTGAAACCTGTTCCTCACTTCTTGCCTGCTGGCTCTGTGGAAGCCTGGTTGTATTCCTATATATGTAAGCAGGATGCAGAGATGCAACATGGCACTAAACAAGAATACTGTTTCCCCTCATGCTTTCTCACCAAAACTACCCCTTCACACACCCCTCCAACCTCTACTTCTCCTTTATGGTGGCTAAATCCAACAGTCACAGCCTTTCCAGACAGCTGTGGCAACTCATACTCTCATAACATCACTTGACAGCCTTGAGAAGAGGTGACTGAGAGGGGAACGTCTGCCAGTATCTGAAGGGAAGGTGTCAGAGGATGGACCAGGCTCTACTCAGTGGTGCAGAGCAATTGGACAAGAGACAATGGGCAGAAACTGATGCACGGGAAGTTCCACCTGAACATGAGGAATGACTTCTTTACTGTCCAGTGGCCATGCACTGCTACAGATTGTCCAGAGAAGGTGTGGAGTCTCCCACACTGGACATATTCAAGAACCATCTGGACACAATCCTGTGCCATGTGCTCTGGGATGCTCCCTTGCTTAAGCAGGGAGGTGGGACCAGATGATCCACTGCAGTCCCTTCCAACCTGAGCCATCCTGCGATTCACAGATGTCCCTGCCACCAGATCATTCATGTGACTTCAGAAAAGCTCCAACTGATTCCCTTATCCTGTCCCACTTGTATTCATGTTGCAGACATAGCATCCAAGTTTCTCTTCTCTTCATCCCCACTTTTAAAGCTAGAAGCAGTTTGAACAAGCCACCACTGAACCAGCAAAACTCTGAGCTGAGAGCCCATGGCTAACATCTGGTTACTGTTTGTATTCAGTCTTTCCAATCTGTGTTTAGAGTTAACCTGCTATAGCCAACCTTCACCTGGAATCTTCTTCACCTCTCCCTTTCATATTTGCCTGAAACCCCAAATATCTGAGATGTCTAACTATGGGAATGGATCAGAATAGATTTAAAGAAGTTTGCACAGTGAAGGTGAAGAGCTACGGATCTCTTCACATAGCTGTGCACTAAGCAGTAAGCAGCTGAATTAAATGAAATAGTAAAGCAGAGCTGAATTTTCTGATGCATCCTCTCCACTTGCTATGTCTTTCCTAGTAATAGAGATACTCTCAAAAACATAAAACCTAACTAGCTGGTATAAACTAACTTTACATAAACAGTTATGACCTAAACAAAGTTTGAACAGTACATAGCCTCTGGGTACTCTTTTGAGTACATTTTGAGTTTAAATTTAGATTTTTATTGCCCTTGGAATGCTGAAATAAACTTTCAGTCCCACTGGTGCAACTCCAGGAAGAGACTATATTAAATTTCTCTGTTCGTGAAGGTGTGTGCCTTCCTTCTATTCATTACCAGGCATGCAAGTCACATAATAAAGCTGAGCTGGTTTTGTTCTCATACAATGTGCACCTTATTATGGTTAGCAGAATTCTGCAAGGGCAGTTCCCATTAGCAAGTGTTATCACATAAGAGCTGAGAATCACATCAGGGGGCTGTGGGATTGAAAACAGAGATCTGACACAAACCAGGGCCTATCAGGGAATGGTCACAGATCTAGAATTTACTTCTCTAGCCTGGGATAGAAATCCCCATTTTCCCTGTTTCTGCATAACAACATTTAGAACTAACTCAAATCAGACCAATCAGACTACAAAAATGGCAGCATGAAAACAAAACAGCAAAATTAAACATCTGAGTTTTGAAAAGTCAAACCAAGGATTTGCTTATTTGACAAGGAAAAAGGTCTTGAACACCCTAATATTAGTAACATACATCAGCCTTATGCATCTAACATTTTACTAGCAAAAGAATAAGGTAGGCATTGTTAGGTCCAAGTAGAATTAACAACTCTAACATGGGAACAACCAGACATACTGGTAAAATCAAAAATCCATTGTTTTTTCTGTGGTTTCTTCATCACTTCCCAAAACAGGTCTGTCTTGGAGTCAAAACAATTTAGTTAACTGGGAACAGGGAAACCTTTCTCTTACAGATCACAAGGAAAGATTCACCCATTCCATTAGTTGCTTAGCTGTGTGAGTGGAAGAAGCATTCCTTATTTCAAACGTGCAAAACTACAATGCTGCACAGGCCCTGGGCACAACATTTAAGGTAACAGTTTTAATATACAATGAAGCAGAGATCCTACACATGGGAACAGATGCAAGTCAACACTTCCTTAAATAAAGAAAGAAAGAAAGCAAAAGAAAGAAAGATGCTTTGTGAGTTTAAAGTTAAGCAGATTTCAATGAGCTGAAAATAGTCTTTGGGACAAAACAGCAGTAACCATGCTTATGACAAAGAAAATATAACCAGTGTATCTCTTGACTTAGCTTATCATTATCTTACTGATGTTCTCTTATCAAAATCTCATTCAGTTCTGCTTTTATGTCAAGCAAAGGTCATAAGTCTGCAAGGCACTGTGCCCTTGCCCCAAGTTGTAGGCCCACGTTGGTGGCAGAAACACGTCCATTTGGAGGAAATTGGACAAAGGTTATCCAAATATTTACCCCACTAATAGCAGCTGCAGCTGGTATGAAATTCATGTCAACTTAGAGGAGAGCATGAAACACTTTATCTATACAGTTCTCCATTGAATTATTTGCATTTCAATGTGGCGTGGAAGGGAACACCTATTGTTCTAACCATGTTCATTACAGCAGAAGAGAATTTGTGATCTAACAGCTAACAGTAAGTTTAAAGAAGAATCTGTCATTTTGACGGCTCATTTTTGAGATTTATATTTTTGGGGGGTTTATGGAGTTTTTTATGTTATTTAAAGATAGAGAGGAAGTTTGAGGAGAAAGCTGGGAGATTGTTTATTTTTAGACACTGTCTCAGCAATACAGTCAAATTGACAGTGTTTCTCCATTCCCTTTACCCAGAAAAAGTTTGTGATTATTTCTTCTTTCTGCATACAACATAAATGAAAATTGCTTTCCTTCCTCTTCAGCTCCTAAACTATTCAGCTAAAACTGGTTTAGATGGACTTCTCTTTTGCTGGTTTGGGGGAGGCTTCTTCCATATTTTGGCTTCACTTTTAGATCTTTCCAAAGTTGTTTTTTCCACAATAGCCTGCAATTTGTGGTTCTGGCCCTTTCTCCTCTTCTACAGTATTTTGAAGTTTAATTTTGTATCTTTTACAAGGCTTTTGATTTTTTTTTTGGTATTTCCTACTGCTGCTTTTTCTTTACGCTTTTATAGACACTGATAACATTATGAGTTATATTACGCTGCACAGAAATAAAGCTCACTAGCATTGAAACTCGCTGCCATTTTTTCCCAGTTTTTGCAAGGGGTTGAGACTCCCTATGAGTTTATTTTAAAATCTCCTTTAATCCCCCCACTGGACTGATGTTTCCTTTCAGAAAAGGAGGACAGTGTTCCAGGCAGAAGAAATGACATAGCGTGAAGGAAGTGAGAAAAAAAGTCCTGAGTCATGAAAGCAAAGAAGAAATACAAGTGAAACAGACTTGAGAAAGGATTAAAATCCACAAACTGGAAGAGACAGAAAAGTAGGATGGAGCTATAATTGAAAGGAAATAGAGGACTGACTCTACCTAAGAATTAGGTAGATCAAGGAGGGAGAACTTGACCAAGGGAGAGCTGAACTAGCAGATAGCTCTCACCTTTTAGCTCTATTCATTATTCTCCCTCTGTCTTCTGTTCCCAGGAAGAGCTGGGAGCCCTTCTGACAAACTTTTTCTGGCCACAGTCAACGTTGAAGCTCGGAAGAAAAGCACTCGGGACAGGAGCTGCTCTCAGAAGGTCACACAAACACTACCAGCATGTAGTGATGGACCTGCACTGTCCTTCCAAGGGTGGGAGGAATATCTGGGCTGCAAGGAACATAAGTCAGTTCTTGTTCCCACATCACCAAGAAAAGGGAAGATCTGTATCTAAAGTCTGCAAGTTGACGTGTTTTGTGAATAAGTGCTTCCTTTCTTTCCTGATACTCTGGAAGTCTGACTGCTGTGGAGGCAAAAACCCACTGCTAAAAGCTGGGCACACTGCAGCTGTGTGTCAGCAGAGCCCTAAATACAGCCATCAGTAATGAACCACAATCCAGGACCACTGACCACAGCCCCTGTGCCTCACCTGTGTGCAGCCTGGCTGACTCCCTGCAGGCCTTTTTGTCAATTAGAGAAGCAATTTTGTTTTTTCTCTGTTCATTAACCTTCTTTCTACTCCTGAACACTGTTTTGGAAAGATCCATGTTTACACTAACTAAATGCACTCTGCACTCATCAAAAGGACTGCTCTAGTTAAATCAGAGCCCACAGTTACAGATACACTGCTTAATCCACCATTTTTGACCATTCTGTCGTGTGAGGTAACAGCACTTAAAACGAGAGCTGTGCCAACTAAAAAAGCTGAAAAGGCCAATATTTTCTACAATTATTCCCAGGGAATGCTCAATTGGATTTTGAAAACTATGATCTTTTAATATTCATCCTTCTGAATAGGATGTTAAAAAGTAAATCCCCCTGAGCATCATGGCTATACCTTAAAGATGATTCCAGCAATAAAAAAGATTTCGTATGGATAACTGATGTTTTTTCTACTAGGTGGAGGGGAAAAAAAAGAAGAAATACCCCAAGCTATGACAAGTTTGCAGTATAGGTGATATATGATAGTAATTGACATCCTAACAATGGGAGACTATAAAGATACCCTGAAATTATTTTCTTTTCTATTTCTTCCCTATCTGCTCTTCCTCCTCTGTTTCTTCAGTAAGGCAGATCTACCAGCAAGGCAATTTAATCTTCCAGGGATAAAGAAAGACTTCCTTGTCTAAGAAAAATAAAAACTTCTACTGGTCAAGGACAGAAAGCCCAAGAGAAGGAATTATCTACTGACAGTGAGCTATGTTTTTTTATCTCTAGGAACGGAAGCAGCAGTATTCTGGAAGAAATAACATTGATTTAGCTAGAATGTAAGGAAGACATCTTCTGTTTGATGTATGTAGCCTTCTGGACAAGGGTAGGACAATAGCTTGTGTTCCCTGAACAAATACCTCCTACTGCGTTTTCACTACCATTTAGTGACAAGAATTTTATTCCCTTGTAACATTTAACTCTGAACCATAAGAAACTTCATGCTCAGTCGTGAGCCTGGATGGATGCTTATGTAAGGAACTACCAATAGGATAATTCTTCTGGGTTCTTATGCCATGTATAACTGGGAGAGGGAAAAGTTGTTGTCCCATCCTGTATGGATAATAAATTAATCCACACCAGCTGAAGAAACAGGTACAATTTACCTCCTTGGTAAAACAGACACAGAAACTAAGCCTCAACTATTGCATAACTTTACCATGCAGAGCAACTTTTTTTAATGGTTTTTGCTACTGCACTTGACAACACAGCAGTATGCCAGTCAGGGTCAATAATGTTTAATGAAGTAACTTATTAGTCAAAGAAACAAACTTGCTAACTTGTGCTCATGTGTAAATACAGAACAAGCCTCCACATCTGACTTCACAAATGCACGTTTGCCATCCACCTTAAAAGTAGCTGACTGTTCCTTGTGATTCCTTCTAAAGGAACGTTCCAGTTTTCAAAAAGCCACTTTTATCTGCTAGTTTAGATATAAAATAACTCTTGTACTTCTGTTATCTAGCCTGAAGGCATACATGGCTGGTAAGCTTATGCTTAAGTGCTTTAACTTTGAGAACATGAAGCACCTTGTCGCTTTCAACTGGATGAATATATTTTTCACATCAAGCACATTTTTAAGTGTTTTGCAAAACGGCAGGCTTCTCAACAGAGTAACTAGATATATTGGTATCTATCTCCATCCTCTCCTGAGGAACCAATCACAGATATGGGTAGTCAGTACTTCAACCAGAATTAACGTATTACTGGTTTCCAGCAGAGATCCTAATTCCGTATACCAACAGGGTTCTTCTAAACAAGAAAAAAAATTAAGTTAGAAAAGCAGAAGCACAGCACAAACAACCTATAAAAATAGTGGAAAAAACTGGAAAGTGCTACTAAAGGCAAGAATTATTTTAAGTTAATCTCCACGATGACAGGCTGTCAATACACAGAGAGGCAGGCACAAACCCAGTTACCACAGCAAAGAGGCTCTCCCTCCTGAGTGGCAAGGCTCAAGTATTGGGCCTTATGAGAAGAAAGATTACTAAAGCAGTTAAAACTGAAAAGCTGCACAACTTGTAGAGGAAACTCAGCAAATGAGCAACTGCAGCAGAAGGAATGTACAAAATATGTCTCCAGATACAAAGGATTGTACTTCTACAGCACATTACTGACGTTGCGGGCAAACACATAAACTGCTATGGCAAAGGGTTTAAAACTCTGCCACAAGTGGTCCCGTGTGGCCAGGGCTTACCTTGCTTGCTAAAAAGTGCTTAGTGCTTCCTATCACATAACAGTCCTTCTGCTTCAACCTTGCAAAAACACTTTCCTGATGTACAGCTGCAGGAAGAAATGTCTTGCAATCTTCGTCTGGCCCTGAGAACCTACACAGGGTTAGTCCAACCTGGCCACTGTGTAACAGGAGGGAAATTTCCATAAACTGCAAAGGTAAAGGGCTGAGTGAAAATCACCTGAGTCAGACAGGAACTCACTCAGCTGTGCTGTGTACAACAGCCTTTGTGCAGAAGCATTCATTAGACACCAGTATAGGTACAGTAAGACAGAAACACAGTGTGATATGATGTGCTGTCACCATTAAGGTAGGATGTGACAGATACATTTGGAAAATATAAAATATATTCACACAGCTTCAAATTAAGTGAATACATGTGAAGCCAACCTGAATGAACAGCCCTGCCTTCTCTGTAACATGCTGACACTAACAGCATTGATCAGACCCACTCCTAATTATATCAATTTACAAACAACACCCCAACGTTGTATTTGCAACATCTTCAGCTTTGTTCAAAGCACATTACAGTAAGGGAACATTAAAAACATGCTTAAACATTAAACTAAAATTACCATTCTGCAGTTGATCTGTGGTTATACAGGACTCATCTTTGCAGCTGCTGAAGGGTAACCAAAGGGATTTGGCTGCATTACCACTGTTATGAGCCTAAAGCAGTCATGACCAAACCTGTGGGTAGTGACTAATTGGCCCAGGGAACCCGAGCATCAGTTTACCTGGTTTCTAAGGAGCAACCATTATGACCATCTCAGCCATAAAAAGACACAAAGCTGTGTCAGAAACAAAAATGGTATTTGTCCTTGATATTCTGTTCTATACATTTTTGTAAGCACTCCCTTTGTTTTGTCTTAAAACAGTTCCAGAACAGTTCAACTATTTCCTTTCCCTCTTCCCAGGACAAGTGTTCACATCTTAGGTACCATCTGAAAGACTGCTGGTAGAGAGTTTCTTCATAAAACCATCTACCATTTCAAGAGAAAATAGTAACAGATATTATTTAAACAAATACCTTACTCGATAAGTTAATTTCAATGCTTTTAATGAATGTTATTCTTTTTCTGCATCTTTAATATAAATATTTTAAGTAGGTAAAGTTTGTCATGGGACTAGAAGAGGTTATGCACCCAAATCCCTACACTGATGGAACTTAACATGACCATCAACAGATAACACCAGACCAGTTTGTCCCTGTGACAGTCCAATGATTTAAAAAAAAAAACCAAACCAAAACCACAAAAACCCAACAATAATAAAAAAACCCAACACCCTATCCTAGGCATCTTATTTTTTTGGACAACAGCATCCTTCCACCATATGTTTGCCACTAAAGCTATTAAATGTCTCCATAGTTATCCAGAAGCTTTACATGATCTTGAAAACATGGCCAAAAGAATTCAGCTGTGTTATGTAAAGCCACATAAAAAAATAAAATAAAATGGGAGAAGAAGAAATATGAACATGTTTCTTCAAAAGTCCTAGTCATCCAAATAATCCTTGTCTCATGCAAGTGTATCTACTGCTTGCAACAACTGAGGAAATGGGTCTGGGATATATTTCTGTAACAGCACAGTTTCCTGGCTTCTGCCATAAGATCCCATGGGCAGAATAAGTTGCAAGAATCTGCACGGCAACACAGCTATGCAAATTTATGTCAGCAGAAAATCTCATTTAATGACCCACTGGAATTTAAAGCCATATCTTATAAAATGAGCCCTGGCACCTCTACTTTAAAAAAGAAAGATCCTTTCACAGGTCAAAATGCTACGTTAAACCAGCGCTTCAAGACTCGGTGATGTCTTACTTCAGTATGGGAAAACAATTTAATTCTGAGGTTGGTCAGAGCTGTGCAATTTTTCATGTGCACGATAAGCTAAGTGCAAAGCTGGTAAGTTTATGTATATTAATGCTGGTTAATTACTAGCAGGGCTCTCAATTAGCTTAATCAAGCCACAGTAGGGACCCGGGAATATTGCAGGAAACTCAGTGAAGATCTCTGCTCAATACATCACTGCAAGAGGTTGGCCACATGATAAACCTCACAGCTACCCAAATTAGTATTTCTGTTATGTATATAATAACTGCTGAGCCTCATCTCTCTCTTCTGGATAGAGCTGGTCCTGCCATTTCAAAAGAGGCATTTCAAAACTAGAAGCTGCAATCCTCTGGGTTGTATGAACAATTGAGCCTCTGGAAAGGCTCTTTGAAGACTAAAATAGTGAGATTAATCACTCAGAAGACAGGAAAGGAACAATAAAACCAGATTAAAAAGAGAGACATCAGAAGCTTCTCCTTCCCCACACCTGAACAGACAGAATTGTAGAGAAATTCAACTCTACTGACAACTGGGAGATGCAAACCCCAGAAATTATAAAAACATTCAGAAGGGAATTATGAATCCATGCCAATCAATAATTTTAAAACATAACTCAATGTGTGCCAAAGAATCAGGGACAGTCAAAGTAAGGAAGGGTAACTGACCCTTGTGGACCAGATTTTAACAATTATGAAATCAGGAATAGTACCACATGCATGGCAAAGTACAAAATACTTCTCCATTTTTTTCTGTGGAAATGCTATTTTTAAGGTCAACATATCAGGCAGTCTGACCAATATCCTGTAGTGTTTTACAAAAAATTTTGAAGGAAAAAACTGTAGAGTTAGTAATATGACATGTTCATAACTTTTTTTCCCTGAGACTCAGTATTTTTATTTAATAACAGAAAGAAATATTGACCTGCTTTGGTGACAGCAACACAAAAACCAGTTATCATGCAATTAGTGGCATGAAAAGATTCAGGACTATGTTAATTTCCATTTAAAATACCTTCTTAAAAGGGTTATTACTACTGGAAAAAATGGAAAACACTGTCAGTATGGAAGCTCAAGGCGGATGGCCCTGACTTGAATGACCCTGAAGCCCAAAACATTGAAAACACATTACAGTTTATTAGCATGAAGCCCAACAATGAAGGGAGAATTTCCACTACAAGCTGCATGATTATTAACTGCGAACAAAGCAGGAGTCCTCCTGTGAACCTCTAGTCCTTGAATGAATGTTGTGCAGATGAAAAAAACCCTGGAAATATAACTGAAGTTGAAGCAATGATATTTCATTTAACATACTCTATACAACATAAATTACTGATATGAATGACAGTTATTCACATCTTCTGTCTTCATTTTGCTCAAACTCTTCCAACATCTCTTCCTTGGGTCTTTTTTCTTCTGATAGCTTAGCAGAATTACAGTCAATTAGAAGGTCACCAACAACAAGAGTGCTGGGAGCAGCATGCTGCAAGGAAGACTCAGTACTGTCTGAACCCATTTTTGTTAGTGATCTAGGCACAAAAGACAGGAGACCCTCGGGAATATTTTTCAAGTGCCCATGCAATGCTAGAACCATTCTCCAATAGCTCCACAATTCCTTCCTGAACAAAAATTTTC
Source organism: Platyrinchus mystaceus (assembly GCA_035041135.1). Classification (NCBI taxonomy): domain Eukaryota; kingdom Metazoa; phylum Chordata; class Aves; order Passeriformes; family Tyrannidae; genus Platyrinchus; species Platyrinchus mystaceus. Next base: position 7,836,305 of record JAWWLV010000021.1, read on the forward strand.
CAAACAGGGCTTTTCAGCATCCGAGACATGTCTTGAGTTTGGAACAACTGTTTCACTTTAGGAATCCCATACCATAAGGAACTAAGTGCAACTGGCGAAATGTGACACGTCTCATTACCACATCTCCCCACCAGCACATGAATAAAGCTGCAGAAAGGCAAATGACATTGTCTTGCTCACTTGTCCAACGGAAGGCTCGGAGCTATCACGGGGCAGAGGGAAAATGCTCTGCACCCAGACGGCACACAGCTGTTTACACTGGAACCCAGTGTTGTTGACCCAGGACCACCAGAGCAGTGGCACCCCACTGTATCCCAGGAAAACATCCTCGGAAGCCTGGAGGCGCTACTGGAAGGTGGGGAAGTGTACCTAATGCAGATACACCTAGTGCAGGCAACACTCTCTCCAGCCCACACTGGGTTTTCAGTGAATGCTGAAAGTACAGAGGTGCAAATGCCTCAAGACACATTACTGCTAGCCTTGCCTGAGCCCTCTCCTCCCACAGCAAGGCACACACATTGTTTCAATCTCCACAAGAACACGAGGCCTCTTTTCTTCTGGGGCAAGCAACAAGAGAGGCCTTTGGGCAACTCCTAGCTGGCAGAGTGTACGTCACATTTCTTCCACTCACCCTGACCAAGTGGAGGCAAGCAAAAACAGTTCTACAAGTCCTCCCCCACCCCTGGGATTTCTGCACTATGGGGTTTCCCTCAGAACCTGATCTCTCCCCCGGCATATCTCACTGGAGATGACTCCAACAAAATGCTCTGAACTCTCCCCTCCCTGACCACCTTTCTTTTGAAGTGGAAAAGAGTCTCAGAGGTCACTCTCAGGGACACAGAGCATAGAGGGGGTACACAGGCTGCTTCCAACCTATTTACCCTCAGTCGTCACGGTACTGTCCCCTCCCTCACTGCCTCCAAAACCCCACCCGGTGGCCGGCCCAGGCAGTCTCGGTGCTCTCCCCTTACCTGTTGCAGCCCTTCGCCCTGCTGCAGCCAGGGCTCTCCAGCGCTTGCCGGTCTCCAGCTTCAGCTCCCAGGAAGGATGCAGGCAGCGCAGCGGGCACAGCGCTCACTGCCAGGGGCAGCACTGCCGATGCCGCAGCTGGGCGAGCTGCCCCCCCTGACCCCGGGCAGGGCTCAGCTCTCCCTGCCCGGCAGCGGCTCTGCCTCCGAGCCGCGCAGCCGCCGGCGGGGCTGGAGGGAACCTCCTGCCTGGCCATGCACGAAGCCCTGCCTCCGCTGGCTCCTCGGGAACGGCCGCTTCCAAAAGAACTTATTGGGCTTCCAGCTGCACCTGAGGGGCAGACGAAGGGAAATTATGTTTTGCAATGTCGAATGTGCATTAACTATTCCCAGAGCTAACTGCATTTGACTTGCTCTTCTGTTGGACCAAACTCTCCGTCTCCTGCCGGAGTCATTAATCTGTACATTCGCATCGTTTGCACATAACAGAGTTGGTTCGTTTCTCCCTTTCCACCCCCTCACCCTCAACACGCACTCCCTAAAAACTCAACAATTAAAAATGTGGATTTTTCCTTTAATTCCCCTACATTGTGTAATTATATTCACATTAGAAATCAATCAACACTGGTCATTACCATTAGTGATATGCTCATAAACCAAACACTAGACATGCTAATGAACTGAATAAAACATAATTTCTTGTTGTGTAAACTGATGCTCAACTCTAATCAGCAATAAATTCAATCAGACGTTACTTACATCAACCGAAAACACATTAAAGCCGAATACGGAGCACCGGCTGCTCATTTCTGAGGGCAGCGCGGCCCCGTGCCCGGAGCAGCCCAGCAGTGCCACGGCCGCGGGGGCTGGGGACAAGACCACCCTAGTCCCGAGGGGACACGGCTTCCCTGCGAGGGACCCCTCGGTGGCGGGGACGTTCGTGGCTCCCGCCCGCTGCTCACGGGTCGTGGCAGGGGCACCGAGCAAAGCCTGTCCCTCGTCTATCCCCAGCTTCGCGCAGCCCGGACGGCGGTGCCCACAGCCAGACACCGGGCCTGTCTGGCTCCAGCACTTAAAACGGCACCTGTGTCCAATTCCTTCGGCGTGGTCACCCCCTCAGAGCTCGTTCTCCTCCTAGAAACCGCCCGCGGCCCTGGGGGTCGCACGGCCCAGCATTGCCCCAGGAGGAAAAGAGCGTTTCCTCGCCCGCCCGGGTGCAGGCGGTTTCCAGGAGGAAAACGGGCTCCGAGGGGATGCAATCCAACGCCCATTTGACATTTCCCTGCCACAAACACGGGGTCAAAGTACCGGAGATGGCTGCAGACGCGGGGACGACCGGCCGGCCCGGCGGTGCCCCGCGCCCTGCCGCCCCGTCGGAGAGAAGGCTCTCCCCGACGCCCGATCGAGGGGCACTTTCACGGCCTTCCTCTCCCGGGGCCGGCGCCCTCTCCCCTGACCGCCGGGGTCATAGGGATGACAGAAAGGGCCAGTTTTTAAACACAACCCGTTTGCTGAAGTAAATGACCGGGCAGCAGCCCGGCCGCCACCCGGACATACCCCTCGCGCTTCCCGACGCCGCGGGCGGGGCCGGGAAGCGGCGGGAGCCTCCTTCCCCTGCGGAGAGACGGGGCGGGAGCGAGGTCCCGGTCCCAGGGCACCGGCAAGGGCTCCCGGCCTGGCGGGGCGGCCAAGCTCCACAGGGGCTTCGGGGCGGAGGCTTTACCTTCCCAGCAAGGACGCTGTAACTTACGCCCCTCTCCGGGGCCTCCGGCGGCCCCGAGACGCGGGGGGATTGCTGAGCGCGGTGGGAGGGGGGTCGCTGCGCGGGGGTGCAGCAGACGAGTCTGTTTCAAGCATCCACGGCGGCGTTTTGTAACAGCCGCAGAGCAGCGATTTGCTGCGATTGGAGTAATGTAATTTCCAGCTGCACAATATTAATGAGACGCTCAGAACCAGGGGAAAACTTTCAGCGGAAGGTGGCGGGTTTATTTGCTTCGCGTTCAGGGAGACGAGGGAAAAAGAAGGGAAAAAAAAAAAAAAAAGACAAAAGACAAGCATCAGCATCATCAGCTACCGCACCTGCGGCGATCGCCGGGGGTCCCCCGCGGGGGCCCGGGCAGGAGCTGCCGCCTGGCTCCGACGCGGTGAGGGCACAAGGCCGCCGTCCTTTCTCTTACAACCCATTAATTGTTGTTTCGCCCCCTCCCTTCTTTTTTATTTTTTTCCCTACTTTGCTCGCTCGCCGCGGTCACGGGAGTCAGGAGCGGCTCTGCTTGCCTTGACCATACCTTTCGCTTGCGCGGGGGGCGCGAAGGGGGCGCGGCTCTGACAGCCGGGCGGGTGGGAGGCAGCGCGGTGCGGGAGCGGTGAGAGCCTTCAGGGGAGAGTAATGAAGAGTCTCACATTGAGAGAGGAGCATGCGACCGGAGAATGAAACGTGTGGGTTGTCTTGGGCAGTTTGTAACTCCAGGTGAACACAGCCCAGCTGCTTTCCGTGATTATTCCTTCTTCACAAATCTCTGTTGTTCCCTCGCACGGCTCCTGGCCAGCGGCGAGGCCGAGGGGGCTGAGGAGGGCCGGGCCGCGACTCCACCTCTCCTGCGGGGCGCGAATCGCAACATGCGCCAGGCAACCGCGGGGTCAGAGTGAGTTTTGGCCCCCGCACCCCTAGGTGACAGAGGAGCAGGAGCTGAGAGGAGGCTGGTGTGTTCCTCTTGGAGTCCAAGGGCCGCGGCCGTCCCCGACTGCGGCTGAGCCCAGGCGGCCCCTCTCCCCGCCGCCGCCCCTCCGCGGAGCGCGCTCCCGCCCGCCCCGCCGGTCTGTTTCCAGGGCAGAACCTGTGAATAAAGCGAGAAGCGTTGCTTATTGTGCTCGTGTTAATCCCCCTCACTGCTCGGAGCTAATTAAATTCCTCCCCGGGAGCCAGGGGTTCGTGCGGCTCCGCCAGTGCCGCAGCCGGGGCGCGGGGCAGCCCCGCGCCGGCCGCCGCCGCGCCACGCACACAGCCCGGGGGTCGTTTCACCGGTTTATTTCACATTAAAGTTTAGATACAATCGAAATCCTCGTACGCACCTTTTAATAAAAGTAGTAATCTCTTCGAGTACTGCAAAATTATAGCATTTACATCTTTAAAAGACGGTAAACAAATAATACTAGCGAATCAATAGTACCAGCATCGAGTGCACATGGTCGGTTGATTTTAGGCGGCCGTAAAAAATGCGATCTGGTTTATAGAATATAATACAGATAAATGCTATAAATAAGTGGATATCAGAGTCGGCGACAAACTTCCTAGAGACAGGTCCGCTCGGACTGCCGGCACCGCCCGCGGGGCTTGCGGGACCCGCGCGGGGGGGCTGCGGGGCGGGGGAGTGCGGGGGGGTGGCCCACCCGATCCCGTCCCAGCACCGCAGCCCCGGGACCGCGCCGAGCCTCCTCCCCCCACCTACCTGCATTGAGAAACCTTATTTCTGGTTAAGAAAAATAAAAGTCCCATTTAAACTTTATTGAATTAAAGCAAAAATTAATTTTCGATATTCACACATATATTACAGAGTAATAGTAAAAGTTCAATATACTTCCTGGCGTTTGGTTGGGCCACATTGTACAAGAGCAAAACAAGCATCAAAACATTTAGCAGCCTTAAATTTCACAATCACTCAGAATTACATAGAAATATTGAAATACTCTAGTCAGCCTTGGCTGTGAATAGTTCTTCATGTAGAAATTTTTCCTTTTGCCAGCCAGTACACAGCAAGAATTGCATTTTCCCTTCTATCATGGCATCCATGTATTCAAAAAATACTTTGCTTTTTTTTTAAAAGTTAAACTCAGAGAAAGAGTCAAGATTAACATGTTTTAAAAACAAAACTACAAAATATGCTGTAGAGGACAATGAAAATATCTAAAGTCTACTTGTGTGAGGCAGAAGCCATGGGGGAACAATGGCAGATTACACCAGTGACACAGAGATGGGAACTAATTTTGTGGGAGAAGAGAGAAGAATATAAATGGGGTTTTGATCAATTATAGTGTCTCCCGCCTGTTGGCTGCAACACAACAAAAATAAGTAGTAATTCTTCAAAGCAGATGTACACAAACCTAAGCAGGATTTAGCTTCCTTAATATCTGAATGTAAAAAGTCTGTTGTCCATGACTCTTTAAACCCAGCTACGACTTGGGAATTTGTAAGAGATCTCTCCCTTTTCTTGGATGAGAAGTGATTTAAAGCGGGAACACTAGAAATCCAGAGAATGTTGAATACTTCCAGCCTCCCATCAAGTTTCCTCTCTCCAGTTTTAGATAAGCTCTGTCTCCTTTCTCCATCTGAATCAGGACTCCATTGCTAGCAGCTTCTCGGGTCACATCTTGGTCCCCTGCAAAGGCAGAAATCACTGGCCACCCATTTAGCATCAAACTCACCTAAAGAGCAAGATAAAACAAAGCCCTCTGTCAATTAAAGTCAGACAACGACACCGCCGGGGCTCGCCTAGCAGGAGAGATGCTTAGTTAAGAAAAGGCCTCTTTTGACAGCTGAAACTCCAGTCCCATAAAAAAGAAATACCAATCTAAACCCAGCTAAGGTATGTACTCCAAAGGAAGAAGTCTTTCACCGCTGTTTTAGACCGACAACCACATCAAAACACCCGGTGCATATAAAGCAGGACATTGATCCTATTTTGGAGAATTTCAATAGGGTGCCTGTGTTTTCAGGCTATGAAAAGAGGTCTGCTCATACTTATTGAAAGATGGCTTTATGTGAAACCTCAGAGACAGCGAGGAGCAGAGCCACAGCCGCTGGAGTCAGCGCCTTTGAAGTGTATTCAAGAGGTAGTTTTCCTTTGTTAGGCAGCAAAGACAATATGCTACAACACAGTCAATAAGCTCAGCTCAGCTCACATTAATGATCCCAGGACTGCATACCCCACATTAATAATACACTACCTGCCGAATCTAGAGGTGTGAAGCCACTTACACCAGAACAGTCCTATATAGCTGCACATTCACCTTTGCAATGTGCATTGGTATGCAGTAATTCCTGTCTGGGTTATGCTACCTGGCTTCAGGCCGGTAATTTATTAACCCTACCTAGAGGTGTGTATGCATCAAACCACATACAAAAGGCACATATAGGGTAGCTGCATACACATGCACAGATTCATTATTGTATTCATGCCATAGGCACCTCTGTGAACCCCAAATCCCTGTGAAACCTTCTGCCACCAGAGAGCGAGTGAGGAGCCCACTGGGGGCCGCGGTTCCCACGGGCTCTGTTCAGGGATGCTCCCTCTGGCGCTCCGCGGCACTGGGCAGCCCGCGGGCCCGGGCAGGCTGGGAGGGGGCAGCAGGCAGCCGTCGGGCGATCACCTCCCGTCCCGGGACAGATCATGCGGGCAGGGGCCGCGTGGAGGCCTAGGGGGGCTCCGCGGCCCTTTGGGTACCATCCCCTCAGACGGTGGGGACGCCGCAGGTCTGCGCTCCCGCGGCGGTCCCCGCCCCGCCGCCCGCACGGACCCGGCCCCGGCGGGCCGCGGACCCGTCCGCTCCCTCCCGCGGTGCCCGCGGAGCCAGGTGACGGCGCTCGGGGCTGACCTGGATGGTTTGCCTGTTGTACACTTTCACCACGTGAAAATTGAAACTGTAAATCCCTTTCCTGGGCGCGATGAAAGTGCTCCGTTCCGAGTCGAAGTTGCTGCCGATATTCACTAGTACCTGGAAGGGAAGGGCACTGTCACCATCAACGCGGGGCCACCGCCGTCCAGTCCCGCTGCCCCGCGGCCGCCCCCTGCGCCCCCCCTCCCGCGGGCAGGGCCCCGCGGGGCGGCGCGTCCCCAGCCCGGCCCCGCCGCCTTCCCCGGCAACTTCTCCCGCGGCGCGGCGCCCGGAGCCCTCCGCGCCCTCCCCACCTGGTCGAAATAGATGATCATGGTGCGGTTGCTCATCTCGGAGGGCTCGTGGTTGGTGCTGCGGATGGCGGAGAAGGCGACCTTGGCGCTGCCGGAGCGCACGGAGATGCCGAGCGCCGTGCCGGTGGGATCGGAGGTGGGATTGGAGTCGCACACCACGAGGCACTTGCCCTCCAGCACGATGGGCTCCGTCTCGTTCTGCCCGCACGCCAGCCACGCCGCGCCCAGCAGCAGCCCCAGCCCCAGCCCCAGCCCCGGGCCCCGCATGGCGCCGCGCTCCCTTCGCTCCGCGCCGCTCCGCGCCACGCCGGGCGGCACGTCCAGGCTCCGCTCCGCTCGCTCCCTTTGCCCCGCCGCGCTCAGAGCGGGGCCGGGCGCGCCCCGCCGGCTGGGAAGCGGCCGCGAGGAGGAACGGGAGCGCCGGCACACATAGCGCGGCGCGGAAGCGCTGCGGGTGCGGGAGCGGGACCGGGCGGAGCGGAGCCGCCCGCCGCGCCGCGCGGGGCTGAGGGAGGCGGCGGGAGGCGGCGGCGCTGCCGGGGCTGCCGGCGAGCACAAAGACGGCG
>JAWWLV010000021.1:7843839-7870995 GCA_035041135.1 Platyrinchus mystaceus
CCTGCAGCCGCCGCGGCGCTTCCGCCCTGCGCGGTCCGCCCGCCGCCGCCGCTTTTGTGGGCCGGCGCGGCCGCGGGCGCGGGAGCAGGTGCCCGGCAGCCGCCCGCACCGCACCGCGCAGCGCAGCCCCGCACCGCGCAGCCCTCACCGCGCCGCGCAGGTAGGAGCGCCGGGGAGCGGCGGGACGGGGGGCGCGGGGCTCGGGAACTCCCGCGGAGCAGCTCGGCGCGGACCGGGGTGTCAGGCAAAGGTTTCCGCGGTGCTCTTGGGCGAGGCGGGCTAGAAGGGAGTGCGCTGCTGCGCGGGGCAGAGGCCTGCCGCCGCCCCCGAGCAGCCACAGCGTCACCCGAGGTGAGCCCTCGCCCGCCCCGCCGGAGAGCGCACCGAGGGATGGAACGCCACGGGTTCCCCTTCCCGGGGTGTCCAGGCTCCGCTATCTCCTTCAGCCGTCTCGTTCTCATCACGGGGAGGAACAGATCGCAAGGCTTCCCGAGCAAAAACTCCTGACAGCGTCCAGAGCCTTTCCTGGCCGGCAGAGCGCCCCGCTGTTAGGGAAAGTCACTACGTGCCCTGCCCATGGATGGGTCCAGCCCGGAGCGCGGTTTTAGGGCTGTCGTTGTTTCCTAAAGTGCAAAGATGGCTTTGTCTCTGTGGACATCTGACCAGTGTTCATTCTGGATGTGCTGTCAAAAAAAAATCATCACCCGGGATTGTAAATGAAGAAATTTACCGACGAACCATTAGAAACAAACGACTGGAACAAAGTAATCTTCTAACTGGCAGATCTGTTTCTAAAGTTAAAACTTATATTCAGAGATAAAAACTTACATGGAGTTTGTAGCATCCTCTCTGGGAAACTGAATATCATCCAAAACTGGGCTTCTGTGCAAATCATTATGAATTTTGGTAACGGCTTCAGTTTATTTTACTGTGCTGTTCGACTGTATGGTTCATAAGTTTTTGCCTGGGAAATCGATCTCCCTCTCTCTGAAAACTGCTTTAAATAAAACTTTCTTCATATTACTGCCATGCTAAGTTAAATGTGCGTCCGTAAAGTTGCTCAGAGTGTCTGCGAAGTATCCGAGTTTGCCCGTGGGTTGGTACTGGCTGGCTCTGAGGGGACGGGATGTAGCGGTAACCAATGGCATCAGGAGCCTCCTCAGGGAGGATCAAAGTACCACGCACTTACTTCGGACATTCAGCACTGAAGTGCTCTGGAAACCAAATTAGTGGCAAAGTGATTGTAGGGAAAGGACAGTGGGCAGGAAGGAGTTGGGGAGATAAAACAGAAACAAAAACTCTCCTGAGAAGTAGAAAATGAGATAAAAGTGAGTGGGTGGAGCCACTTCATGTTTTACTTCTAGACATAAACTTAAGATTTGCAATGTATTAGTACTATTGATGTCTTAAGTGAGTTCAAAGTCAGAATCAGAAACTTTAAAATAAAATTAATATTTCTAATAAGGCTAAAGCAAATAAAAGTTAGCAAAAATGAGCATTTTGCATCCTTGTCAGAACTGACAAAATGACAAGGGGGAATGGAAACTAAAGGAGCAAAACTCTGCCCTTTTAATTTTTTTGAGGGCTTGACTCAAAAAACCCCATACATATGTTTTCAACATACTTGGCTCTTTCTTATGTAAAAAAATACTCATCTTTCTCTTGTAAGACACTTCTTGTGCATGACAGAAGTCAACTCTCTTGTGCTATGGAGCTCTTTATTTTTAGCTTGTGGATTTGAATCCAGGAGAGTCTCCTGTCCTGAGCTGGAAGTTGCTTGCTATTTGGTGGTGACCCCCCTGGCAGGAGGCTGTGTGGGCCTTCCACCCCCAACCACCTTGGCCACTTTGAGGGCTTTGATGGATGGAGTAACCAGAAAGAATGAGAAGAGGGGGGCCTGGAAAAATGAACAAATTGCTTTACCAGGAGCCCTATTCCTCACACAGGAGGTGGGCAGGCAGGCAGGGGGGAGATGTAAAGATTCCTTTGCCAGACACCCTCATTGCCACCGGCTATCAGTGTTGCACACTTGACCAGCACTGTAGCACCCAGCTTCTGCAGTTCTGGCTGGAATAAAGTAACACCCGCCATGCAAATGAGACATGACTTCGTTTTCATTAAATGTCACATGCAGCACTAGGCAGCTGTGTTGATTCTGTCTGTAGTGACAACAGTCTCTGACTCGTACTGGGAACAAAGAAGAGAGGCTCAGCAGGAGGATGCAGAGACTGATATATAAGAACATTAGTGATGTGTGACAGAGAGCTCCCAAGCTAGGAGTGGAGATCTGCAAATTCAGATGTTTTTACACAGGGCCAGGAATTTTGTTACCCATCTAATTACAAACTGCCTTGTTAATCAATGTCATTGAGATACAGAAGGGCAATTGTCATTCAGATACAATGGAAATGGTGTCAAGGTATTAACAAACTGACATATGTTGTAGATGTTAGACTGAAACTACGGTATTTGTCAAGCAGAGCTCTTTGATGTTTGCTTTAAAAAAAAAAAACAAACTTATGTGAATATGGAGAAAATATGTGAACTGTGCACTGTGTGGTAACTAGCTATGACCTCAGTGTTGACAGACTGACCACAGACTATTCGTTTGTAGAACTCCCCTAATGTTTCATCCAAAGAAAACAAACAAACAAGCAAACAAAAAACTTGGAAATAATCTGAAGAGGATAAAATAATTAAATGATCCTCATTAAGTTTCTGAAGAAACGCTTCAGGACTGGTTACTGTCCTGCTCAGATCACAAGGGGGTTGCTCATTTTGTTCCAGAAAAAAAATTATGGAGAGACAGAAGTAAGTTTAAAGCTCGGAGATACTGAGCTGTTATCTGTAGAAACCAAAATATAGTTTAGCCACAAAGCAGTTTAAATCAGGAGCAGCAGCAGCATTACCTGCACTTCATTACACTATCAGTGGGCCTTAATCCTATTTTAGGAAAATCCTTAGAAATTCAATCTCAGTAGACATTTAACTTCAGCTTCACTTATGAAGAAAGCCTCTAAGGGGGAAGGCATAAGCTTCTCCAAAAACAAGTACAGAGAAATCTACTGGAAACCTTTATTTTTCCTTTGAGAGAATAATTTAGTAAAAGTTTAGCTAGCTATGTATAAAATCACCTTTTCACTGACTACTTGCCTTTTGATTTAATCCTTCTTGAGTAAAAAATGCAAGGTCTGGCCCACAGCTGGATAACTTATATGAAATTCAGTTTGTTCACAGTTCTGAAAATGCAGTTTGTTCACTGCTATATTAGTTTATGAAGTATAAACAGCAAAAAGCAATTCAGGGATTTATATATGCCAATATAAACTTAAGATACTTGTCTTCCGAAGCATCTGCTAGGATTCCGTACAAAGTCCGAAGACGTGTGAAAATGAGATTTAGAGCAAAACAGCTCTTGCTGATCCACATTGTGGCCTATCTACAACCATCTGATTTGCTGTTGTGAGAGAGGTTTGCATGTATTTATGGTGATTTGCTTATGGTGTCACCTTCAGCTTCCACAGCAAGCAGTTAAGGTACCTCAAAGAGCAGACTGAGTTCACTGAGAGAGTGCACAGCAGGAGCAGGTGAACTGCTAGGGTGCCATCCAGCAGAAATTATCTGTGATGTTCCACACTCTGTAGAATGACAAAGGCCAGAGCCTTGCTGTGCCACGTGCCTGCCCGTGCAGGTCACACTCAGCAGACAAAGGACAGAAAATGGCACAGACAGGCTGGTTCGGGTGCCAGGGGAGAACACCACCAGCCAAGGGAATTCTCTCATGATCACTTGTGCTTGAAGGAGAAAGAGGCCATTGCTGAAGGTAAAACCCACCAGCACATTGACAACTAGCAGTGCATATGCTTTCCAAGGTGTACACCTGACATTAACTGCCAGGTGAGCATTTACCTATACTCATATCTAAATGTTCTGTAATTTTATATGATCAAATGAAATCAGATTGCTTCTCAAAATTAATCATGCACTCCTTCCTACAGAAAAAGAGTTCTAATTTTTACTTTCAGATATCGCTTCAGGCTAGAGAATATCAAACAAAGTAAGCTTAGTGTTTTCCCTGTACCTCCATTTGTTTTGAAATGTACAAAAAGACTGTGATAAAATGTTGAAATAAAAATTCAGGTTTTGCAGTTGAAAATAGTAGCAAACCCAAGTATCAAGTGTGGAAATTTTTGGTGTATACAGGTAGTTGCAAACTGAAGGTTGAAGGGGAAACAGTTACACAATCTTAACTGAAGTGTGGATTGCAGCCGCAAATTAATATCAGATTATCTACCTTAAAGGGTCCTTGGGCTACACAAGTATTTGGGTTTGTATAGTTTGAAGAATAACAAAATTATTAAGCTTATTAAATGGATAAATGTCATCTGCTGCATTTTACTGACTGCCTGCAACACAGTATTTGACTTCTAATCTCCCATATGTTCATTGTTCATGTGTAGTATAGCACTCACAAGCTTTTCTTTTTTTTTTTTTTAAAAAAAAAAAAAGGTAACACTGGATTTCAGTCTTACCCTGAGATGTCTGTTTTACAGCTGTATTTACTGATGACATGAGGTGATTTATTACTTGCATGGGATATCAGCAGATTTTCTTTCAGGTACGAAAAATTCCTAAGTGAGGGATGATGCCAAGGTCAGGAGCTTGATTTGTTTTTCTTGTCACAGACTTCTGTCAAAACAAGAGCATTGTTACAAATGAATAACTCAAACTGGAAATTAGTTCCCATTCAGATAGGTAATTATATTTTAGCAGGGCAAAATCCCAACCCAAGCTGCCAAAGAACACTCAGCTGAAGCCAGCATGGCGTGTGTGCTCACTGTAATTGTAAATGGGGCCACCTTGGTCATGCTGCCTCTTCAAACTTAAAAGAATTAAGACCAAAGCTGTCCAAATGTTAACTGAAACTCCTAATAATTAAGGGTTATTAGGGGCTGTTGGCTGGCCTTATTTTCTACCGCAGTGCACTTGTATTTGTGGATTCTATTTATACACAGAATTAAGAGCTCTGTTTGAACAGGTAATCCAATCTCCTCTGTGTAATTTAGCCAATGATTTTTTTTTCCTGGCCCTTAATTTTGGCTATGTTTCAGGATGTACGGTGCAACTGCAATACTAAAAATAATCTCATTCAATTTACTTTGTCTGATAGGATAAATCAGGCCACCTTACAAAAGCTGAGTAAAATTTGGAATTTTTTTTTATTTATTGAAGAAGCCCCAGAAGTGCTGAGGGGAACTTTTCTGTGTACATCTTTCCCTCTAGTGGCTGCTCTTCTTGGGAAAAAGCAGCAACAGCAACACTTCAGCACTTCTATATTGGGTACAAAGTGATGAGCAGGATGGAGGAAAGGAGACAGGCAGATAAACTTTTAGGTACCAGAAAACTCAAATCTCATGATGAGCCATATGAAGGCAAAGATACAGTAGCCTTGGATTTGACAATATTTTTGTGAAAAGACGGAATGTGTTCTTGAAATATTATAGTAATTGTGATCAGTTGCATACAAGACAAGCTTCTCATAGTCTCTCACACTGATCCTTTTTCTTGGTCTGTCATATTCCTAGTGCTTGCAGGACTCATGGAGTTGGAAAATACATCAGTGACAGCCCATAAACCAGCTGTCCCTCTTGTATCCATTCCATACACTTTTCTCCTGTCTGCTACTTACTTTCTCCCCTTTGTGCTCTTCAGCAGCATTAAACCCCAAACAAATCACCATGTTCATTGCTGTTCAGCTGTTCCTTGGCTGGGATTAGTGTCTATCATACACCCCAGCACCCCTTCCCAAACTGATATGAAAGTGATGATTTAAAGCCTCAACCATTAGGAGAATGAGGTGGCTGAGACAGCACTGCAGAAACACAGATAGCCCCAGGCAGAAAACAAGGCTGCAGGGGTACAATCAGCACATGGAATATTTCATTAGGACCTATTTCTTGTCTGCATGCAGCAGTGAGTGGTCACAGGCAATGAAGCCAATGCACTGAATTGGATCTCTGGCCAGCTTTTCCAAGTGTTGAACCAATGACTATGGTTAAACACCTCTAATGGAGTAGGGAGACTGGAAAAAAAAACACAAACAAAACCCAGAGCAAACAAAACCCAAACAAACTGAAACAAATAAAACAAACAAACAAAACACCCACAAAAACCAGAGAGGGAGGAAAAACATGCTGGAAAGATCCATGTCTCACATAGATGCCAAACTGAGAGAGTTTTCCAGCCCTTTAGCTGAGATGTCTTTATTCCTCTTTGCTTACTCTCACCCTTTACTTTCTTCTATTTTTGCTGGGTTTATAGCAGGGTTGCTCCCTCCAGCCAGACTCATTTATTCTGGCTCAGAACAGAATGGTCCAATCCTTGTAACCTACAGTAGCTGGGAGATTCCCTTAACAGTTGTCGTTTACTGCTCTGACACTGTATGATAACAAAGGCTATTAAATACCTCCCCTTTTTCACTGCACATATTGGACATATGTGGTACCTGGCACAGAAACCATTACAGGGCAACCCCAGGGTGCATCCCAGGGCACACTTCCATCAGAAATCAAAATCTGACAGGACAATGATGACTATCAGATCTAGGGGGTTAACTTGTAACTGTAAATTACCAGCAATTAAAATCCTGAAATATTGATATTTCATTAAGGGCTTCTTCTGAGTAACTTATTTGTTATTCAACCAGTGAAAGTCTGCAGCATTCCCAGAAGAATTTAGACCAACCTGTGGTTAAGAAATAAATCTTTATAATAATGGATTACTTACAAGATCTTCGAACTTCTCCTGAGACAATTCTTGCTGCAGTTATTTCTCTCTAGGTTTGAATGGGAGAATTATTAGTATTTATGTCTCTTTTCAGCAAAAAAAGTAAAATAGTAAATTCCATCAAACACTGACTACAGCTACTTTTTATCATAAAATTTTACAAATTCCCCACTAGTGAGCTCATTAGTGTAAATGATAGAGCCTTATCTCAGGTTTAAAGTCAGCATTTTTCCTTAGCTACCAAGAAGCCTGTTTTCTTTCATGACATGGTAATGGAGGACTTCACTCCAGAGAGCAGGGAAAATATTCCTCTCTCTTCTTTCAGGGCAGTTGAGTAAGGCTGGTAAAAAGCAAGCAGACCAAATGAGGGTTCAGTGCTGCCAGTATCCTTCTGGAAGCCTTTTCTAAAGGGAGCAGAGCCCTTGTAGAGGAGAGCAGTGCACATTGCACCACAAGCCTGTTGTGAGGGGTAGATGTCAAGGGGCAACAGAAAATAATTGGCTCTCTCTATTCTACCCTCCAAAATCTTTGTGGCATACAAGCACTACATAACATGCATGGTGGTGTCCCAGGATAGCATCAGTGCTCCTCACCACACACTGGTACCTCATCAGAGCTGGGATACTGCAGAGTCCTGCTGGCAATAAACAGGGGTGGTGGAGGTCTCCTGCTCACTTTCCAGGAGCACCTGCAGAGGTGCTGGTAATAGGAATGGGGCTGAGCTCTTACTGGCAACTACAAATACGGATAACACTTAAAAATATTTAGTTGAAAATGATTACTTCAGAGGCAGAGAGAGGGGAATAGGAGGGCAAAACCCTGAGTCCCAACCAAATTCTCCTGACTTTTGCCTGACAACTACTAGCCCAGTAACTGTAGGGTAAACCTGTCAGCCAGCATATGGACACTGCTCCATACTGGTTACTGAACTCTGCTTTTAATTATAGCGATATCTTGCATTCATCACAGTGCATCAAAGTAACTGTAATGAACACAGTCAAGGGCTGAAGCTGGATTGTTCAGAAGGCTCAGTGGGTTTGGGTGAGCTGTTCAGAGCGGGGGGGGGAGGGGGGTGGGGTGGACTTGTCATTATGTCCAGTGTTCATCTGCTGCTTTCCAAAATCATAATATAGCAAATTTCCATCTTCTGAGCACTGGTGGTATTTTAAGGAGTTGTTTGTGGCTCTGAACGAGAGCCCATCCCCCAGTACTCATTCAGGCAAAATCCCATTAGGCTGTCGGCAGCGCTGGGGAGCACAGCTCGTGTGAGCCCCGCAGCTCCGGGGTCCGAGCGGGTGCTGCTCTGCCGGGCTCCCGGCGGCGGCCAGAGGGCTGCAGTGGCTCTGCTCCGACCTCGGCAGCAGGGAAGCTCAGGGCACTTTGCTTGAGTGACACGAGAGGGAAAATCCGAGAGCTGCGGACTGGAGAGCCTTTTCTGGTGGAACACGAGCAGTCTCCAGCACCGCAACAAACAAAATAACGAACAAGGGGAGGTGGACACGTAGATTTTGACAGTTTGGGTTAATAAAGTCTGGAGGAACATAGCTGTTAGTGCTATCAACTCAGCAAAGATTTCTGAAGGAAACCTTCTGTTCTTAGAGCCAAGTGCAATCTAGTTAAAAAAAAAAAATATCCTGGAAGTGAACTACCTGAAGCTGGGGAGGAGAGAATACATCTCATAGAAGACAAAATGTCTTCAATTGACTAATTGGAGCAATATTGGTTAAATATTAAGCTGTGAAACAAAAAGTCACTGTTAATTTGGGTGGGGCCAAGCAGTGCATTCCCTCCTCTCAATTCTAGATTTCTGATTTTCCAGACAGCTGGGCCTGTGTTTCCCCTGCATGGGCAGCTGCCCCCCACAACAGCATCCTTTGGAGTTCTGATTCCCTGTAAAGCTCCATCCAAAGCCTATCAGACTCAGAGTCCATTTTTTCTTTCATCATCTCTCAGCCTTGAATTTATCTCACCATCAGTGGACTCAGATGTTTTGTCATTTTTGGAGCTGCAATTGCACTACAAGATTAGGGCAGAAAAAGAATAGAGAGAACTGTTTCACACGAAGAGGACTTTTAGCTTTCCATTTCTTTTCAGGTGCAGAGAGCACAGGGAAGTGCCTGTATGCTGCAGTAATCTCTAGGCTGTTACAAGGCTCAGGGGAGTAGAGGAGAGATTTTTTATTTGCTGAGCAACACAAGGACCCCCTTTGTGGCACCAGCGTGAAGGGTGACTGGGATATGTAGGCAGATCTGCTCTTCTTCCAGGGCTAAATCTACTTGTTTTGGAAGCTGCTGATATATGTGAACTTCAGGGGAGATACTAATTGCATTTCATGTAGATGTGACTGCTACTTGGGCCAAATTCTTATTTACACCGGAGTAAATTTTGCATATATATTAAGTACCAGAGAAGTTGAAAGAATTGTTAATGGATACCTAGTTCTTCATCAACACTGTCTCCACATGTACATTTCATCCCCTGAAACAAAAATCCAAGTTAAGCCTGTCACAAATATCATACTTTCTTACACATTCCTTCCTCTAACTATATCCAGAAGCAGATTGTCCATCAGTGCTGCAGGCAGCTTGTGACAAACTGCTGTTTCAGTAATTACTGAAGGTCTGCATCACATTTGTGATGCTGTTCACCCGGGGGGGGGGGGTTGTTAAAACCTAGAAAGACAGGCATCATCACTTTTCTTCTGAAGCTGAGACCAAGACTGAGTCACTGGGCTGGCCACTGAGTGTCTCAGCAGATCAGCAGTGGCACCAAACATATTGTATTTATTGAATATTATGAGGGGAACAATGAGCTGTAGGATGGCAACAGCAGTGATACAAAGGGAGCTAGACAGCACCGGATAAGGAATCCAGTCAGGTATTGGCCAGTCCCCAGGATGAGTATATTTATAACAAGATCGTTTGAGGGTCATAATCGGGACATAAAGGGAATCTGCTTTGTTTGCACATCATCACCACCATTGTTCAGCACATCTTTAGGGTACAAAAATGCTCATGTATTTTCCAAGATTTTACAAAAAAGAATGTTTTTCTTTTGGCACATGGTGACTTTTTTATTCTTTTATCTTCTCAAGTATGCTGGGAGTTCTTCATTTAGATTATGTAAAATATTTACCTGTGGAGAAGCTTACCTGCATTCAATGACTCTGCACCACACCATTTTCTTACAGGGTCAGCAAAATTCTTAAAGGCTGGAGTGTAAAAATTGTGTTGCACTGCATTTGCGCATTGCCTTTCCTTTATCCACAGAAACTCACCTCACTTGCCTCCGTCCTTTTGCATAGTAGGTTTTATTTACAAATTGGCAGTAAAGTGCTGTAGTCTCTTTGACAGTTTGCAATTAATTGCACACAATCTGTTTAGGCTTCAAGATGCACCGTTCATAAATGATGATACATTCCAAAAGGCAGCCCAATTGGCTGCTTTGCATATTGCATATATTTTTCATATTTCTGAGACAGGACATATGCAAAATCATTTTACTGTGGCACAAACGCAGGACAGATTATTTGAAAGAAAGGCCAGAGGCCAGAGGTTCTATATCTAATTCTTTCACTCACCTGCTGCATACTGTGGGTAAGTCATCTAATATTTCTCTGCCTTTCTTCTGCATCTGCACAAAGTTGTTTATTCTTCTAAGAGCTGAAATTCAGTGAATGAAATTGTAATTTATTATTATTAATATATTCCAATAAATGGTTGCAGTGCTTTAAGATTGCTTTGAAGTCAGTCAAGTATAAAAGAAATAGAGAATTGTAAGAAATGGCAGTTCAGTTCATCTGATATGCCTGCATTGAAACGTTTCTTGTGGAATAACCTCCTCCAAACAAGACACTGATGAAGGAGTTTGTGCTAAATGGATCCCAGAGTCCTGAGAAGCTTCTTCTCCTTTCCCCTGTGTAAAGAGTGACATGAGTCATTTGGCCCAAATTACTGAAAGCAACTTTTACAACATAAAGCATTTAAATATGCCAGTAAATATCTTATATTGACATCATACCTATCACCATACTAACAACAAGCTCCTACCTATTTTCATTTTTCTCTCTTTCCTCCCAGCCTGCCTTCCTGTTTTGAATTAATGGGCAACTCTCAGAAAAGCAACATACACTTTAATGATACATGTAATACTATGATTGAATCAAACTACTTTGTTTCCCCAAAAAGCTATTCTTTATTTGCTGGCAGGCTGCTTGTTTGTGATCCTAACATTGTCAGTCACATCAGGAAAGCCTTCTTAGTCATAAAATACACATTGCAGAGGAAGTACTATAGGTTCTGAATGGGGCTTTTTAGCAGTAATTATGTACAGCTTTTAGTAATTTTGAGAGTCACCCAAGCATCATTCATACAAACCATTTGCAATGACATGCAATGATGCCTGCATAGTATTTTTACAAGCAAAATAAAATAAGACATTTTGGTGGTAACATGTAAATTAGCCTTGAGGCTTGCAATGTAATGCTCATCAAGTGTGTAACATTTAATTACAAGACCACTGAGCATGAGTGAGGTCCCCTGAGCTTTTCATCCCTACAATAGAAAGTTTCTCCCTTTGAACTGACAATTTGAATCCTCTCATCAGATGTGGGGTGAATTTGCTCATCTCTCAGGGGGCCAAACTGGCTTTTACAGGTCTGATGTCTTTCAGGACCCCATTTAGTAAAGTACTTCATGTTACTGGTGCTTGTGGTACCTTGTTGAATGCCATCTGCAGGGAACTGAGAACAGCAGGCACGAGGTACAATGTACCATCAGCCCGTAATCAGAGGGATTTGCACCTGAAGTAGAAGAGCTCAGTCTGGGCCATTCTGATTTCTACCTTAATAAACAAAATTGTACTACATTTTAGGAGTTACCATAAGTGCAATGTCTTCATACCGGTTGCTTCTGATATACCCAAATGTATGGCAGCACAGAATATTCCAGCAATTCTCTGTTCTGCACAGAATCAGTGCATTTTGCATCCACTTGTGCATGAAAGCATAGATTAGATCTTTCCTTGGGTGTAGTTTACATCCCTAGCACAAGCAAACCTAAAATATTATTTGTCTCAGCCTTTACATCTAGATGCTTCTGAAAAGGTGGTGAATGCTTTGTTGGGGTCCAGGTTGCAAGCTGGGTGCCTGTTTTCTTCTTCTTGACCTCTGAAATTCTCAGGGTGGCTGGTGTGGCCAAAGAGTGGTACAGCAAGGGAGAAATGCCCCAAGCCAGATTAAATACACAGACATAAGTCCTCCAAGCCCATTTAGGCCTATATAACTGCCTGTCCTCTGCAGATAGCTTGCAATCCTTTTGTTAGGGCTGCCAGTAAAGATGCCTGGGGGTCCACTGACAAAGCAGAGGACTAGCAAGTGCCTAAGCAGATGCACATTCTATCTTTGATGAGCTACTCTGGAACAGTAAAGTAAAAAAAAGAACAAAACAAAACCCAAACCCCAACAAACAAAAAACCCCCTAACACAACAGAAAGATAAAGGGCAAAATATACAAATACTGTTATGAAATAACAAACTATATAACAGTGTAGTCTTGCTCAAAATTTTAAGGGCTTCCTCATTTTCGAGTTTTGAATACCTCAACTTGACAAAATTACTATATAAAGAGGAAGGAAAGTTTAAAGGATTTGATTACAAAAATTGATTGAAATTAATTGAATTAACTTCTTGATTGCAAGAATCAAACAGAAAACCAATTAGCCACTTCAAAATCCAAAATGGATGCAGTTTTCTAGTAAGTTTGAGAGAGGAAACATTACTCTGTAGGTTTGCTGGAGATAAGAGTTTCATTTTCAGTATCTGTCCAGTATAGCAAAAGTATTTGACAACTTACTTGTTACAGACAACATTATATGTGTGTTGTCCCAGTTCTCTAGACCTTGGAAAATGAGAAGCCTGAAGAACTGGTAAGGAATATGACTTGATCTGAGACAGCTAATGTTAATGTTCTGAAATGTCTTGGCTTCCCAATACTGAACTGTTACCTTTTTATGCAAATGGTAGTCGCAAAAGCATGTTCAATCTATGCTATTTCATGATTATCATTCTCATGTCCAATCAATAAATCCCTGGAGTCCCTCCCCGAAATGGCCATCTTGCTCAGTCCCCCCAGTAGGGAGGTCTATTTAGCAGCAGGTTTTCAGCAAACCAAAATGTGGAATCGATACCCTGAGAATAATCTGCCCACTTGTCCTTATGAAATATTTGCATTTTTCCATGCAAGTTCTAACAGACCAAATGACTTTTCCAATATGTAAAGGTTTAGTGCCTTGTATGGAAATGCATCAACTACACAACTGCCAGCACATCTGAGAGGATCTCTCAAGGTCACTGGTGAATTGACTGAAGAGCTTCAATAAGGCTTTAAAATCCAGTCATCCAGATACAGAATGGTTACAAACTGCCTGTGAGCTGCTACAATTTGTAGGTGGGGGTAGTCTGGGTAGGACATGGAGCTCTCTTCTCCTGAGCTCACTGCACATACCTTCTGTTACATGAGACAGAAACGGAACACCTCTCTGCTGTATGCATACTTTCCCTAGGGAAGGGGCACTGATGCCAACCTCTTTTCTCACTTGTTTTTTTCTGCTGTGTGGTTTGCAGCCCAGTGCAGTGTGGAACAGCAGCCACTGCTCAGTCTGTCTCTTGGGCAGAGAGGAGGGGCAGGGAAGCACCTCTGCATTCTGTCCCCCAGATATCCCTCCCTGGTTTTAACTGTACCATGAGACCATTTTTTCCTTTGAAAAGTAAATACAATAACATTGTTATTAATAATTTTAATAATAATGGTGATTTAACAGGACTTAAAAGTTATTCACAATTACTTTCTTTTCTTGACTCCTTTAATATAGTCACAAGAATATAGTAATCTCCACATGTCTCTTCTGATCTGGAATATATCTGTTCTTATCCTGGATTTCAAAAGGGAAGCCCTCAGCAAAGGGTCTGAGGTTACATTTTCATTTTTAGCTTGGTTTCCTAAGGAAATGAGGGTCATGCCATTAATGTCTGTCTGTCTGTTCTTATTTTTCTGTCATATTGCCTTACAGGAACCTTTGAGCCTGTCAGTCAACCTCAGTCAGAGTAAAAAAGCTTTGTAAGTCTCAAGAATAAATACATGCCTGTAAGACTTCATGGACACTTTTGGTTGGGGAGCAGAAGGACACACAAATTAGAGCTTTTGCTGAGCAAAGGTGAGGGAAACAAAGCCAGTGCCATCTGCTTGGCAGCAGCTGATGGACAAACCAAGACTGGCCACTCATCAGCATGAGGCTAAATTTGGACAAGCCAGAGCAGAAACAGCTTCTTGGCTGGCAAGAGTGCAACAATGACCCAGCTGCTCCCATGAGTGGGAGGCTCCCAGGAGTGCAGGGCACCTCTCCCTCCCAGGCACATCTCTAGTTCTGTGTTTCACAGCTGCAGTTACAAGTCTGTCATCAAATTCTGCCTTCCCTGCCAAAATAGTCAGGATGTTTTGCAGATTACACACAGCAATACCATTCCTGTTCTAGAGAGATTACAATTTAGGGATATAATTTATGTTCAGTCCTAAAACCTATTATCTATCTAAATTTTTAGTTACAAACTGCAATATAATCTCACTGTATCAAAAACATCCATCTGTTCTCAGATAGGGTCTGATCCTTTATTTAGTGTAGCTTAAGTAAAGCTTTACCTGAGTTTAGTGATGCAGGACCAAACTTGGGCTGTCCTGCCTTGTATTTGATCAGCAGCACTTGACAGGATAATGTAAATGCATTGGTTGTATGTACTTCATATGCAGCAGCACTGTGTGGTAGGCAAAAGTAGTGAGAGAAATCCCCACAAAAATAATTTAAAAAATGAACCACCAGTGATAGCTAAGAAAAAAAAAACACCATGAAAAAACTTACAAAATCAATAGATTATGAAAGCTACTCTGAGGCTTCCACTGCTGTCATCTCAAGGCTTTATTATCAAATATCAAAAAATCATTACTGCAATATCAAAACATTCATAATAACAATATAAAAACTCCACTCAATCTGTTCCTGCAGGGATCTGATCTAAAATCCACAAGAAAAAAATATAGTTGCTGTGAAAATGGCAGCTGGCCAGTTCAATCAGTCTGCCAGCCTGGTTCTATAATTGAACACTAGCCACTGCACCTTGGTGCCACCACTGCAGATAACTTCAAAAGAAGTGCTCAGGTTAACAAACTATAACTAAATCAGACAAAATACAAAATCTTTCAGGAAAGCTCACAACTGCTGTTATCAGGTGCGCTATTTGTGGCTTTGTGTCTTTCTATACGTAGAGTAACAGATTCCCTGTCCTTTAGAAATTATAACTTTAACACCCTGGCTGGCATCCTCCTGTAAAAGAGCAGTTCTTACCAACTTTAATGTTCTCCAGATTGCCTTATTTCAAAAGCAAGAGTCACTCCAGATTGCATGGGAAACCCTCATCCTTGCTGCCTGTGGGAATGAAGTTTTAGGGATAACAAGTTTCTACATGGAAGAGTTCTTTTGTTTGAGACTAATTCTGTACCTTTAATGAGTACTTATGCATAGTATTTTCAAAACTCCTTTTGGAACCTACATACAAATAAAGCTTGTAGTTCATAATGGCAGTATTTGGCGGTGGGTGCTGGGGGTGGGCAGGGAGTGTGAGGGTGAATGTTATTTTCCATTTTCTAGTACAACAAAAAAAGAAAAGAAAGCTTTCTGGTCCGCTTTGTTCAGAGTGATCTGCTTCATTCTTCACACTTGAAACCCCAAGTCTGACCTGAGATTTATAACCTCACTCAGCTCTTTACAGTGCACCTTTATATTTAACAGATATTTATAAAAGCCTCCTGTATTTGGGGACAAATCATAAATACATACTAGTAACAGATGTCTGTCTTTTCTTAAGCTTAAAATAAGTAAAACTCACTGTAATTGTGTTATAAGTTGTAAAATTTATACCTTTTTTGTGTGTGGCTTTCCTCTTGTCTGTGTGGGTAGCAGATGGTCCTTCTGAATCCCAGAAAATGCATGGAGTTAGCTGACTAGACCAAAACAAGAAGGTTTAAAACTTGTGGGATGTACACAGGAATGACAGGGTTAAAGAAGAATGCTTTCAGTTGGACAAGCTCATGTAAGCTTATTCTGTGATTTTACATTGTGGTAAAAGCTCTGTGGGAAAAGTAATCCGGCACACCCCCCCCAAAAAAAAAAAAAAAAAAAGAGATCTTTATAGGTGAGGAATATCAAATGACATGTGAGCAGAGTGCAGACCTGGCTTGTATGTATTATATACTGCCTACATGTTCTTGGTTTTTCTTCTGCTACAGGCAGACTGTCTGAAGTCACCCTCCAGCCTTTCAGCTCATAATCTACTTCCTGACAATAACTAGCAAAAGACTAACATTGCACTTGGCTCTGCAGTAGACTCCAAACAGCCCAGAGGCACGGCAGGGTCAGCCTGCTGCGAGGCTGTTTGTTTATTTTGGTTGACATTTTCCTTTGTGGAGAATCTGTTCCTTGTTATTCAGTGTGTACAGCCCTGCACATATCCTGTTTAACTGTCTTTGGATAAAAGTGGGTATTTTCCTGTGTCAATAAATGTTGTGGTGTGAAGCTGTGAGCTGGACTCTGAGAGAACCACCCCCTGCTGAGTATCTCACTTTCGCATTGAGTTTTCTTTGTTAATCATGTGCAAAATAAGAAGGTTTTCTGTCTAGCAAAAACCCATCATTAATTTTTCATACGAGCACTAAAGTCTTGAGCACAATCCTTGAGTGGCTTCAAAGAAAAAGGAATAATAAAACCAAAGAGCTACATTTTCCTTTTGCTCATCTTAGTTATTTGATATTTTAAGAAAACTTTTTAATACAGAATTGCAGTTCTCTCAGCTTCCCAGTGACACATTCTTTCTGAAAACTACATTTGACCTTCAACTTTGTCCTTCATTAGCAGGATTACACCTAAACACTCCTTCATTTTACTGCAAATGAGACAGATGCAATGCGTATTCTGTTCGGCCCCAGCATTAGGATTATCCCAAGAGTGGCATTTATGTTCTTGTAGTTCCTTGGTATAAATAAATATCAAAGTAGGAAGACCAATCTGTACTCCACTAGGAATAATAAACTAAAATAATATGGCACTGATTCTGTTTGGGTTGTCTAAATGTGTTTTTATGATTGTATATGTTTATGGCTTTCTCACACAGCCACCATGAATTCCAGGCAATTAAAAGGGACATGAGTTCTGAAGCATTTTAAAAGGGGCTTTGCTTTCCAAATGGTGTGTATTAAAAGTAGAATATATTTTTTTGACAGAACTACTGCAAAGTCAACAGTCACACATTTCCCTGCTCCAAATTTCTTCCCCTTCTCCCACCTGGAATAACTAATTAGAATATTTCTGCAAGTTGAGAAGAAAGGCAGGGAAAGATTCCTTTTATGTTTGCACATATATTAGATGCATTGCTAACTTAAGACTCAGCCTGCAGGCCCCAGATTTGAAAGTAGCTCAGAGGGAGAACGTAGCAGGTCTTGTATAAGGTGTATCAACCCACTGTACCATCTACTTTTCCAGGGTGAACCAGTCCAGTGTCACCACTCTCATGATGGAGAACAGTCCTGTCCTTGCTGAACGCTGTCTTGTGTCCACCCCTACTTGATTGACAGGCACAGATTTTTCAGTTGTGGTTGTAGAGAAGAACAGTATTTAACTGGATAAATGAATAACTCTGCTCTAACCTACCTTGAACTGCTCAGTCTGTGTGGTGTCATGAGTTATCGAACAAAGAAGTAAAAATGCAGGAAGTGAAGAAATAGTACTTTTGATCAGCCTGTTAAATATTTTTGGCTTGTTTTTGTTATTTACATCAATTCAAATACAGTGTAAAGGGCCACAAGAAGAAAAATGTCTTTAAAAATTTTCCAATTATGAACTAAGTCCTGTTTTGAGTGGTTATGTTCAAGAAATACTTCGGAAGACTAGGGGAAACTGGATTTGATATGTACATTAAACCAGTACATTTTCAAAGATAAAAATGCATTGTTCCCCCTGCAGGTCGAACTATCCCTTACCACATGACTTTATACATGAAAGAAGGTGAATAAATGGAAGAGAGAAGGTGATAAAACTCGATAATTTGCTGCTCCACAAAGTCTCCCACAGCTGTCAGTGGGGCAACTTAAGGACTTAGGTGTTAACAGCATAATGCTTCAAAATTTAGCCAAATGATGAAAGGAGAGTTTATTGAAGTGTATGGCTACAGCAGTCACTCCTCTGTACATAACACATCTGGAACAAGCAACTGAAATCTCTGCAAGGTCTGGAGACCTGGCGTAGTAGTTTCATAGATGGCACAAACTTTGGTACGCAATGGATGTGGGCAAACATACATAAAACTTCTGGGCCAAGAGCCCTGAAACTCTTTCAGAGTTCACAAAGAGTCATATTTTGTGAGAAAATGACTAGGCATTTCTGCTACTGTGGTCATAAGGTATTCCTCTTCTGCATTGTTCAGTGTACCTTTAGTCCATCCACCTGTTACGTATTTTACTGGGTGATTAGTCCTACAGGGAATTATTAGCCCATTGTGCTTAGGTCAGCTGTTTAGTAAAAATGTATCATCCTGTCATTATTAAACATTTATTTTTTGTAGCACCAAGAGACCAATCCTGTCAGGTTTTCTCTGTTAAATTTTTAGGGAATGATAGTCCCTGACAAGCTGACATGAGTGTGAAAGAGCAGGAACTGACACAAGCTTCTGGTGTTCCCAGAAGAAGAGTATAAATCCTGCCACGGAGACTCTTGTTTAGCAATGAGATCCCTTATGGAGATAAAACTGGTGCTCCTGAGATAATCTGAGGCAGCAGCAGGGCAAAAAGGATGAGCCAAAAGTGTTTCCAAAGGCAACAAAAAGCAGTCCCATCCCTCTGGGGACGTTAGGAGGCAGGAAAAGAAAATAAGCAGAATAGGGCAAGCCCAACTAATTATTTGAAAATTATAGCACAATTTTTACACATTTAATCAAACCAAGCTCTGAGCCAGCAAAACTACCCATTGTTAGTGGACACGGCCAAGGTGGCTGTTCAGTACCAGCTGCAGCAGCAGAACCAGCACTGCCCTGGGTAAGAGCTGCACTGCAGGAGCCCAGCTCTCCTCCTTGCCTGGCTGGAAAGACTCTGGCTTGTCTACTGCAGCAGGAAATGTTTTTAAATCTGAACAATGCAGGAGATCTGAGGGCAGACAGCATAGATAATGAAAAGAAAAAAGAACTATTACTTGGAAATGATTGTTGCTTTGTCACTTTTCCTTAATTTCCTCAGTAACTGGTAGAAACCGTTCCTTAGAAAATATTTAGGAAATAACATCCATAACACCATTTCCCCGCCTCAGTCTTAGCTATTGTTTCCATTCTTTTACTTTCGATGACAGGTGAGTTTCAATTGTAGTCCTTTTTATGAATACTCACTGTATAAATTATGCAGAATAAAGTCTCTAATTTCAGAGTAAATTTCAAAGATTCTTTTCTTCTTGTGTTGGGTAACAACTGCATAACATTTTTATTTAGTTCTTCAAAGGTTTTATAATCAAAATTTTTGTTTTCAATAATGCTCATAAAATCCCTACATTCACTTATGAAAGCAGAAGCTGAGAGAATTAAATAACAAGGTTTAATCTTCATTTAATTTGTTAGACTCAGGTAAGTAATACTGATGTCCACACTGGAACATGTAATTTGAAAGAAAAACTGTTTTATGGGTTTTTTTACTTAAGTATGGTCCATGGCTAAAACCAACTGACCATGAGGAAGATCTTCACCTGGTGCAAAGTATTTTTGAAGTTAATGCAACAAAAGCAATTTACATCAAGAATGAAAGAAGGCTCTTGATATATAGAAATAAGAAATCAAGGCTCTGATTCTGAAAAAAAAACCCTTTCTTGATCCACACTGAAATTAGGGAGCTGCATGTGGGGGGCAAGGATTCAGTTGTTTGGATTTTAAGGCTCAGAGCTCAAGGCTGGGAAGTAATTTCCTTCATTGCCATTTTCATTTTTAAGCCTTCCTATCTGTTTCTCTTGAATACAATAAAGAAAATTTTCCTCATTCCACAAAAGATTTTTGGCTATCAAACAAACTTCTCATCAGACATTGGTATGGAAGAGATCTCTCAATGCTGCCAACTCTAATAGTAAATACTTCCCTCCAGTATGCAGAAGACCAGCTTCCAATGGATACTTATTTATGTAAGATGAACCAGTTTGGTCAGGAGCAGTTGAACAAGGCCCTGGAAAAATCCATTGCCTGATGGCTGGTAAATTAGTAAGGATGTAAAAGGTATATATTTGTGTGCCTGGTTAAATCCAGCATAGACATCTGAAGAGCATGTTCCTGTATTTCTTGCATGAGCTCCCTGGCTCTGTGCTGCTCATCATACCAGCGCAGGCAAAGGCCTTGAAAATCAGTATTTTAGCTCCTACAGGACAGCTTTGGCTTTGAAATTTGGTGCCTTACAACAACACGCCATTTATTGGAATATTCCTAGTTGTCCTGACTTGCAAGTTTTGCTATTAGAGCCCAAAAAATTAAAATGGCACCAAAACAGAGAAATATCAAATTATCCTGAAAATCATGCGTAGCTTTCCTTTGTGCCTGAATGACAATTACACTGCTGAAGGTCAGCTACAGTCCTACAGCTATCGGGTTTGGATTGCTGTGCGTCACGAGCCTTTTCACAAACACCTGACAAATCTCTCTCATTAATAACAAATGACAATCTCACTGGTGCTACAATGCATGTTACATTTAATCAATTTGCTATTTGTATTCATTATGTACATCTCCTATTTTGAGTCATGAAAAATTGAGAAGTAATTACAACACGGAAGAGCATCACGGATGACAAATGAGATAAGATGAGAAAAAGTACTGATAATTGGTCAGTTGTGCTTGTCAGTACATTTAAAGTAATTAAGGCAGGAAATGAGATAAGACAATTGTATGCCTTTGAAGTGAAACAGAGCATCAGGATAACCACTGGTATGGTACACTGGTTATGAGAAAAATTCAATCATCTAAACAGGTATGGTGGTGAGACAGGCTTTAAAGAGTTGTTTAACTTACAGATACTCCTTAAAGAAGTCAAAGTAACTTCTCTGAGTGAAATGTAATTGTAATGCCTGGTAACCTGAACCCACTACAAGTCTGCCTGTCAACATCTCCATTATAGCCCCCACTGCCAGGGGCTGCTAACTCATCTTTTTTACATTTCAACAGAATCAAAGAAGGCAAACAAATTAGTGACTCAGATGTGTATTTCTGTACTAAAAATAGGAAGACATATTAAACTGTTTTTAATCAAGAGAATACCAAGATGATGTCAACTTTTAGCATTTCAATTGCATTTTCTTGTGAACCAGAGGATTACCTTAAAAAATGGAAGGGGAAGAAACCGTGCCTCTGAGACAGGGACAAACTGATGCAGTTTTGCACCTTGGTAAGATCTTGAAAAGTGGAACAGCCACACTATCTTTTGCCAAACATAGGAGTCCACATTCCTTGTTGCTGATAGATAAACCCAAAAGAACAAAGGTCCATTTTAAGAGACAATGTGCCTAATTTAATCTTGAACAGAATTTTGAGGAACTTACATGTCTACAGCCGATGCAGCAGTCCTGAGAAGTTCTCTGTCCAGCCACTTCCTCTGGGCCCCAGAGGTCCTTAACTCTCTCCATGTGCCAGCCAGGATCAAACTGAGCAGAATGCTCACATCTGGACCCAACCAGTGCAAGCAGCAAGCACCCCAAGGGCTGGTCCCAGTAAGCACCCTGTATTTGGCTTCTTAAAAATGCTATTATAGACCCTACTTCAAATTAAAATCTCTAACACCTAAGACAGTACTCAGAAGAGTCTACTGGTCACAGGTAGTATTCTGTGTCTGTATGGTAGATCTTCTGGAAAAACAAAACAAAACAAAACAAAACAAACAAAACAAAACAAAAAAAACAACAAAAACAAGGAATTAAAATTAATATATTAAGTTCTTAATAACTACTTCTTGTGCTTCACAATTAAAATTCATTCTTATAATCATGCTTTGGGAGAGGTAGTGGCCAGAGGTTCCTGCTATGCAGAGTCACAAGTATAAACTTCATGCCATTTATGCTTTAAAGGGTAGATTTAAGGTTGAATTCAAACAGAAAACAGAGTAAAGAAAAAGACACGGCTGACAGTCACTTTCTCAAGAAAGAGAACCACAGTGACAAGGGAAGGCAAAAGTGCTGAGGAAGGTGATGAGTGAATTGCTGTGACATCTGGAAAGTAGAGTTTGGTCATAAAAAACTGCTCTGCATTAGCAATTATAGTAGCTTTTCTTTGACATTGCCCCTGAAGTTTAGAGGGAATATCATTGATTTCATAATGAAAGCTATTCATTTTGCAAAGGTTTATTGTAAAGTGTCATGAGGAAAGACATCCTCAAGACACTAAGAAATATAACGAAAAACCTGCAAAAAAAGGTGTAAAGAATTCTAAATCACTGCATTGCCCAGATATTAATGTAAGTAGGTACTAAATGCACTGGCTGATTAATGCTTCATTCCCCTAAAGGAAAGAGAATTAATAAAACAATATTTAAAGAAATGCAGGAGTGAATAAAACCAGCACTAGCAGCACAGTGATTACATGGGAAACAAGACTCAGTAAAGCTAATGTGCTTTCTCAGGTAGGATTTGGTGTAGAAATGGACAGCTAAGGCTATTCAAAGAGGTGACACAAAGCCTTCATTACCTTCAAGCAAACATTTTTTATTCACCCAAGTCCCTTACCAGCTCTGTGTGCGTCTGTTTCCCATCAGCAGCAGGGTGCGGAAGTTCTCGGCTTAAGCCATTCTAGAAAAGAGTTTCAGCTTATCAGGGAGCTTTTTTAAACTGCCTGTTCAAAAGAATTGCAACTGTTTATTTGTTACCAACCTGCAGTCAACAGAAATGATAGGTTTTTGTGAAATCATAGAAGTATGAGCTTTTTGAAGAACAGACTATACATGTATGTCTATTCTGAAGACCCTCTCTGAAGGAGAACAAGGATGTCTGTGTGCTGGATACAGGGCTTTGCAAATAAGGCTCCAGACAGTTTGGTATAAACAAAGGAGTAAAGGCAAAGCTAAAAAAAGCAAGTGATATTTAGGACAGGATTTTCTAGACTGGTGTGAACTTCAAATGGAAACAGAAGAGTTTCTGCCAGGCCAACAAGACCTCAATCCCTGCTTGGTGTCTCAAACTGCTGCACTGGTGCAGAGGCTGCTGCAGCTCTCTGCAGGCACAGCAGTCCCACAGCTTGTAGGGCTGGGGCTGGTGTAGGTATATTTTATGTGCAAACACACAACAGATATTTCAGGTATTACAAATATTAGGTGATGTAATTATGTAACTTAGGACCATGCATTCAGTCTCCTAGATTTATTAATATATTGTAGGTCTTGTGTTTATTTAGAAGGAAATTTATATATCAAGCACTCTGAGTAGTGGAATGTACTCAATTGCTATTGACTCACAGCTGGTTGGAAGTAATTATATGATTTCTCAATAAGCATCAGAAGTCAGCCACAAAGTTCAATTATTTTGACATAAGAGATCAATACCAGGAATCTGAAGCAATTATAGGCCCATGATTCAGAAACTGCTTGGCTAAAAATGATCATGTGGTGCATCTGTCCCTGACTACAGCTACAAGTTCAACTGGCAGTGTGGTTCTTCACATCAAAGCACATGTAATCAGTGGTTTATGCTACTAACATAAGCTGTTATTATTCTGCATTTCCAGAGCACACCCCTCACCATGGACTGCATCCTGGACTGAACACATCCTTTCCCAGAGTACTTCTGAAAGTAGTATTGAAATCTGTCATCATTCATATCTGTGAAAAACACAAGAGATAACAGCGTACATTCACTTCTTTTAAATCAGCATCAACGTGCTGTCTCTCACATTAAATATTAATCAAATGTCTGAGTCAACAAATTTTATCACTGAAGCAAACAGAAGGCAGTAGTGGGATGCCTACTGTCAGGGCCAGTCCTGAGCAACTGTGCTGGATTGCTCTTCCAGAGCACTCCTGCTGCCCTTTCCCTCCTGGAAAGTGGACTGGCAGCAAGCACTGCTGTCACAGCTCAGCTGAGTGGCCAAATCATTTCCATGTGCTTCACAGCTCCACACCACGCTGCCTCCTGCCACTATCCCAAAGTGACACTGCAAACACCTAAAAATGTCAATAGTACAGAGGTACCATATCTCTTTAATGATTGCTTTGCTCCTGGTGTCTTCTCCCAGTTCCTTTGCTGTAATCAGCAGACAGCTGGCACTAAACACCAGTGGTTTTTCCTGGGTATGATAATGATTTGACATAAAAGATAATGTTAGACACAGTTAGGTACAGATGTGACTTTGGCAGTTCCCCTCCTTTCCCATTTCCTTTTGCTGTCTTTAAAACAAGTCTACAGCAAGCAAAAATGAGAAATGAAATGTTGCTGCTCTCTGTTTTATTTATTAGTGGTTCTGCATCCAAACAGACATTGACTGCAGTTTCGTCTGAATGGAGCCAAACAGGGCCCACCCTTAGGAAACAGACATTTCCACTTCTGCAATGAAAACATTACATTCCAAGAATGTGGAGGACAGTTCTGAAGTATAACACATTATCTTACAATGCAAAGGAAGTAAAGATATGTGTAATTTAGACTCCAATATTTGTGCTTAGGGTCACAGCCCAGGCTATTCAGTAATATATTAAATAGAAGATATCATGCCTAAAAATTTAACGAACCATAGGGCTGTGCTCAAAATGCATTGCTCTATTTGTTTTCAATTGACTTATTCAACTAAGTTTAAAAATCCTAAAAGACAATAAAACCAACAACAAAAAACCCCACACCAAACACAGGAAGGATTTATATTAGTAGGTTCAATAGTTCAGATACCGTTCACTCTAGCAATGAACATGTACCGTGTCCTTGTGCAGACAATTAAGAATTTTTCTGTGTCCTTCTATTGGTGTCAGTAATAAGAGACCATGGCTTCAAAAAAACAAGACAAAATACTTTCCCTTCTTACTTTCTGTCCTAATTCAAAAGTCACTGTTATTTTAAATGGTTTAATCAGTTCTAGATTAGCTTAAAAACAGGACAAAAATGTAACGGTGTTGTTCATATTCCCCCAAAACCCCTCCCTCAAAATCCTCACATTTTATTTGCAAAACTATAATTTTTGGTGGGCTTTACTCACCAAAAATAACTCCTGAAAAGCAATACAGGCTCATACCACTGAAAAATGTTAAAGAACACCCTTCAAGTTTTGTGGGCAGCTGCCCATCAAGAAACCAGAGCTTGCTTTAGAAACAGCCAGAAAGACTGTGTGTAGACAAACACCTGAGCAGCATAGCCTGTAAGAAAAATAACTTAAATCTTTTAAACATTGCATGTAATACTATTTTATATCCTTAAGAGCTATAAAGGAAATTACTGATTTTACACTAGTATCATCACAATACCAGTGTGGTCTTAATCAGTCATCATAATAGCACGTCTCGTTTGCAAGGGTTCATTTACTGGACAGAAATATCCCAGCTTGTTCAGACCATTCAAACTGTGCCTTAAACAAACATGGTTATGTGCTGGTTCTGCTATGGGGACATCTCAGATTAGAACTTGGCACTGTTATTTTCCCAAAGGCTGCTGATGTAAGTGCACATGCTACTAGCCATGTGTAAGTGCAAGGTGACAGCAATCGCTCCTTGTTTCTTCTGAGCACTTCTGAGAGCAATCCTGCTTGGAAATTCCCAGGCTCATTAAAGCTAAAGCATGCCAGCAACCCAAGGCTAGGCAGTTCCTCAAAGGAATCTCACAGGCTTGGCATTATGTGTGTCCTTTGTCCAGGGACAGAACATTTGTGTCTTGAAACTGGAGCAACCAGCACAACTCGACAGCCAAACCAGGTCTCGCTGCCTGGACCTCTTCCTGGCACCTCTGCCACCTGTTTCCACGCCAAGGTTCATCTGCTCCCTGCATGAAGCATTCCAAAAACAAACTCCTTTCTGGCCTTTCCCCAAGGAGCCACTTACTCCTAAGCTGTCCCAATCATTGGGGCACAAATAAGGCAGCAGAAATGAGACTCGAACCACCTGTTAAAAGGAGGCAACATTTCTTGCCATTTGACACTAATATGCAGGTTTAGTGCTATCCTGTGTTTTCTGCCATGTTTTTTACTGTTTCATAAATATTCATATGTGTATTTTATTTGTGGTGGGGTTTTTGGCCAATTTGTAAAATTTGAGGTGAAATTATTTTACTTTTTCCTTCCTTGGAATCTGTGGAAGGCATCTGTGCCATTCTGCTTGTGTAAGCACAGACAAATCCATCCCTTGAGAGACAACTAATTAGTCACAGAGAAGTTTAAGTCTTGTTCCTTAAAGAAGGAGGTAATGTCATGGTGGCAGAACCTGTCGCCTTTGCCTGACCAACCTGAAGGAAGGAAGACTGTTATAACATAGTCCAATCCATCTATGTGACAAGGAAAATGATACTGGCTTGTCTAGATTACTGGCTTGTAATAATCTAAAAATATTCAAAGAGAAACC
Organism: Platyrinchus mystaceus; assembly: GCA_035041135.1. Taxonomy (NCBI): domain Eukaryota; kingdom Metazoa; phylum Chordata; class Aves; order Passeriformes; family Tyrannidae; genus Platyrinchus; species Platyrinchus mystaceus. The sequence goes on from JAWWLV010000021.1 coordinate 7,870,260, forward strand.
ATCTCCAAGCAGTGCTAACATTTTCAGAGGCAGCTCTCTCTTCCAGTACCACAAATTAAACAGATTATCAGCAACTAAGTGATGGGCAGTTATTTAATGAGTTAATCTCATTAGGATATTTGAACTCTTAGAAGAGACTCAACCCGTTGGCTACATGAGAGCTTTGAAATAAGCCTTTCAAAAGGACTATTAGAATATGTTAAAATGTGCTTAATACACTGTGGACTTAACCAGGCTGTCTGGCAGGAGAAAGAGCAAGAGGTCAGTGTGGGTGAGCTTCTCTGTAAGCCCCACAGTCACAGCAGCTAATGGGCCCCAGTCACCCCTAGAGCCCATCATGTAACATCACTAACAATTTGGATTCTTGTTTCTAAGGTTAACTTTGCTATTCTGTACAATTTCACCATGCTTTCCAATTTTGATTCCTATGCTTTTACCTGATCTGGGTAGTAAAATCTGGACTAGTCTTATTTTGTGTATAAAACAAACAAACAACGAAAACAAAACCCCCAAATGTAATAATAGTTACAGTTACTTCACTTCACTTTCTCCACAGTGATGGAATCCCCTCTAACCCTTTCACTTTTTTTAACTAAAACATAATTTAAAAAAATGCAAACTGTCATTAACTACATTAAGAACAACAGCAGAGTCTCACCTAGAACAACATCTTATCATTACTTTGATTTCAGTGGGATACCACAGCTTACACAATTGCACCTTTGGAATTTACATT
>JAWWLV010000021.1:7871095-7881921 GCA_035041135.1 Platyrinchus mystaceus
GAGCCCATCATGTAACATCACTAACAATTTGGATTCTTGTTTCTAAGGTTAACTTTGCTATTCTGTACAATTTCACCCTGCTTTCCAATTTTGATTCCTATTCTTTTACCTGATCTGGGTAGTAAAATCTGGACTAGTCTTATTTTGTATATAAAACAAACAAACAAACAAACAACTAAAACAAAACCCCCAAATGTAATAATAGTTACAGTTACTTCACTTTCTCCACAGTGATGGAATCTCCTCTAACCCTTTCACTTTTTTTAACTAAAACATAATTTAAAAAAATGCAAACTGTGATTAACTACATTAAGAACAACAGCAGAGTCTCACTTAGAACAACATCTTATCATTACTTTGATTTCAGTGGGATACCACAGCTTACACAATTGCACCTTTGGAATTTACATTCTATAACTGGTTTCTGCTCTTTATATTTGCTTATATTAGCTTCAGTAAAATAATTCACATTACTAAAGTGAATAGTATTTGACCCTATAACACTAATTGAAAAGCATTAATTGCAGAACCTAGAGAATATCTTCCAGCAATAATTAAAACTCAGGAATAAATTTTTCCATCATCGTATATCGCACTGAAGTGTGGATACCTAATGCCTGATTATTCAGATCTGCTCCACAAAAGCAGTCAAGAAATGTCCACCACATAACTGCTAATGCTAATTGATTTAGTCTATGGTTTTAAAAGCAGCAATATGAAAGGTTCCAATTGTTTAGAGTGTTGTAAAATGTGACTGTTAAGTAAGGCATTTTCAGGAGTTTGGGGAACATTATTAAAGTTCATTTCCATTGTGCAGCTGCAGGAGTTGGAATTATGGAAGTGAAGAAGCTGTAAAATCGAAAAGGTCAGTAATGACATTCATCTATTCCAGCTGTCAAATCAAGGGAATGTTAACAAAACTAGTCTCTGGTAGAAAAGCTATTTGTCTACTCGTATTTTGGCTGCCCCAATACACATACTCTGCTGTGCCTAATCCATAGGAAAGACCACACTGGAACAGCATATCATTTTTCGAACAGGCTTCTTGTAAACAAATAAACCTAATTTCCCTAATGATTTTATAACCTAAATCTGTCTACAAAACAGCCTAAAGTTTCAAGTTTAAAGAAAAAAATATGTGAATAAAGTTCATGTAATCCTGGAAACTGAGTTTTCAGAGTGCTGAGAGTATAGGGCAAATTTTAAATTTTACACTAGTGCAGTCCTGCAAGCAGCATTTCAAAAATGTCTCCTGCCAAGGCATGTTTTATTATAACAACATATAGAAAAGTTTCTTTCACAGACCAAATCTTTTATAAATGACCTGGATTTAACGATCCCACAGTGTGAGGGACCTTGTCTTCAACAACCCATTCCCATGAGGTGAGACAGTGCTACTGTAAGACACCTAAACACAAATCATCAGTGGAGACTGAGTCTAAGACCTTTGTTATGGAATGACAAGCTCCTGCCACGTGCAGAAAGAGCCCTCATCAAGAAACAGTGAGAGACTTATGCTTTTCATGGTGCACCAAATCCTGCCTTACACAGAGAATGACAGTCCTCAGCAACTGAGACCAAAGAAAAGGGCCCGAGATGTGTAGCATGCAACTCAGTCAAGGGAATCCAGTGATTAACCTACACAGTTTTATTGCAAGCCCCCCTGGCTACTTTCTGTTGCTCTCTGGGTTTGTATTTTCACCCTATATGCTGCAGCTGTTACCAGAGGTTTATGAGGACAGCTTGAACAACACCACACAGCTGACACTCGGTGTGAACACAATATTCCCATAGTGCACATATACACCACCTCAGATTTTTATTTGTCCTGTGTTCTGCAATACAAACGTGACAGAAAAAATCCAACTTAACCAATGACATAATAATAAGTCAATATGTGGCTTTCTGGGTTATTTTAAAAATCTTTCTGCTATCTGATTTGTTTCCTATGCAGAAGTGTTGCAAAAGCTAAAAACAATACCAGCAGTTCATGAAATATTCAGGTGTACAGTTGCAATTCTTTAATAAATGGGAGTGACCTTCAAAACAGACATCTCAAAGATTAAGAGAACTTCTCAAAAGATGGCATTTGTCACTAATCAATGACTTGAAGAATTTACACTTTTCCCAGCAATGAATACAAAAAAGACCTTTCAGGATTATACCACTTTAAAAGCAAATCATTCACAAAAGCCACACACACACAAGAACATTAATGAGCTAACAAAACAGCAGAACAAAACATCAAACAAGGAAATTGAAAGGATAAATCCCCTTGTGCCTGTCAGTACCTACATCCATGTCTGGATTGGTGGAAAGCCACTGACACATCCATCTGCTGTTTCCAGAGGCTGGACAATGCTTTTCACATTAACTATATATCTTTTATTGTGATACTGTACATCAAAATACTTATAACATTTTACAAATGGATTTCCTTTTTCATAGTCACACAAGTATCTTGGCTCTAACTGGGTCACTGCACTGTAACAGGTGTAATCTCAGCAGAATACTGTGGGAAATCTGGGCTACATTAATGACTGATCCAATTACAGCGGAAATCTCTAGAAAACCCAAATTTATTAAGTACCAGGAGATAATTACAATGTACTTCTAGGGATGACCAGATGGACAGGCCAGTCTCAAACTCTTTAAGGGCACTGGAGCTGAACAAGAGGTGCTTATGCCATTGCCTACGTAGTTGGAGAAATTCCCATTCTGAGGACATGCTGAAAAAGCTGGAGGCTCACTGCAGACACCCGGGGGGACTCAATCTCAACACATCCTAGCCCAGGAAGCAGCATGGCTTACATGCTGCTGTGAGGACAGGGTGACAGAGGAAAAGGTATCCAGGAAAGAATGACAGCAGGAATCAAGAAACCCCAGGTAGCTTTTTGTCCAAGGAGACTATTTACACAAAAGAGCTCCTTATGACTTAGTATCAGGTCCTCTTGACAAGCTACATTTTCTCTCCTGAATAGGAAATAAATACCACCTCCCAGGTGCCAGTCTGATCTCACACTTAGAAACACAACCATCTACCACAGATTTGGACTAGAAAAAGAGAACAGAAAATACTTGAGAAGTCTGAGTATAAACAGCCCTTTTTACCAATCCAAAGGCAGGCAAAACTGCATAGCAGCCTCTGTGATTTTGGTAACATGCTTCATCAGAGGGACCTGCCCTTGTCTCTGGTAAAACTGCATCTGTGAGTAGTCCCATTAAGGTAATTTGGATCTAAGAGGATGTCTGACAGTAAGCATTTAGTTAATTAGGAACTTTGCTGAATCAAGGTCTTTTTTTTTCAGCTAAATATTTTCCCTAAGAAGATATATTAAACAGTAGAAGATAATATTTCTAGTTTATAGAACTTCCTGCCAGCTTCAAGCTAGTAAATATTTACATTTTAGCCACTGATAGCTAATGTGACCTTTCTGTTATACACTTTACACCTGTGTTATATTTTACTTTCAGTGTTAACATTCTTTCTAGTCCATCTTTCATTAACAAGCAGTATTTAAATATATGCAAATTTCATATTTTAGCTGATGTTTTAGGAACGTTTTTAAGGTCACCCTGTTTGATCTATCACACAGACATAACAAATTTATGCACCATATATCCTCTCTCTACTTGTTTTTTACCTACATCTGTCTTCTCTGATTGCATTTGAATGGGATTATTTTCTATTTTAAGTAAAAGATTTATGCCTTAGCTGTCAGTTTGCCTTTATTTGAAAATTTAATTTTGTTTCTAGAAGTCTAGATTAACTTATTAGATTTAACTGTCCCCTGTGCACTGCAGCAATAGCAGAAGTATATTTTCCCCTGTGGATAGAGTACATAAACAAAATGCTCTTGACTTAAAAATAAAGAACGTTATTACTCAGACCAGTACAACACAGTCCAGGATATAAAAACTGGTGTTGTCATTTTTAATAATGATGGTGACAAATGGGAATTGACTAATAAATATGACAACTCACAAATCCAGCAGCCTCCAAAACCTGGGAAATGCTTTGCAGAAAAGGCACGCTCCCCCAAAAGTGTCCCCTACACTTAGGTTAGTGAACATCCTTTCATGACACAGCACCACTGGGACACACAACTTGATTCCTGATACTAATGGATTTATTTAAATGAGGCAGAAATGAGAAACTGCACCACTGTTACCAGTTAGTCAGAGGACTGTTTAGTGATTCCGTGTGGTATATCACATCTTCAACGTGACATGTTCTTTAGCATCTCTCAGCAGTGCTACATTCATAATATTTTCTCTCAAGTCCTGGAATTTTAGGGCTTTCCTGAAGTGATAACCATCTCATTGCAGTTGCTACCTGTGGTCCTAGCAATGTTGCAAACAGCTGAGTTTCCTGGAGCAGGGTGGGGAGTGCTTGGGGGAGGTTAATCTTTTCAAATGTGTTCGTACCTTTTGACACTTTTCCCCCATTTTTCATTTCTAGAAGTAACTGGGCTTCTGACCAGTTCTCTTATTTTCTCTTCGCACTGTGACATCCAGATAGACCCAGGCAAAATCTGGTTTTAATCAGCCTCTACAACTCTTATAATTACTCAAACCCTACAGCTTGTGATTCTGCACTCTCAACAATATGCAGTGTGAACAGAGAAAACAAAATCTGAAGGATAAGTATTTACCTATCTTAGTAAACCTTCCGTCACAAAGTGACACACCTTGTCCTGGCTCCCTTTGTTAAATACTGAACATCATGAAAACAGGTCTTTTGAGGAGAAAGGGGGAATTCCTTGTATAAAGAAAACAATACAGGTACGGGATGGCTTTTATCATTCACAAAATATCAGCTGAGAGTTCAATGGCACACATGACTACAAGGTCCCCTACTCTCCCAAATCAGGGAAACACAGCTATTTAATATAAGCAGTGATGAAGAACAGCATGGCTACCTCCTATTAAGGGAGGTAAGACTGGGCAAAGCTGAACCTGTTTGGCAGCCTTCAGTCTGTGCCACTATATGCATAAAGTGCTATCAAATCCAAGTAGTTGCAGTAACTGGTCAATCTTGACATCAGCCCTGTAAAAAATAAGTGAAAATACCACAAGGCACAATCTCTGTGTATACAACACCATCAACACAAAAGTGGAGCCTTCCCAAGGTTCTTGGAAAATCTTGTCAGCTCAGAAACATTCTAAGATACATATTTTAGACACACTCATGAATATGAACCTCCTGCTGTCCTATCCTGCTAAAGAATATATGACCTCTATGGCATGGAATGACCACACTAGTGGAGGTACGGCAAGTAACCATCCAGCAGGGAGGGCTTACACTTATCTGCTCTCTTGGTAGCAGGTTCTTCTGCTGAGGAGCATGAGTAAAGCCACTCCATCCTCTTGTTTCTGCTCTGATAGCAAAAATTCATCAAGGATGTGTTACATTAAATCTTATGCTTTTCAAAACATCATACAAGACAAAAATAAAAGGCTAAGACCTGCAAGGAAGCAAACTGTGCACTACACACTTAAAGGTTTCTTCATCATGCTTAAGAAGTAGAATATATTATCACAACAATTATTTTGTTACAGGTAGCACCTTCAAACACCAAATAAATTGTTTAAATCACTGCACCAGCACAGCTGAAAAGGCTGCTCCTCCTCCAAAGTAGTGTCGCTTTGATTTAACAAGTAATTAATGAATACATAAAGCCCGGACAGAACTTTAATCTATTCCAGTGCCAAATAATTAATCATTCATTCCACGTTTAATCCTGTTCTGATAAATGTAATTAATATTTCACCATGACACTGCAGAATAGAACAGTACCTGGGAGCAGAGAAGCCTTCCATTTCTCCTTTGTTGTAACTCTGAAGTGATAGCTGCTGTCTACAACTGACAGCTAATCCAGAATACAGTGTTCCCCCGCAGTTGTAAATTAGGGTTTATGCATGGCATATATTGTGATTGTAATGAGCCTTTTCTTCTTCTGACCTATAATTAAAAAAACACAAAGCAACAACAACAAAACAAAACTCAACAACTATGAAAAATAAGTCACCTGATCTTGGTCAACCATTTTTTCTGACCTGACAGCATTTGGGAAACCAGTGCTTGAAGTAATGTTTTGGTCTATACAATGTCACTGAACATGTGCCAGGGATGTGGATAGAGAACAAAGCATGTGCAGATTGTCTGCTTCTGTCCACAGAGAGCAGTGCTGTGAGAAAAAGCACTGGATGAAGATTTAAGTCCTAATTTTACCGCAGGAAAACACTGGCATCTTTTTTGAAAGCTTGAAGTCTAATCAAGAAACATGTTGATGTGTGCAAAATTAAATTGCAGGAAATCCTATGCTGATTTTTTTTCAGGGTGACATCTCAGGTGTCCACATATTTCAGCTAAGAGTTTGCAAGGAATATTATATAAGAAACAAATTGCTTCGGTATCCTGCTGCCCAATTACTCGGAGAGGCATCTCTTCAGAGTTGTCTCCTTGCTCAGCATTCTCCAGTATGGCTACAAATTCTTCTCTCTAAACAAATGCTAACTGTACTATTATAATTTATTCTCATTCAAATGCAGGAAAAACCCAAAACCCTTGATCAGGAATGCTAATCATTCTGACAATGTTTTACAAGAAATCCAGCTTGTGGCACAAAACCCTTCCAGAGTCACATACTGATGCTCAGACAAAGGCAGCTGTAATATGTCCCCTTCCTAACATGCTATATCATGCTGCATATCCCAGCTATCATTAATCTGATTCTCCATTATGTCCCAAATCAGTAAAGAGATAACTTTCAGATGTGAGTCTCTGGTGAAGTAGGACTGAATAGAGCGACACAGAACTAGGCAGTTTTAATTTTGGGACCTGTCAAGACCTATTTTATGTGTAAACTAATTTGCACACCTGATAGCAGCTTATCTGAGGTAACTGATATTTTTAACATCTATATGGCAATTTGAGCCAATTATGCTGGACAGCATTTACACAGTTACAGAGAACTTCAATTTAGGATCATAGTTTTATCACCTGAGATCAATTTCAAAATACTTTGTTTTTCATTAGCGCTAAATACTTCTAAAATGCACCTAACTTCTTGCTACTTGAATAGAATCTACAGCTGTTAGGAACCTGAGTCATACCCCTTTTTCAGACCACTTCTCAATGCAAAAATAAGACTGAAGTATCTAGTAAGTACTAGTTTTGTAAGAAACAATTGACCTGTTTAGGAGCAATGAATCACTGAGGCAAGTGTCCTGCCTCAGCCAACACCTGAAGCTACAAAGGAATGCCCCAGCCCTACAATAAAACCTAAACCATAGGTTTTATTTTCGTGTTTCTTGATTGAGACAACAGTTGTTTTGCACAGCAGACAACTTAAAAACTGATCTATGCCACATCTTTAACTTGTGCTTGCAGCAGTGGGTGTTATTTATACCCTTGTACCAATAGTCACATGGATTTGTTGGCCAGCTGCTGCACTGTCACCTCATTTCTGAATCCCACAAGGAAACCTTTTCCATATTCATGAACACTGCATTAATTTCTAAGATCCTGGAAACCCTCACTGAATCTATGTGTTATAATCCATTTAATTTTTTTTTTTTTTACTCAAGATCAACAAAGCCTTAATTCACTGTAGAAAGTGTCAAGTGATATTTCACATACACACACGATATTATATCTTTGCCATTACATGTGGATTTTATTTCAATTCATTCATTCTAATTGTTTAAAATAAGGGGAAGATTAAATTGATAGACATGAATGTACCATTCTACATTAGATTTTATGAGATTGCATTATGAAGAGTAACTCTTGTAGGAAAAACATATTTCCACTTTATAAGAAAAACAATATTAAATGGAAATGGTAGCTATCAGCCAAGGCTAGACCCTTTCATGCTAATATGACCTTCAATTAGTGAAGCACACATCTCGAGACCCAGCCATTTTATCAGACACACAGGATAGGATAAGGAAATGTTGGTATCCTTGAAAAATTCTACTTTGAGGTGACCTTCTACTTAGCCAGGCTCATTATGCAAAACAAAAATAATTGTGCATCTTCTTCCAGGTCTCACTTTAGAAGGTTTTCAGCAAACTTCAAATTACAAATAATGATTTAACTCATGGATTTATGCTAATACGTAGCAGCTCAGACAGTTAACACATGCATCCTCTACAATTCCCCTGAGACACTGGTTTACAGAGTTTTCTTTTACTTAGCAGCAACAGCTATTAGCTTTTACTTAAAAAACACTACACATCCACTTGAGTCCAGTCTTTTTAAATAGTAGATATAATTGTGACACCCTGAAATAGCAAAGAACTCAGTGGTTCCCCACAGTAGTTTTCTCACTGAGATGTCCAAATAGCAGCAAAGTTCAGCTGAAAATATGGCTAACTTCAATGTTGAAGTAGCTGAATAATGAGACTTCTTTTATTCTCATTCAGAAATAAATCACCCTTGACATGACAAACAAGTGGATATATGTCATACTCCATTTGTAAGCTATAATATGTTCAAGAAGTTTGTCGTGCTAAACAAATGTTTTTCCTAGGCAGAAGGAAAATCAATGAGAGCACCATGTGGAATTTTCTCTAATTTTTTCATAAGCCCTTTCAGCAACATGCTGTAGACAACGATAGAGTTCCATACAATGCTTATTTATAAACAGTTGTATTTCCTTCAAGTTTCATATTAGAATACAGAGAATTAAATTAGAGAGAGATGTTTAAGTACTGAATTAGAAACAACAAATACAGGCAGGAGATCTTAAGGTAACTGGAATGTTGACTATTAGAAAGCAACCACCAGAACTAAGAACAGTGCAGAGTTTATGAGACTGGAAATGATAGTAAATCATCATAAGTCTTAGAATTGAAAGACAGAACAATTGGTAAAAAAAGGAGGTCTTCCTGAAAAGATTAGAGAATTGGCAGGAATGGAGGGGGATGCACAGGGAGAGACAGCTGGTATATGTTGCCATTGCTGGCTGAAGTCAAGTGAGATATAACAGCTTCCATAAAAGCATTTGGCTGTGCAAAACAATAGATAAGATGAGATAATAGGTACAATGGGATCATGTTATATTGTTAGTACAGGAGAGAGAATTTGAAATAAACTTTCTTGTACAATACCTATAAGCTTCCCTTTAGTTTTCTGGCATGATCTGGGTACTGAAATATGTCACAATACTTTTTTTTTTCTTCTTTCCGAACTTGTCTTCTCTTCTGAAACTGTTTGATTTATACCCCTCTTTGGCTGTGCCTGTCATCATTTCTCCACATCTCTCCAGCGCTCCCCGAGTCAGTTGAGGATGGAGACATTCCTGGGTCTTTCAGCATATTCATACAGACCTTAGATGGGAGGGGTGGAGCTTGATTGTTGTTTGGTTTGTTATTTTGTTCTAATCTGGTTTGGCTTTTTTTTTGGTTTGTTTGTTTTTCTTTTGGCTCTTTGTTTATCGGTTTTTACATAGTCAAGCCGTTTGAAAACAAAGTGTGGTTTGAGCACAGCTTTGTCACGAAACAAGAAGAAGGAAACTTATCCAACACCAATTTGATGTGAACAAGCAGACACTTCTTTATTCAGCTTTCTGGGAACATGGGAGATTTCTCCTCCAAATGTGTTCCACTTAGCAATAAAATCCATTCATTTTTGTACCTTTCTGTTACCTAAGCCCGTTCTTCCATTCATTTTTATACTTCTTTTCTGTTACATAAGTCCGATCTTAAAAGTAACCTTTACAATGATTAGTTCCATAGGTTATATATCTTTATCCAAAACCAATCATTGCTCAGTTCTACTTAGCTGTACTGATCGGAATCCTTGATACTCAGATCAAGATGGGGATTTCCAAGCAGTATACATGGTCCAGTAACTTCTTGGTGAGGTATCCATGGTATACTTCAAACACAGCACTCCTAACAGTTCTAAACATTAGGCTTCACAGTTTTCTACCTTTAATCGAACTACTCCTTTTATATGATCAGACCTCAATTATTTCACCACAACTACTTCTTCTATATGATCAAATCTCAATTATTTATGAGACTATTGACAATAGCCTTAATGGTGGTGTGCTTAGTCAAATAGTTGGACACACAGTCTGCTATTTTTGAGTGCGATTTGTTAATATTTACCACTTTCTTTTTCCCTAACGATATTAACGGCCAGAGAAACGAGTCCCCGGAAATGCCTTTCTTTTCTCCCTCTTTTTTCCTCTTTTCGAGTCAATGAACAGGCAGCGAGCGGCGGTTCCTGCAGCACCAGTGCCACCTGCTGCCCCGCCCCGGCAGCACAGAAGCCCTACGGAACTTTCCTCACTGAAGTGTCCAAACAACAGCAAAGAAAAAATTTTTTTATTTATTTTATGGGAGACAGCCCAATCCCGCAGCGTGCCCTGCAAAGCTCCTGCTGGCCGAGAGGGTCAGTAATATTTATGTGACATTTTCCAGCAGAGCGGTTCTAAAATCCTGGCTTTCTCTGCTGTAGTGAAAAAGGATGAAACCAACAAAGGAAAAAATCTGGTATGATTCTGATTAAGTGCGGCCACTAATGTAAACACTGAAGTGGGAGGCTGTCAACTTGCTCCCCAGAAACAGATCCGGCACCTCTGTTGGAGCATCTCATGGTGCTGAGAGGGTTGAGATACAGGTGTGGCGGCTGACCAGGACAGTATATTAGGAAGAGCGTAGCTGCATTTCCTAGAATAATATTTCTAAATAATGTCTTTAGAGTAAAGGAATATCTCATCTTCCAGGATCATGTTCTATCAAGCTGTCACATTAGCTTAATTTACAACCAATTAAGACACATTCACTGTTAATTTTGCATGCACACA
>JAWWLV010000021.1:7882021-8062021 GCA_035041135.1 Platyrinchus mystaceus
CGATACTTGCTCTTGGCTTTGCTCTCTTTGCTCTTTGTTTTTTGTTGTCGTGGTTCTGGTTTTGGGTTTTGGTGTGTTTGGTTTGGTTGTTTTTTTTAAAATTTATCTTGTGTTTATAATATCTGCAGTAGATTCTTTTATGTATAAAAACATATAATCATGTATTGCACACAGGTAGTAAAAGCACTGATTTGCTACTGCAGTCTGTTTCTCAAACTAGTTGAGTTCGTTTAGGCAATGTACTTTATCAAAGCTGTATTTTGCCCACAGCAAAACAAACTGTCAGCTGTTAGAGAGGAATAATTATTTTTCATATTAAAATGTGGCTATATGACAGCTCATTGTATCCATTAAACAACTACCTATTCTTCAGTCTGGAATCAGAACTGCTTTCAGAGAGCATCCAGCTTGCTACTGAAATGATTTAAATAAATTGAGTGCAACACTGTAAATATGACCAAGGCAAAAAGCCAGTCAATAGAACTGTCAGTTTTAGCCTAATAAAGGAGGAAGGCCTTTGCTATTTCTCTGTAGCAGACAGTTTATTGTCCAGCTGTATGCAACGGCTTCAGGACATCTGGTCACTTAATCACTGAGTATCAAGTCCAAAATACCAAAGGAGCCACAAGCAAAATAATCAGTGGTCTAATTTTCTTTAGTACCGAAGACCCTGCACACAGCTCTGACATCAACAGATGGGTTTGGTGTAAAATACAAGAGATTTCAACATTCCTGGTGGCTGTCAGAAAATGACAAAGAGTTTTGATGGAACAACAATCTGAAGAAGCACATATTGCCTAGGCGAGGTTATATTGCTTATGTGGTGGGGCATAAGTCTGGGAAAGACAAGAGGGCATTTATCTCAGCCAGGAGATGATAGGCCTTTTCCCAGTGCTGCCTTGAGCCACAGTTGGAAGCAACAAGAGCATCAGTGGTCCCGGCTAGAAGCATACACAACAGTCTCAGCCAAGACAGGGTAGATGTTAACTGTTCTGCTTTGAAAACAAGGTAACTGGTTTACCTGTAACCTAATTCAGAGGCAAAAAGGATGGGCTCAAGACTATGCCAAAACTGTGTGGTCAGTGCTCGGTACTGCTGGTGTGTAAGGCAAGGGCATTTTTGCTCTAGTTACCCTAGAAGCAGCTCCTGCCCAGACTGAAACATCACTGAGTTACACAACCAAGTGAACCAGCTCCTTCCCCCTGCAAACCCTTCTGTAAGGCCTCAGGTAATCCTGTGCACATGGAAATCCCCTTGCTTTAGCAAACACATCAATCTCCCACTTTCATTGCTACAGATTAGGGATTAAAAATAGACTTGACATCTGGATTTTCTGGTTTATACAACAGAGTTAAAGTTCAATGTATTGATATGAGCTGAAAGGCTTATTTCCTTCAGGGTGCAATCAAAGCACGTGGATTTCTACAGCTACAAGTGCACAGCTTTGGTATGACTGCAGGTACAAAAGCTGCTGTGGGAGTCCACAGGCATCTAAAGTTAGACTAGACTGTGAGACCATGTTGGTGGGCAGTGTTGGCCTATCTGTGTGTTTCCACTTCTGAAAGGGATCCCTGTGCTTTAACCAACTTCCTCCAGGATAGTTCTGGAAAGCAATTCTGCATCATAATGATGCCTGCCCTCATCAACGTTCTCAGGACACATTGCTGCTCCCTGTCTGATGAGTCTATCAGGATCTGTGTTATCTCACAAAAAGGACAGCCATGGATCTGGAAAGCCATGAGGTTTAAGTGATCTACTTCCCACACTTGTGCACTCAGAGGGTCAGTTACAAGGAGCTTAGGCTAACACAGACACTGAATCTGCTGAAGAACTCATGGGAGGCAGATACCAGCTCATCTATTTAGTTGTTGCAGTAAATTGTCACTAAATCCCCAGGCACCCTCAGACTATGGAGGTTTCCAAGATACCAAAAGGGAAGCGTTAATATATTACATGGAGGAGGAAAACAAGAGAAGAACACAGGGTGTTAGGGGTAAAAATAGGAAAAAATCCCAAATATCCCATCTTTTCAGGAGAGTTCCTCCTCTACTGAAATACAGAGCTGTCCTCTGTCACCTACCATTTTGTTTGTGCTTGTTCATCTGTGGAGAAATCCATCTGATGAAATGAAAAATCTCGTCCCAGAAATGAGGTAGCTGCTAAGTGAGAAGAGTACTGGCTTCACACAGCCATCAAGGCAAACGCCTTAGGACTGAGCTGTTCAACCCGCAATGGAAAACAATTTTACCTTTTTTTCTTTCCACCGGGCATAAGTCTTCCCTGTCTCTTTGTTGTGCTAGTGAAAGCAAATTTCACTGGAAACTGAATCCATTTACAAATATTTTGACAGATTGAGACAGTTGTTCAGGAAAAAAAATGATTAAATGTATGCAGATAAAATATAGTGTCATGTGAACAGCTGCTGCACAGACCCACAGCCTGTGTGGATATCATTTTATTTATGCTTTTTAAAGGGTATGTGGGTGGCCCTGTAAAACAGAAAGAAAATTAACATTAATCCTGTTGGTGATAAATTAGAGAAAAATCTCAGATGATTAATCCTCCAAAATGTGCAGTCATGACTTTTTTTCTTTAACTTTTTTGTCAGGAAGATATACACGCAAAATGGTACCAACACTGGTCTTGTATACACTCACACATCCCATTCTATAGATCTCATTGGCAACTCCCTTTGAGGCTGTCTCTGTTTCTGACTGGAACAGGTCATTATGTGTGTGCCTCAATCCATCACTTTGAAGTATCCTGCAAAGAGATTGCCATTAGAAGCCAGTGCAGCAAAACCAACTATCTTCCATCTAAAACATGACTTGCATTTTTGTATCACATCTTATTTTTCTATTTCTAATTTTATATTACCTATTGATATAGTTACTCTTCTGTAGGGACAGAGACCATGCTGTACCTGCTTTTCCTGTACCAATTACAGCTATTTTAAGACTTTGTAGAAATGTCTGCAAATAAATATTAGCTGGAAGTTCCTGATGCTTTCCCCTGACACTGTCATTGGAACATTATGGCCATAAACTCCCTTGCCTATGGCAGTTATAATTGATTTTGTTTTAAATTCTGGACACCTGAGCAGTGAAACACTCTACGAGTTCCAAATACCAGGATCAGCCTATAAACAAAGGACAACAAATTTCAGATGCAGCTGTTGCACTGAGTGACATGAATGGACAAACTGCTTCTCCATAAATGCCAGAATTTGCTACAACCTGTCTTGCCAGGCACTATGTAGAGTGCTGACAATCTGCACAAAGCTGTGATGCTGACTGCATATATACAGACACATTTTCTCACCTTTTCAGATCTTAAGATACATGTTTTGACACCCAAATTCACATACTCAATCCAACACTGGGAAACAAAACATCAGTGGGGGAAAAATAATTCAATGTCCATTGCTCTCTGAGAGTTCAAATAATCTTTTTATAGAGTAAGGCTGCAATACCTAGATAAAAAACATGCTAGTTCAGCTGGATCACCACTTAAACAGAAAATGGAAGCACAGAGTGTTCAGACAGCAACCATGAAGCTGCCTTGCACAGTCAGAGCCACGATGCATGTGAGCTACCCCCAGCATGACACAATCCATGAATGAGAGAGCAAGGTCAGCACTTTTGCTGACTCCTGTCTGGCCCCAACCAGAGCAGGGCAGATGATATTCCAGATCCTCACAGTGCTGAACCAGCTCCTGGTCTCAGACAATCAGCACCATAAGACACCTCTACTCTTAAACACAATAAGCCTCATGGTACCCAGCATGAGGTTGTAAAGAATTTAGAGGTGAAGGGGATATGCTCACCCAAAGGCAAATCTTGCAAGGATAACTTGGAATAGTGCTGAGAGTTTTAAAGAGTGAACCACCCCATAGCGAAAAAGGTGGTAATAAAAATAATCTATAAATGCACTATTCAAATGTACAAGATGTCTCTTACTGCTTATTGCCCTTTGAGCACTTTCCTTGTCAAATTCCACTTTGTAACTGATGAAAAAAAATACCCACAGCATTTCATAATGTCAGGGCACAGCTACTTTAAGGCTGCTGATGAATAAGAAGGCCTTGAACACCGCTATGGCTGTGCTGGTTTTTGTTGTCTGCCACATCAGAAAACAAATGTCAAACCACTTCATTCAGGGTCTTCTATTCATCAATCCCTTTAGAAAAAAAACAGGAGCAAAAGACTGGCACTAGAAATAACACTGTGTGGAACAACATTCTCAACACCAGTGCCACCAGCTTACTGGGGAGCTGCTCATGAACCGGTTCACCAGCTTACCACCATGGCCTGCTCAGGGAACAGGGACTATTTGGCTCATATTTTCTTTTGCATTAAAAATTTGGTGAGCAACAACTGAGCATACATTTAAGAAACCTGTTCATAGCATTGAACATCAACAGCTGGATTATGTCTTTGCATTTATTTGTCTTTTGAAATTGTGGTGCATTTGCTGACCCCTGATTAAAAGGCTTTTTTTTTGGACCAGGGTGGAAAGACAAAAAATATCTACATATTCACATAGGATGATAAAAAAACATGTCACATCACAGCAAGGAGAACAAAGGGAACAACAGCTACCTGCATACCTGGGAAACTGGCACCATGTCAGCAGCTACTGGGGTCTGCCAGGAGCGAGGATGGGGCTCAGGAACACTCAGAGCAGTCAGCCTGCAAACCACAAAGCAGAGTTTACCATCTGGTCCCTTGAGGGGAAAATACTGCAACTTCTAACCTTACACCAACACTTTCAAAATAATTTTAAAAATAAAGCTTTCTGAACTATGGAATTTTATTTTTTTTTTTATCACTTTGTTTAGAAATACTAAGCAGGTGCATTTACCACAAAATTTCTTCATGATAAGATATATTCCAACTTTATGAAGAAGCTTATACTACTGTTAATTAAGATGAATAGTTTCAGGAGATTCTGAGAAAAATAACACCTATACTCATAAAACTTGATGACAACATCTGATGTGTTAGAGAGAAGAGTGATTACTCTAATGCACTATAATGCTTGATACATAGTCTCACAGCTCTCCCCTGCTGTGCTTTGTATAGCCTATGAAGTCAACAAAGCACTGATAAAGAAACAAATTAAAGGTAGGATTCACATGATTCATACTTCAATAGAGAGGAATTAAAATAGATAATGACTCCCAGTCAAAGAGGAAAAATAATAGTGATTTTCTTGTAGTATTTCAGCCCTGACCCCATTAGAACTTTGTGATACTGCAGACCCATCCTCTCTCTAATTAGTTCATACATTAAAAGTCACCTGACTTCAAGTTAGGATTTACATCTACAACATAAAAACTTGGTACTATTACGTGGCAGTTGGATATAGAAAAAGTTGTATTCTTAAAGTACATACTTAAGGAGCAAAAAAAACTGTTTTAGGGAATTTGCAAATACCTTTGTGCAGCACTAAGTCCGCTGCAGGCTGCTGCTGGCAAGTGGCAGGTCCTGTCAGTGGAGCAGGATTTTCCACATCCCTCACTTCCTTTCCCTGTCCCTGGTTATTAAGTTTGGAAACACTATAACCATCTTCCTCTTCGGCCCACTCTGCAGGAGGCTTCATACTCTCTCTGCTTTTCTCCTTGTCTTCTTTTTCCTTTCCTTCTTTGAACAAAAACCTTGTTGCTACCAGTTCTAATGTTAATCGTAAGAGTTTTCATGAATGGTGCTTCCCATCCATCTTGAACACACTGAGTTTTTGGTTTCACTCTGCAGCTGTGCTGGCCCCTGCATGCTGCCTTCTCAGCCTTGGAGTGATGAACAGCCATAGGGGAAGGAACAAGTAAAACATACCTGGATTGTCACATTGATTTGACAGGAATTACTTACAAATAGACTTCTGGAAAATGAATATATGTAAGGAACATATCACAACAGAGGACCACGGTTGGGGCGGTGACATTTGTTATGAGACTCAGAGAAGTAAGTTGAATTGTTGATTCTTTTAAATCTCATTGACATTATTTGCATGGCCTCCTCAATCCATGAAAGGGTCTCCCACAGCAAATGAATCCAGGCACCCACAGACAGCTTTACGTGGTAAACAAAGTGCCACCTAGTGAAGGCTGAACACCTCTGCGGTCTTTGACTTACTCAAATGCCACATTGAAATCCTTGCTAAGGTGGAAAGGCAGAACTCAACATCACAGTCACAAAAATCATCGGTCGCTCCCATCTCCTCTGAAGTATGAATCACATCCATGGCAAAATGGAGTATTTCAGGTGTTTAACCCTTAATAAAAGAGCAAGAACTTGGACAGCAAAGGGGCTCAAGCCCAGGAATTTTCTAAGTGCAGTTGGCAAGCTGTCAAACCCACAAGGCCCTGTTCTGGTAACACACCACACAGGCAGCTGAGCCAACACACACAACAACACAGAGCCAGTTTGTACTGTCCTAAACATTGTATAGCTGTTCATAACAGGCCAAAGCACATAGAAAAGTATTAAAACACAGACACATTAGTACTGTTACACTCTTTGTGTCACCTTGACGAAATGCTCAAGAAAACCCTCCACATAAACAGAGGTGGTGGATTTTTTTAAAAATCTATTGAACTGTGGGAGAAAAGAGAAAAATAAGCCAGTTGGCAAATAATGTATTTGAAAAAACATCATATCCCTGGTATAAAGTGTTAGATGAATGTTTGAGAATCTCTATCTTTCACTACAGATCTGCATTCTTAGCAGCCTGAACAGCTGTCCTTAAGCTCCTCCTCATCCAATGAAACAGCAAAGTGACCTCACTGAAAACTTCTTTCCATGGACTATTTTCACCTGCATCCTCCTCAGCTCATCTCTCTCAATTTTAAAGAAACAAAAGAACTGAAGAACTGCTTAAAGGGGTAGGTGAGAAGCAGAATGTGAACACTTTACCAGTGCCACACAGTATCAGGAATCTCATCCTGTAGTCCTTTGTTTCTGAAACGAAACAGATTTGCTCTGGTGACAGCAGCAGAGTGTTGCTTGCAATGGCACCAAGAGCCTCGAGCAGGGCACAAAAGCACAAACACTTTTCCTCTGAGAGACCTTGACAGCACTGCCCAGGAGCCCACAGCTTTGAGTACCACGAGAAACAACTTGCTACTTTTCTGTACAACAAAAATATTCAGGGTTACCAGCTGCTGACAAGAATTTGCCAAAGAGTTTGCTGTTTAGGCAAGACACTGGAAATGCCACAGGAAACTCTGCAATGGGCTTCTGAGCTGACTCCTGATAATTATGGCTGAATATAAAAGTCATCATTGTGTTTAAACATAATTTCTGATATAGAATCCTGGGCCTAGTTACACCTTTTATTTCTCCTGTGCTCAGCACAACACAACAGGATGCATTTTAACTAGTTCATTGTCTAAAGCATCTCTATGTATATTCATGACTTGACTACAGGATTCTTCTGAATATATTGTGCATTGCATAGCTGGGCACAACAGAATAATTGCTCAAAATGTGCTCTCCCACTCCAAAGTAAACACTAAAACCTGATTTTAGTAAATATTTGCAGTATGTTACACCAATTGAATATTTCATTTGCTCTGTGTTAGGCAAATTAGCTGTCCCAGGGTATTAGGTCCACGGACTGTTTGCAGTTCTATAAAGCTCTCATCACACCTACTCACTAAAATTGGGATATTGAACTATTGAACATCAAAAAGGGCTCTGCAATGCAAATAGTCATAGTCTCCATTGTACTGCTTAGAGTTTGTCACCTGTGAGAGCACTTAATGGAATTAAGCTGAACATGAACCGGTGCTCTGCCTTTGCCCTGTGTGCCGGCGAGTACTGACTGTGAGGTGTCCACATGATCCTGGGAAAACCACAGAAACATGAAACTGTTACAGGCAACCAGGAAACAGAAACAGCAGCTTTGATGAGTCATTCCTTCAACTGCAAAGACAAATCTTCAGACAAACCTTACATAAATGCACAGTGATGTCTGTTTGGTGACACAGGCACGTCTTTTCCTCACCCTATATCTCTTCTTGGACCTCTTAGGCTAATTTCTGGAAACTAATAATGTTAATCTAAAATAACGGCAAAGTCACCTTTCCCTGCTTGCCCCATCTCTTCCATGCAGTGAGGTCCCAAACTTAGCAAAATGAAAAATAGCTGTCAGAAAAGCAAAGGAGCCAACAGTAGAAGTGGAGATACTTGACAGAGGGCAGCCTGCTGCAGGTCCTGGGGTTTGCTCTGACTCTCCTGCCTGGACTCCCTGGGGACAGTTGCGGTCTGTAGGCACTGAACTGAGAGCTTGGCTAGGGACAACAAAATGAATGCTTCAGTCAAATACTGCTGAGAAAGGGGTGTGGATGACTTCTCTCCCTGTCCCAGGCTGCCCACCTGGGAGAGTCCACTCACACTTTTTCACTAAGTATATAGCCTTCCTAAATAGCACATAGCACCTCCATCCCAATCTTCTGATGAAAAGGAACAGAAAAGGTGGAGAACTGTTGCTCAGTTGATGTCTCATCTCCTCTTTCTCAAGCCTTCTCAGTGAACTTAGCAGCCAGCAAAGGACAATAGTGTTTCTGGGGAGAACTGTGGCAGTACATGTAATGGAGAAGCAGGAGACGGTCTTTGGAATCTGCAGCACTCCTGTAAATAGGTGCCTAGTCCAAAAAGTAACTGGAACACTTTTGGAACCAATGTCCAAGTACTAGATGAGAAATAAGGGACGATTTTCTCTTTTCCAGATACAAAGAGAGCAATACCCTTTTCTCTCTGAAGAATGAGTTATTTTGTACAGAAAAAGAAATCCCTCATTGCTCCCATGAATCACATTGTCAAGAATCATAGAGAAAAGAAAACCAGCTCTTTAATAAAAAAAAAAATAAATTCTGATACTTGGGATACGTAGGTGGTTTGTACAAAGATCCACTCAAGAAACTAAGTAACAGATGACCAAATCAACTAGGAGGGTACAATGGTGTGCTGGTGGGCACTTATCTAACTGAAAAGCAAATCTTGACTTTCTGCAAGGTATTTCTACCTTGTGCATTCTTGCTGAGAAAAATAGACACTTGCCAGCATTTATCTGAAAAGGTGACCCTCTGTGACTATAAGACATGCTGCAGGAGGGAAACAGCAAGCTCTGTTGAGGAGGTAGGGAGAAGAGCTATTTCCCCCATAGCCCAGATTTCCATGAGCAAATCTATTATCTGGTTCAGAATCTTTTACCCAGCAGATAACAAAGACCAGAAGAGCAAAGGATAAAGAACTTATGCGTGGAAACAAACAAAAATAGACAAGGACTCTGTCCTCAATATTCAGGTCAGAATCTAACTCTGCCCAAAGTTCAGCAACATTCAGCTCTGGGGTTTTCTTCAAGGCCAAATCTGGAAAAAAGAGAGAATGAAAGATCTCATTATATGTGTCCATTGCATGGAAAAATCTCTTCAACACACCATGTGAAATGCTTTATATTTTAGAAATCTATCAACCAGATGTAGTGCACATTGAAGATAACAGAAAGCCTCCCACAGGCTTTACTGGGCTTTGGTTTAGGTTATGTGTTTTAATTCTTTTTTCCTTACAACGGAGAAGCACAGTAAATTATAGAGGTTCTCCTTGCTCTGTTCCCCTCCAGGCTACAGGCAGCATGCACAGAAGCTTCTCTCCATCTTCTTCCATGTTCATCTTTGATGGGGGCTCCATTAAACTCTCCCAGTTGTTACTGCTCAGAAGGATTTAATGACTGGTGTTCAACTCTAATAGCACTTAAAAATAGCATTTATGTAAGAAATTTATGCTAAAACGGTTTTATGGCTTGCATGAGAATGTAGGAATAATAATAATAATAATAAACCAGACAACAATGCCTTTTTTAATCCAAACTCTAAGGCAGATGTCACTACTCCCAATAGTTAAGACAAGTAAAAATATAATCTTGAATCATAATCTCTCATAATCATTTTCACAATTAAAATCCAGAGGAAAGAAAAAGACATTTCCCTGTGCTTATCATAATAGAGATTATACCAACAGAAATGTGCTGTTTAAATTTTTTTTTGTAAGTTTTAGTGAATACCAGAAGAAATCAATATAAGCAGTGTTCTATGATCAAACCCAACCTTTCCAAACTTCTGTGTAATACTCTGGGGGCCATGACTCCTGAATGTATGTAATCAAGTATTTTAAAAGGCCAAACACCAAAACTTTGGTGATTAAATACCCCACTTAGCCCTGGGAGAAGCATTCAACATATTCTTCTTCTGTGGCATTAAACATTAATTTTGTGTCATCACATCCATAGCATATTTTATTACTTTAAAGGAGCATCCCCTAATGTATACAATTGCCAGAGAGAAACCCTGAAAATGAGGACTGATATTTGGTGGGAAGAGATATCAGAAAGATCATTTACTGTTCTAAAGTGCAGTAGATGGATGACCAATGAAATCATTCATTCCAAGGCAATTTTCTTCCTTTGCTACTAAAAGGTTTCATCCCCTTAGATAAGGCACTCAGATAAAAAAAAAATGCATGCAGTTCTTCATGATGATGCATTAAACAGGGTTGGGGGGTTTTGTTGGTTGTTGGTTTGATTTTTTTTGTTGTTGTTGTTTTGTGGGGTTTTTTTTAAACACGTTTGAGCATTACTGGGTTTCTAAGTCACAGAAAAACAAAGTTTCTCTCAGAGGCACATTTTCAGGGAGGAAGCAGAGAGGGTTTCATTGTTTGCTTGCTGTCAGAAGGTTTTGTATGATTAAAGTATAAAAACAAGCTTCAAGTAGTCTAATGAAGCATGTCCAGTCTCATCATCATTAGAAACATTGCTCAAATCAAATGTATTAAAGAGTCCTCATGCAACTCTTTCCAGCCAGTCTCTCAGTTGTCTTGTCAGCATCATGGGACACACTTCTAGCTCAGTTCCATGTTTTGACCACTTTCAAAAACCTCTTGCCAACCGTCCCTTGCCTCAAATTCATCTCTACCCAACTGCTCCACCAAATGCTGACTTCTCCCTCCTGCTCCATCTCATCTGCCACTGTACCCACTCTTTTTCTGCCTGCTCGGGGCTGGAGCCACAGCTGTTCACACAGCCAGGGAGCAGTGCCGCTGAATTTTGCAAGAGAAGAGCAAGTGCAGCCCTTTGCTTTGTTAAGAGACCCTCTGCATTATTTGTTTCAGAGGCAGCCACCTTCACTCTCGGATTTCTAAATGGGACAGGGGAATTAGGCAAGCATGCAGGCAGATGCCTGTGCAAAAAAAGCCCTTTCTTATAAATAAATCTTTCAGATTTTACTTTGCAAATTAGATTAATAATGCAACTACTGGATAGAATTTAGAGAAATTCAGAACAATGCTTCACAAAAATAAAGTAATTAACCCTGTAGCGTATGAAAACACTGTCTCAGTATTAATGCATGTCTCTCACCTTAGTAACAAGAAGAAGTATATTTTTCTTCATTTTGAACATACCAGGTTCTCAGAAATGTAGACTACCACGATATCTAGTTAGTGGCAAGGTTTATAGCCTCTAAACATCAGAGCATCTGCTATGTACTTAAGGATTTATTCACAGGCTGCCACGATGAGGCAGTAGCAAGTTGTGGTGAATTCAGCACTTACAGCACAAATGATGCTGTTGAAGTGCTAATTAGTGCTAATTTGACTTGGCCCATTTTGGACCTCTGACAATCACAGCTCTTCAAAAGCAAGCAGGTCTGGCATATGCTCATCTAAGGAAAATTTCCACCTCTCTATTTCCCCATCTATTATGATATTTCTAAGGCAATACATTAAGAAATTTAAAATATCTGTGTTTTCCTAAAGTAGTAGCCCAGGCCAGCTGTTTCTGCAGATTGATTTCTAGAAGAAAATGTTATGTT
Source organism: Platyrinchus mystaceus (assembly GCA_035041135.1). Taxonomy (NCBI): domain Eukaryota; kingdom Metazoa; phylum Chordata; class Aves; order Passeriformes; family Tyrannidae; genus Platyrinchus; species Platyrinchus mystaceus. The sequence goes on from JAWWLV010000021.1 coordinate 7,893,891, forward strand.
TCGCTTAATGGGGATTGTGAAAAGTATTAGAGCAAAGCTAGGAAGACAACATGTCACTGAGTATAGATTTGTGTGTTGAGTTACATACTTGTTCAGAAGTTAATAAAGAAAATAATTTTTTTTTCCTTCAAATAAGCAAAAACTGTTTCCCAAAGAGAGGGTCATGAAGAAAGAAGCCAATTTTTTCTACTTTTATCCTCTGCCTTTGGGCCCTGATAACTGTACTTGCCTTTCCCCCATCTTTACTAGATGAATCAGGCTAGTGAAGAAAAACAGCTTAGAGATTCAGTAGGTTCATCCTTTGAGAAACATGATGCAGTAAACTGTTTTGATCAAGAATATTTTTTTCTACTAAGATGAGCTACATAATTTGGTTCCTTAAAAAAGGGGACTTTGAAGCTACACTCTGTCTCCAAACACTTGTCTTTTGACCCAGAAGGCAGTAAGTGAAAAATTCTGAACAAATAAATCAAAAAAGCTGACATGCTTTTCCAGGTGGCAAAGCTTTTGTGTGCTTGCAAAAGGCTTGATTCTCACCGCTTTTGATCTCTGCAGAGTGACAGACCAACAAAAGCACTACTGGGTGATCAACAGTGTAGCAGAATGAGGCCAATGGAGTCAATACCCAAAAGAAGAGAGTAACTACTCCAGTGATTTCTCAGGTGGATGAAACGCTGGGCACTGGATGTTTTCTAAAAACTACACATTGAAAATAGGTTAAAAAAATGCACCTAAATACTTCAAAGACCTGAATAATCCCGTTTCATGTTTGACAAGTTTCATTTGTGCTTTAGGTCTCCATAGCAAAAGGAATAGGCCAAATATTAGATAATACCTGACAACTGCTCATCTGATCAAACTATTGGCACTAAAAATGAGTGGCTCCAGCATCTTCACAGGGCAGTGGGAAGTGGTGGTGGGTGGGAAATAATTATTTAATTAATTAAAATCACAGGGTGCACTGCAACTTCTAATACATTATAAGTGGGAAAATATTTCTGTTGATTAAAAATCTACAGATTGTGGAGCTGAGAAAAAGCAATAAATATACACTGAATTATAGCAGAAACAATTCAAAAGACTATGGAATAGCATTAGGAATGATGTAAAGGCTCTTATCCCATTTTTTACTGCCAAACCTACCAGCAAATTTAAAACAAACAAACAAACGAATTCAACTCCCAAAACTATGGAAGATACAACAAGCAATTATATTGTGAAAAGTTTCTAAAAGATCTTTATGTGATCATGTTAATCAAACTCATCAGTGGCTTTTACATTTCAACATTGTTCTCATGAAGTTGAAGGCTGCAGTGTCAGGGAACCCAATCACCCCTTCTCAAACCTCAGCAGAGATCACCCTAGGGCTGCAGAGAAGGGGAACACAGGGGGCAGGGCACAACATTGATTATTAACAAGATTACATACGCAATAGATCAGGAGCTGGCCTAAGACCACCTGATAAAATATTTCAGAAAATGCATGAAAATAAGCATGCATTTATCTGAATTTTATTCTCTCCCTTCTTCCTGTATAAATGCATAGTTTTTACCCTTATCTAATGAGAAATCTAAAAACACTAATAGAGGAAGAATCTTTTTGACATGTACAGACTCACACACTGGTGATAATGCCATGCAAATACAATGATATATTAAGTTTTCCTTAGTGTCTTTTTATATTTTTTTTTTACCCGGACAACCAATCCCTCCTAATGCCACACAAGATAAAGGCACACAGCCTGGAAACTCTTCTTTGCCGAGGACAATACACGTCAGTCATTCTTGTTTAGTTCTATTCCAGTTTTCTGTATTATTGTACAACCTATTTCTGTGGCATAATTATACCTGTGGAGTTCCCTAAGAGCAGCAATGGGAAAATTTTATACATAATATTATCCTTTCTCTCTGTTTTCTGAAGTATAACACCACATTTAAGTGACTCCAAAGTCAATCCAATGTCCTCAAATGCAGACAAATATTGCAATAACAGAAAGACTTAGAAGACTTAGAAGGCTTAGAGGACAAAAATGGGTTGCTACTTGTCTTTTGGTGACCATAGAAGATTGCTAAATTACTTTCCTTCATTTATTTGATGGCAAACAAATTGTTGAAGCTCTGATTTTATGTCTGCAGATCTGAGGATTCAGCTGCAGCAACCGTGACTTACCACATAGGCAGTTAAAAGCAACAGGAAAGGCTGAGAAGCCTTTCACAAAACAACACCTGTCATCAGCTATTGTTAATGTTCCTAATAGCATATTTTCCTTAGAGCTGTCCTGTACAAAGTAACATTATTGGGACTTCTGTAAGAAAACTGGTTTTAACTTGCAAAACTCCTGTTGTGACTCAGGGACACACAGGCTCTTCACCCCTCTCAGCACCAGGGGGCTCCTGCAAGTGAGAAACTGGAGTCCACTGACATCTCCGGAAAACCATTTCAAACGTGCTGTCTGCACAAGGCCTGTGATGGTGTCTGTCTCTACCCTGCAAGAGAGGTACTCTGAGATCAGAGCTGGGCTCTGAACACTGGCCCAAAGTTTCTCATCATTAAAAAAATTCACTACTGAGATGTGCAAAGCCCTTCTGTGCACACCTGAATGAATTCTCTTTCATCTTCAAATTGGACAGTTCAGAGAAATGCCACTTTTAATTAGGACTTAAACTGTCATCAAATGAATATCCTGCATGTACAATTAAGAAAAAATTTAGGGTGGTGCTGTTTGTACCAGCACATTCTCAATCCCCTTTCTGCTTTTCACTAGTGTCTCTTCCCCACCAGTGCTATGTGTTTAGCAGGTAACACCTATTTCTAACACTGCTGATGAAAACTGCACAGCTGGTGCATGGGTGTACAATCCACACATATGCTGACAGGACTGAATGCAAAGTGAGTTAAACTATTAGCTGTCAAAGACAATTAAGAACTGTGTGCAACTTAATTCAGGCAAATCAAACACTGCTCTAACAGTGCCTCAACAGGAAACAAAACTTTAGAATAAGCTGATAAGTGGACATTATTCACAATGAAAAACTACTAGAATTTTGGGATATTTTGTGAATGGAATTTTAAAAGAGGCAATAAGGACAAATTTCCACAATACTTTAGAAAAAAAACAGAAGCAGCCCAGACAACTCTCAGATCCAGAGTGCAGCAAGCCATTTGCATAAGTAATTAACAGTTTTCATGCACAATTACCTTGTTTTTCAAAATATACTTATGATTACGATGCATTTAAGGTGAAATTTAATGCTCTGGGGACAGCCTTTGCACAGTTTAGAGCTATTAAATACCAGTTTGCTGAGGGGTTAAGTGATACATTTCTTAATAGATGAATTTCACTAGAAATAAGCATTACCCTTTGTTGATGCAGCTCCAGGTTGATCAGCCCTGAAAACTGGCTACATGTAATACAGTGTAAATAATATTTCTAGAGCCAAAGCCTTGGCACTGTTTCAGACAGTTTTTTAAAGAAAACTACAGTTTTAATTCCTTTTGTGTGCAGGTGCATTTTCCTCCTAAATAATAAATAAACATGAGGATGCTTTCAATCTCTATTGCTACAGTAAACCTATGGCTGAAATCGTTCCCTTGACCTGTTCAAAATGTGAGTTTTGCTTCCATAAGTATTAAAGAACTAGTTTTAAACAGGTCTGCAACAGAATGGACTGGAAAAAAAAAAAGATTTCTAGGGCAAAACACAGTCTCAAAATTTCCAATATTTGGCTCACGCATCAAACAGGTTTCCTTAAAAGAACACAGCTACTCCGTGCATTCCAGCACCAGCAGCACAGGCCAGACTTCTCAACACTGGGGAAAAAAACAGATCTTAACACAATAAAAATATTGTTAAATAATTTTAAGCTAAACATCTTGTGCTTTGGATTTTTAAAGAGCTCAGAGTATGTGTCAGATGGGGGATAATCCACAGTGATATAATGATACAGTTAAAGTGCAGTGGCCTGCCTCCATATCTCTCCCCATTAGAGCAACTTTCCTCTTAAGCTGTCCCCTCTGGTTCTCAAATGCTTTTGAAGAAAGAAAACTAAAAGTTCTTGACAGTGCTATTAAGGCAAGTAACTTGTGCTTCCAACTCCCTTCTCCTCGTGCCAGTAGCCTGACTCACCTCCTGATATAAATGAGCACACAAGGAGAAGTGGGTTTGGTGCTCTCTTCTTCTCTAGGTACCTCCAGCCACATCCTCACAGCTTTTCCCTTCACTGCTGACACGTGGCAGGTCTGTCTATGGTTTGATGAAAACTGAGGATTGACTCAGGTGACATAGGAAGCCTCTGGGAAAGCTCTCAGCCTTTTATCAGTCACTTGGGTTGACTGCAGTGCCTCCTTGCCCTCCATGAATTTCCAGACTGCTTTTTAGTATTGTGATATACCATGTATTTCTTCAACAACAGCAGTGGAGATGAAGCTGAACATTGTCGATAATTTCTCTTTATTCTGTTTCTTGCCTGCAAAAACAAACCAGAAGACTGAGGCCAACACTTTTCCACTGCCTCTCTTCTGAGAGACATCAGGGGGCCTGCTCTCTCCAGGACTAAGGGAAACACAAACCATCTCTCTCTCTCTCTTAGTGTGCACACACTATTTGGTCACTCATTCTGAAATTAATTGTGGCATGGGGTGCTTGGGACTAGGACACATGGTGATAGAGCCAACTGCCAAACCTCTCCCTCTCTCTGGGATCTCCATAGTAGTAACACGTTACACCAGCTCCATTTTGAAGCTTAAGTTTAATTTGTCCATGGCTTTAAAAATTAACCTGATTCACGAATATGCATGAGTGGTCAAATTATACTTGTAAAATTATGTTGTGATTACTTGCTTACAGAAAGAAGAGTAATAGATTTTGATGAGAGGTTGGAAATGTTCCTTCAAAACCAAGAAGGACTTGCACCAAAGGTGCAGACAGTATTGGTACTGTGTGGAATGCTCTAGTCAGTCATGAATTTTGATTTCTTTCTGTGCTTTCACCTGTTGAGCAGATGTCTGAGACACTACCCACTTCCTTCCTCTTTTCCTGGTTGGTCTGTTTGGATTGCATGTCCACGAAGAAATAATGTTTTATCCAATGGCAGTATAACACTTTACACAACACAAATCTTTTATCTGGAACCTGAAGACCCCCCCTCAGATATAAAAAACGTACAGGAGTGCAGGCTACAATGAAAGCTGCTTGGCATGATGGCTGAACAGATTACTGAATGCACAAAGAATGAAATGCCCAAAGCTTTAGATATCATCAGTTAATGAAGTAAACTCCTCCCCTCCAAAAGTACCACATATAGGAATGCGTAAAATAACCTTCACATCATTAAAAGGACTCCCATTCAGCTGTCACAGTACTGTACATCCTTGTAAAGCTTAAATGGTCCTTTTCCCCATGAATTGAGAGAATTTTCTTTCATCTGCATGTGTAATTTTAAATAATTACACATGAATAAATAAATGAAAATCAAAGAAACTGCTTGTGCTTAGAAAACCAGCTTAATTTGGCATACTCTGCTGCACACTTCTGAAGGCTCAGAATCTTTCAGGCCCTGCTTAAACCAAATGCCTCCACACCGCACAAGTAATCTTTATAAAAAAATATTAAATCAAATTTGGCACTAAGTGAGGTGTGAAATTCTTAAGCTGTCTCCTAAAAAAGGAGACATTGGTTTCAGAGGGGGACTGCCATCTTGTTGCCTCCAAGCACACGTTTGTCTAGAAAGAAAAACTTGCAACCAACCATCAAGTTAGGTGGAAAATCAGTGTTGTTACAAGTCCCCCTTGCTCTCTGTAAGAGTCAGAATGCTTTTTAAACTGTTCTTTTGAAATCCACTTGTTGCATGTCCTGCACTGATTCAGCTGAGCTATTTCTGCTTGTTCTCTTCCTGGAGCAGGTTGCTCTCCAAGGTGCCTCTGCTCACTTCTGTTGCTTTGTGGATCTCCCAGAGCCTGCTGTGCCATTTTCATTGCCCACTCTGGAAATAAAAAATCTCAAATTTTACTGATCACTCCATCCAGTTCCTTTCAGTAGCTATCATATACCTCCAGGGCACCTGGGCACCAGTTGTGTCCTAACCAGGACATTTAATGAGGGAACCTCAGCTCTGCAATGCCTTTCCTCCCTATGGCCTGAACCTGCTGATCAGAGGAGGAAACATTGGGTCCTGGGGACTCTCTTGCTCAGTTTGCCCCCAAGGGAGGGGGTCTCACAGGTGTTCAGTATGACAGTGATGCCAATCCTCAATCATAACAGGAAATCCCCTAAACTAAACCTAAAAATGAACAATTCTAAAAAACCCCAACAAATTAAAAACACAGCAGAAAAGTTATAGAAGTCTAATTTATATGACAGCACACAATTTCTTGCAACTATAAATGTACAGAGCCTGAAATCCAATACATTTAAAGTGTAGTATAAAAATGGAAATAACTAAGGGTTATCGGCTATCAAATCCATACAAAAATTTGAAGCCCTGAACTCTGAAACACATTATAAATACACATTTAGAATGGAGAAATGAAGTAGCTCAGAAGTTTTAAAGTTCTACCACTTTCAGGACAGAACTTTTAGAGAGCTCTGAACTGCATTGATTAACATTTCAAATCCACGTGAGTCTCCCTGGAGTACATGGAATCAGCTCTCCGTCTGTACAGTGTTTTCTACTTACAGGAGCTGAGGATCTGAGGACCAGACGCTGCATTGGCATGTCCACTTCATTTCAGAAGGAGTCTGACAGTGTGGTATCACCTAAATAATGAAGCGCACATCTGGCGGGAGATTGCTGAGGTTGGCTAAGTTTGTACAAGGTCAGTTCATCCTCTAAGCTTCTGGATGCTGAAAATTAAGCAAGAAGTTTACATAGCAACAAGAAGAACCAACTGATTGATCTCAGGGCTCGTTTCCCAAGTAGCATGTCCTTCTTTGTAAATCTGTTTTGATTGTATAAAAATAGGAGGGAGTGCGATAGTACTGCACTGAGCCACATTTTCTGAACCTTTTCATTAGCTAATGCACACCTATCCTAAAATACGATGCTTTTGCTTTTGTAAGTAGAAAAACTACAATGAACCACGCATGGCACATCAAAAAGTGTACATATCTCCTCACAGAAGAACTACCCCACTACCCTGCTTTAAAATTTATAAACTGGTCTTAATAAAGGATGGATAATCCTTGAAGCAAGTGGAAATAACACAGGAGCAGGCTTCGGAAAACTTATTTAGTTAGCGCTTTCACTGATTTTCACAGAAGGACAACACCTGCTCAATATGAAATTTGAAGTTCAGTATATTTACACATGGTTATCATCTTCCTTTACAGAGAATTTGTCAGTTCTAATATAAAGTTTCACCTAGAAATTCTTCCTATGTTAAAAAAAAATAACTGACATTTGAATAAACTCAGAGTAACATAGAAATGAGACAAACATAATGAGAAATTATTTTTATCATTCAATTGTTCACAACATTAAAAAGCAATTTAGAAAGCGAGGATTGTATGTTGAAGGTCAGATGTCAATGAATTTTCTCATTCTAACAATTATACAAAGAAGCCTTTCTCCAGCAGTCGTGAAAATCAGCTACCTGCATCCCATTTTTGTGCTTTAAGTGCAAGCAAGTCTCTAAGCATTTAAAAATAAAAAAACTCAAATACTTTTTTCCAAGTTTTCTTATTCTCCAGTATTTGAAGATATTAACTTCAACACCTTTTTTTTGTTGTTGTTGTTGCTTTGGTGGCTTTTACAATTTCTCCATTTGGCAAGCACTGGTTTTTCATCAATGCTCCTGTCAGAGCATGAACCAGCATGATTCTCTGCCTCATGCAGTGACAGAGAAAAGGAGAACTCACCCTCAGATGGACACACATACAAACACTGAACTATCAGCAAGAACAGGACTCTATCACTGATCCTCTCCTCCTGCTAGCTTGTTCTTCTTGGAAGGGACATTGTCAAGTAGATACCAAGGAGAGGGATCAGAAAACACCAGAGTGTTTTCTGACAGACATCAGGACTTGATAGCTGAGCTCGTGTGACTGAGGCTGTCTCTTCCCACAGAGCAACTCAGTGCTTCAGCCACCATGAGCAATTCTTTCTGATCTCATTGTTTCTTGGCATCTCTTTTCTGGGGTTTTGTCCTGAAGTGACTGAAAATCTAGAGGAGAATCTAAACAGAAATCTGCAACAAGAGAAAGGTTTTCCTTCCTTGGCTTTTCCCATTGCTCTCAGCTTCATATTGCCAACCTGTAAGAAAGGTCAACCTCCTCTGCACCCAGGATACTGTAACAGGGACTCTACTACTGTTATTCCCATTTAAAAAATGGCCTTCTCAATGCGTTACCTTTTTTACAGTAATTTTCGTTTTATGATTCAGTTAAAAAAAAAAAAAAGGTAAAAAGTCCCTCTGATGACCATGGAAAGTTCTGATATGTTGACACAAGTCCATTATGATACCAAAGTAACATCCCACAACCCAAATACAATTTGAAGTATCTCTCATCTGTGGTGTTCTTGGTTGTTTATCCCAGAAAGCTAGTCAAGATGCTTTCTTCCTGTGTGGCTCAAGAGCTTCCTATGTGCCTTACCACAAAAAAGATGTTACTGATGTAGCATGTTACCATGGAGAGGAGCCACTTCATGCTTTCCTCATGTTGCACTTATTCCCTTTGTTTTTCTACCTTGAAAACAAGGACATTATATTCTTCTATATGTGGAAAACACCAAGCACATTCACTTTAGCACCACTTCTATTTATTGTTTTTTTCTCTCAGAACAGCAAAGAAGGTGTACTGTCAGATCAGTTTGTGCTAATATTTGATTTCCTTCTTTCCTCTAACTTGGTCAGTATCTATTATTTTGCTTTCTTAATAGAGACAGACAACTTCTCTTGACAAGCTCATTGCAGGTCAATCTCCACTGATGTCTTTCTTCATAGAAAAACAACTACCTGGATGGGGAAAAACAGCTACTACCCCTTTTTAAAAGGGGTGTCAAAATCTGGAGATTCACACACTGCAACAGAAGTCCTGCAGCATTCCCACCTCTGAGCCCCACAGCTGTGCTATAGCCTAGCAGCCCTGGGGACTCCCCTCATCTGAGAGGGATCTGGAAACAACTTGACTTTAGCAATGACTATCCTAAAATCATTTTTACTTTTAGGTACTTTGCATTGTCTTCTCCATAGTGCAACAAGGGACCTGAAACTGAAAGATGAAGGAGTTTAACAAGTGCTTCACCTTTTCAGGCTTCTGGACAGCGAATAACAATGCTTGGGCTGCTCTGTCCACGTCTTCCTCTCAGCACATGAAAATCCCTGGGACAGGGTCTCAGCACTGCAGAGTTACATGCCAGCAGCCACGAGGTGGCACGCAGAGCAGAACAAATTTGTCCTGTCTGCAGCAGCACCAGAAAACTGCAGCAGTGCCATGAGGATCCAGAGAAGGACATGCTGGCTTTCGTCAGACACCAAGAGACTGGACCTCTACTTGACACCTTTACCTTCTGTGCCTGGCCTGCAGCTCACTGCTCATCTGTTTTGCTGGAGGCTGGGCAGTCAGAGCAGTAACACCGGGGAAAGACAGCAAAAGGGATTATCAGAGTGATGAAAGGGCACAGACCCCACTTGATGGGAACATGGGCTGAAGGGCTGCAGCCACCATAGGGGCAACCAGCCAGTCTTATTATTCTACCTATTTCCTGAAAAAGAAAAGCTGGTTGCTTTTTCTTCCAAAAGCTCTGCTTTGGGAAAAGCTGATTTCACACTGAAGCACAGTATGCGCACACCAGCTGGCCATGGCAAAAGGGACACTGGTGGTAATAAATGCGATTTTTTCCCCTCAATTAGACCTAACTGCAAAGAAGTAAACGATCTTCAAATTGTATCAAGAGAACAAGCCCCAGTTTGCCTTGGTGTTGGGTGAGATAGCCTGTTCTAGCTGAGAATCTCTTGTGTGTAGTGTACGTGTTTAATTACTCCAAGCATTTCTTCCCATGTTGGATACTGCTACCCACAAATTTGAGAAGACAGAAGATAGAGGTTGAGTATCCTGCACTCACAGCCTACACAAGTCAGGAGTAGGACCCAGACATCCTTACAGCCAGGCAGAGCACTTCACTGCTGGAAGAAGTAGCCGTTTTATATTGCCAAACATGCTCACGCAGGAGTAATTATCTTTGGCAATCTGTAACAATAATTTTAAAATGTTCTCTTCAGTATCATCACTGAATTCAAACTGTAATTTTTTTTTTAAATCCACTGTCATTCTCCTTTCTAGCTCTAATTATCTGGACTGCATCCACACCATGAAGCAGAATTGTGACTAAGAAGCAATCACCCCAGAGATTTCCTAGAAATTTGCTTTCTAATTGGGTTGAAAATGCCTCAGCTTTCTGCATCACATTTTGCACATAACTGGGTTTTCTATGATCACATTCTGTGAAGTGCAGAAGTGCAATATCGTAATTATTTGTGTTGTCACACCACAGGTCTAATGGTGCTAGGTGCTGTACGTAACTTTAGGCAAAAAGAGTGTCACGTCCTGTGCAAAAGAAATGAATGCTTGAGAGGAAATATTAAAAAAAAAAAAAAAACCCACCCACACAAAAAAACCAAACAAACAAACAAAAAAAAACCTGGAGAAAGAGATTAAGATAACCTTGAAGTGAACAGGTGTTATGCTATAAGCATGATTTTTTAATTCTACTGCAAAGAAAATAAATATCATCTGCTTATGAAAATCCAGAACTTTCCAGGCTGTTATTAACAGACATGTCAATTATGTCACGTAACCTCTCTGTCCCTTATTTACTTATATTGGTAAAATGGAAATAATACTTACTATGTCTTCCTGATGAAGCATGATTAAATGCTCATAGTGTTTGGCAATCATTTGTTTGACAATATGGTGTGAAATACCTTTGCTAAAGACACACTGTGCTGTAGGTAGAGCTGATACAGTATTGACTAAGCTCATCTTTTCTGTTTTTAAAGTTTTAGCTAAGCTATGCTTAATGAAATTTGCCAGACTAACTGCTCATGTTGTCTCTGCTGGTAATGCAAAAGCAAACGGCTGTAAGTACGGTACCCTGAAGGCAGACATTAGGAGTTTCTCTGTTGAATCCAGCAGAGAAGTTTCTTGCATCTCCGTTGAATGCCATCACGCTGTGATTAGTTAATCATTAAGTACATAGTGCTTTTAATTAACTGCCAACTCTGCTTGGGCATCTGTTCTGAAAATCACATCCGATCATGCTTTTCCCAGTCTGTGGCTATGGAGCTCTTCAATAATACAGTTGTTGCTCCATTCTCCAGCTCTCTCTGCTACAAGACAGCTCAAGTCCAGAGTGTCCTACATGAAATGAAATATAAATGAACTATCCTTCCAAGGGAATAAAAGTAAATGGGAATTAAACAAACTTATTTGCCTCAATAGGTAATAAATGCTGCTATTAAAAAGCAGATCAGGCCAATTAACATTTTTTTTTCTGGAAAAAAGAAGAGGCTTATTCTTCATTATCATCACACAATTTAAACAGCTATTTGTTTAAAAAAAAAAAAACAACTAACCTTCAGTTGCAGAAAATAATCCTTTCTATTTTATAAGTGGTAGTGAGACTGATAATAAATAAAACAGATTCTGTAAAATGTTTTGTTTGACTTAGAGTGAGAGAAACACACACAGTGTAAACATTCTCTTACAAACACAATGTTTCTCCATCTACATAGCTCAATCTCTGTTGTCTTCAAAAAGCTTCATTTAAAGTGTGTTTTAAAATGAATCATAGGATGGCTTAGGTTGGAAGGGACCTCAAAGATCACCTGGTTCCAACCCCTCTGCCACATGCAGGGACACCTTCCACTAGAACAGGTTGCTCTAGGCCTCATCCAACCTGTCCTGGCTGCCCAGCCTAAACACGGGGTACTGGACCCCTCAAGATCTCTGCCCTACAGTAGAATAGACTGACCTGCCAGGTTAACAACAGAGCAGGTGTTTCATGACATGAGAAGTAGCTGTGCCAGTGCACACCTGCTCTGTTATCCCAACCAGAGCTGGTATAGTTAAGCCAGAAAGCAACAGTCTCAGTGAACACTCTCATGGTCCAGGTGAGATGCTCAGTCACTCTACATATGTGTGTGGGCCATGTAAAGGCTCCTGGATGCATGGCAATGCATTAGAAAAAGCTGTAATAGCAGTCACATGACTCATTCTACTCAAAACTTCTTGGTATAAGATAAGGGCATGTAGAAATGCACTGCACAGTACAGAGGACCACTGCAACTTCCCTTGCTGCCACTCCCACACCACTGTGTGCACCATCTCAGATCCTCCATCTCAGAGCTGTTACTTATCACATATGAAAGCAGCCTAGAAAAAAGAGAGAATTCATAGAGTGTCTATTATTTTTATATAGAAATATATGTCAAGGAAAAGGGCACTCTTTGTCAAGTGCTGAGAACAGAGAAGAATAAACTATCACTAAGCTTTAAACTTGGGGTTCTTTCAGGAATGGAGTTAAGAAACTCCTATGAACCTTGCAACACAGAATGAAACACTACAGTTAAACAATAGCCAGCCTATAGGACAGGCACGTAACCATTGTGGCTGATGTAAGAAACACTCACTGTCAGATACACATTTTGCATAATAACCCTTTTTCAACAAGTTCAAAGCAATTCTACTGTTTTCTTTAAAAATTCCACCACAGATGTCAAGATGTGCCAGCACATAGAAAAGAGGTATTTCATAACAATACAAAAACAGGCAGTTCCTATTGTTTCCATGCTGAACGACACTGAGGGCAGCACTTTTATATATGGAGTTCAAGGTATTCCTGGGAACAGGCTGTTTTCTGATGACATCATGAGAACACTATCGCTCAGGCAACAACTTGTTACTATGGCAACCACAGCTTTTACAGATGCTGAACACCAGTGAGGTTAAAAACACCATTTGGAGATTTGTTAGTGAAAAGTTTGCCAATATTTGATGCAAGAAGCAATAGAGAGTCCATTGCAGATGCACAGCATTGAGCAGTTCTCTACCCATTACTGGAAAGCTGAGAACAATCAGTTTTATCTTCCAGACAAGGAGTTCCTGGGGTACTTGCACTTTCAGGTACATTCTTAAATGCACTGCAGACAGAAATATGTGTGAACACTAACTTTGTGATTTGGGGGCAGCTGGAAGAAAAGAACTTCTGCCTCATCTGAAAGAGTCTCTAAAAATTTAGAGATCTGGACATCTAGAGTTTTAATACTCTCAGAGCAGAGACCACACAGATTGTGAAGATAGTCTGTTGTTATTGTATGAAGACATGTCTTTGGGAAAGTGGATTATTTATTTTCCCTTCTGACTGTAAAGAATTATAGAATATGAGATAAAAACATCTGGTTTTGTAAACAATCGCTATCTGTGCTGAGACTACTGTCAGATGAAATCAGTCAGTTACAAAATGTTTTAAAACTAAAAGCCACATGTTTCTGTTCTAGAACTTTATGCATTTTACTAACTGCAAACAAATCTCAGAGGTACTAGAAGGTTGTCAAATAGAAGATATCAGCCTGGTCAGTAATCTGCTCTCTGCAAGACATTATACAATCTCATGACTTTAATCACAGGTTTGTTCAGCTGGCTTTGTCCACCTATACAGCAGAGGTTTGCAGTCAATATCTCAGTAAATCAATTTCCCAAACACTCTTAAGGGTCAGAACCCACCCTTAAACTGAACTGAATATTAGCAGAGTATTTTTGAATTTTGCAGCAGCAAACCTCTACTCACTTAGATCCTTCAGTTGTATACCTGCCAGGCTGGAGAGCTGCTTGGGATGGCCTGGCCTTCAAAGGAAGAACAGGAACAGGAGAGGGGTGTACAGATTTATCCTTGGAGCTTCTTTTCTTGGCAACACCTTCCAGTGCAGTTCCTGAACTAAAATTGTAGAAAAGTGGAATTTAAACATGCATTTAAAAAATGCAAAACCTAAGCTATACTGCTTATAATGAGTTTGCTGCCACATTTGAACTAACTGGCCACTGCTGGAAGTCTCAGAGGAATATCTAAAGCCAAATTATTATACTATTTGTGGGATGGTCTCGGCAATGGGATAGTGAAATGCAACAACAAGCTTTGAGAGTTGTTCCTGTTCTGGATCTGTATGAAAGTCATCCAACTACAGGGCAATGAAGACAACATGCTTTCAATACATCCACCTACTGTACTTTTTTTCCATATGTATCCTACTGGGCATTTTGTAGTGTTCAGGACATTTCCTTTTAGTCCAGGAGAATATTAAGGCCATTGCTGGTTTTCATTTCCGCACGTTAACCAGCAATCCTGGATCCTATTGGCAGCAAACACCCTCTCCATGCAATTCTCCCCCATCATCTGTGAGAAAAGAGATGTGGAAGAGGCCAATTACCTTTTGGAGAGAAGAAAATTACTTGCTTATAATTGAGTTCTCTGAGCATGGTGTCCGCTATTAGAGCCACACTCATCCTCCCACCTCCCCCTGAGAGCTGGGGTTTTATTCCTATTTAAGTTCTAATTATTATAATTAGTCTGAAAAGGATTTGGGAGTTAGGGGCTATGATATGCCATATAGACCCCTTAAGGCATCTTTCTGTACTAACTCATTATGACCAGTTCTAAACTTTACCATTTAATCTAGTCATTCAGTACCCAAGGTCACAACAGCTGAGACCCCCTGAGCATCAATCCATAGAGACTCCCACCTTCAGAGAACTACAATTAAAAGGTAAATAATTCCCTTGCTGCCTTCTCTGTGAGGCAATGCTATAAGTCAGAGAACGGGATCCAACCTCAGCCTAATTACTACTTCGGCAATTTACTCAGTTGCAATGAAAAAGTTGGCAAACGCTTTTTCATTTATCACAACAGAAACACAAGGCCAGCTACAGTTCATTTCAAACTGGACAACACTCAGCTTTACAACAGTCAAGTTGTAAACCTTGTCTGTATCACCCAAATTCCAAGAAATTCTGAAAAGCTACGCTCCAAGAAAGTCAAATCATCATCACAACATGCAGACCACAGAAAGAGTGTTCTTCACCATGTTAATTAAAGATGCCATCCTTTTTTTTGTTTATTCATTCACAAAGCTCCTTAATCAATACAGTACTAGTTTTAAATTATTTGAATCAGTCTCTGCTTAAAAGGATTTGAAACACTCAAAAGTTGAACTGAAGCTGAGCAAGTACACATTCTTAAAAATACCAGTACCCAAAGTTGACAGATTCCAAGAAATTCAAGAGATGCTGATATTTCCTGAATGACAGCAGCCCACAGGCCTGAAAACTGTAAGGCAAAACATTTTGTCATAGGGCCAGAAGTTGGAGTCATAGACCAGAATGGTTTGGGTTGGAAGGGACCTTAAAGATTGTCTCATTCCAACCCTCCACCATGGACACTTTCCACTAGACCAGGTTGCTCAAAGCCCTGTCCAACCCAGCCTTGAACACTTCCAGAGCTGGGGTTTCCAGAGTGCCCTGTGTCAGTATATGGAGAAGGAAGCAGTTACAAATACTTCTACTGCTGATTTTTTTGAAAAGCAAGTGAATTACACCTGCAAAGGTGCATCAGTAGAATGTATCCACAATTCTACCAACAAAATACACTGTACAGCAACGTAATGTTTGCTAATTACATCTGCTCTTAACCACAAGTACAAAACTCAATAGCTGTATTTAATTCATAATAAAACAGTGGCTCTTTGAACCAGAATTTGAAAAGAGCAAGTAATAATACACATCAATACATACTCTAAGTAGATAAATCCGTGTTTAGTACAATAAAAAAATGTATTAGTAAATGAACTGTCTCTAGATATGTTTTTAATGAGCCAATCACAACTTGGTACATGTTATTACAAGTCTGTTACAATATAACGTAGCATGTGAAATGTCCACTCTGGTTTGGTAGTACATACTGACATCACACCTGAAGACTGGACAACTCTAAATCTTTGACTGTAATGCTGGGGGGATGGGGTTTTGGTATTTGTTCTCATTTTCTGCTAGAACTATGAGTGCCTATTCTTCAGCTTGAAAGCAAGCTGAATCTCTGTCCTGGGATCACAGGTGTATCATCATCAACACTGTTCCCAGCCTTACAGCATCCTCCTAACCAGGCACACAATTAAGCACAGTAGGTAATCTTTGCTCTGAAGCAGGGTCCACAAAATGAATTATCTTCCTCCCAGCCAACAGTAGTATCACACTAGGGACCAATATGAAGGAGTTTGCACTGTTGCTGTCTGAGCTCTGTGTTTGCAGGTGACAAATAGACTTCAATTTCTAATGTTGCTGGGTCAGAAATAGCCTTCTAATTTTCCTAAATTAAATTATAGACTACTGCCATATTTGTAACCAGGTATATTAACCACAGAAGCAATATTGCAGCTGCTGTTTCATCCTCTAAGAAAATAAAGTGGGGGAGAATGTTGAAGGGCAAAGGTGGGGGAGTAGGTCAGATATTATATCTTAATCTGGACATGAAGATGCTCTTGTAGCTGTTCAAATGGCTGAGGCCCCATATAAGAATTGTGGCAAGACTAAAGATTAGCCCCAGCCATCATGTTACTTACAGTTTCTGAAAGTTTTTACTGGTAGCCATTCAGCTTTAACTACATCGTCAGAGGCACGCAGACCTCTGGGGGCATCATTTAGGATAGTAAAACCACTTCTACTTCCACCTATTAACTGAGAAGGTTGCATGTCATGTGCTGCTCAAAGCTTTCTAGCACCATAGTCAAAAGTTAATTTCCCCACCTAATAAACGAGAAACAAAACAATATATTCTGTATTTAGCACTGGCAGCAGCAACACTCCACACAAGGCTGCAGGAGCCTGGGCAGACATGCAGCGCTCCAAGGTGGGTTGTGAGCTCTCTCAAATCTCCAAACTGCTTCCCTCCTCCTGCTAAGGATGCTGACCCTGAGAAATTCAAAGCCCAGGGATGACAGTTAAAAGGTGGACAGGCACGAACTGAGCTGCCCTGTTCCTGGGATATGAGGCCATGATCCCCAGCCCCTTTGAGACTTTCCTTCTTCTCCTACACCACCAGCACCCAGACATGTCTGCTCCCCTTGTCCAACTCTCAGCTGAGTCCCTCTGCACTCCCACCCTCTTCTCTCCTCGAGAAAGTCACAGGTCCCTCTAGCCCATCTCCCTCTTCTGTTCCCTTCTGCACAAGATGTGGAACCCACTCTTCTCCCAAGACATACAGGCTTGTGCTGACACGGACAGTCAGCTCAGTCCAACCACGCTTGTTTCCACCCTTTCTGCTCTAAACTTCCTGTTCATGAAGTTTGGGGGCAGGGGAAGTGTGGGCTCCCTTTCATCCACCCAGCCCAGCTCTGGTGGGAAGCCAGGCTGAACACTGAGCCCCAAGGACGGTAGGGAGCACCCTGTCCCACCTGCTCTCTGGGGGCAACACACTGAACTTCTCTTCAGTGACTACTTGAAAGCAAAGGGTTATTTCTCTCCAGGAGAAGTTGTATGTGAAATGCTCAGCATACATATATGACTCAAGCAGACTACAATTATAAATTGAAGGGGAAAGTTAGGTGCCAAGTCTTTGATTTGTATTCCTGGCAGCAAATTGGCAATTACATGAAAAGCTGAATTTTGTTTTTTTCGCCATACATGGCTTTTACAGAAGGTTTTATTTTAAATCAGAAGACAAACAGGGAAAAAAATCTTAGTACTGACACTGGTTAATAGTGTGTTTTCCCATACTTCATCCCCTCTTGTACTTAATGGTCACCTCAACCAGAACCGCAGATTCACTACCACGTCTCCTTGTGAAGTGTTAAGAAGAATCTATACCATGTAAGACTGTAAAAATGATGTCTTCCTCTAACAGTGTAGTTAAGTTCTCATTTAGTAACAAATATATTATTTAATCTCTCTGGTCTGATATCTAGCATATTCTATAATCATTGAAAGCCACAAGTCTCTCCTACAAAGGTGCTCTCAGTACATCATATCCCACAGCTGTTAGTTCATTGATCTTCCAATAGCTCTGGGAAAAGTCCATTGCTATAGATACCTACATCCCAGAGGAAGCACTTTTGTTTGAGCTACTCTGTTTCATCAAGGTATTAGATGACCTGAAGTCCCAGGGAGCACAAGATTAGTGAATCCAGATTTTTGTGTGAGTATTTTATTTCTGACATTCCACTTTCTGAGAAATGGTTGTAGGTGAATAATTCTTCTACTGTGTCAAAAGATGTATTGGTTTAATTTAATGCATTTCTGCAAACATTCACCTTTGAGACCCCACCTGGAGTACTGCACCCAGCTCTGGGGCCCTCAAAATAGGAAGGACAGGCTTGTTGGAGCAGGTCCAGAGGGGACCATAAGGATGATCAGAGAGATGGAGCACCTCTCCTATGGAGGCAGGCTGAGAGAGCTGGGGTTGTTCAACCTGGGGAAGGCTTCAGGGAGACCTTAAAAGCACCTTCCAGCACCTAAATGAAGTCTACAAAAGAGATGGACTTTCTACAAGGGAAAATGGCTGTAAACTGAAAGAGGACAGGTTTAGGTTAGATATAAATAAAAAATTCTTCACTTATAAGAGTGGTGAAGTACTGGAACAGGTTGTCCAGAGAAACTGTGGATGACCCATCCCTGGAAATGTTCAAGGCCAGGCTGGATGGGGCTCTGAGCAAACTGGTCTAGTGGAAGGTGTCCCTGCCCATGGCAGGGATGTTTGAACTGGATGATCTTTAAAGTCCCTTCCAACCCAAGCTATTTTATGATTCATTCTACTCCACAATAGCTACCAAGTGAACACCACTAACATGACTCCCTTCTCTTTGTGTCCTCTAGCAGCCAACCTCTCCTCAAAACTGCACATCTTTGTGAGTGTGTGAGTCTGAATTCAGCACTGCAGGACAGCATTCAGGGATGAAAACAGCTGCTGAGGGGCTCCTTGCACTTCCAGTCTGCCTCAGAGTTCCCCTGATTTCCCACCTTGCTATCTCTTCTACCCTTAATTTATCTTTTTGGAGGTTACTTACATAAGCTGTGATCAAAGTGGTTGAAGATGATGAAAAACCAAAGTGAAGCTCAAGCAAGGAACAAATGCAAACTTAGGAGAAAACCATCCCTGACTAGACATGAAAGAAGCTCCAACTTCTGCTTTCAGAAAAAAAGGAATATTTTACTATACCTCTTCCACACCTAAAATTTTGTTAGTTTTTCTCTTCTCTTTCTCTTTTCCCTGAGTCAACAAGGGCTCAACTCTGACACAAAAATTGCCTGTGCTGTGCCTTTGGTCCCAATCATATTTGTAACAAGTCTCCAAAGCTTGTTATTTATAGTCCACTCTAAAGACACAGAGATTAAATATAAATCGCCCTGAACATCTATAAAATTGCTCATTTGTGCAATTCTTAAAATCTCTCTGAAAACAGGACTCTAAAAATGCAGAAAATGTCACTTTTATCACGACCAGCAGCCACAGGCTATTTTCTAAACACCAAACCACAGGTAGGAAAGAAAATCAGTTATGTACCCCATACTAGTGAAGATGCTTCCATTGAAATGCTGCTTTTTGGTTATTCAGCTGCAGACGAGGAGATAATACATTTATCTGATTGTATAAACAGTAAAAAATTTGTTTCCAGAAAGGATGCAAAGTAGAAAAATCATTTACAATATAAATTTATTTTGAAAAAGGTTTTATAATACAGTACCTACACTGAAGGCTTTTATAGCCCCTCAAGTTTTCTGTGTGGAAAACATACACAGGAAACCTTTGTGAGACAACACAAACAGAAATGCAGCTGCTTAAATCATTTCACTGTTCAAAATGCTTTTCTACAGTAAACAGTTTTACAATTGCTCTCAATTTAATTAAATTTGATTTAATGGTTAAGCTACTGCCCCTTTTGGAGCAAGTAGACTTTGCCCTGCTGCAGTGGTAACTGCTCAGTTAACACTTTCTGTCTGGTTGCCAGAACATCCCTCCACAGCACAACATAGTAAAAGCCAGTTTATTTCTTTTGAATCCTGTAACTGTCTAACACTCTCTCTAAAATCAACCATCATTAGACATTTTAATATAGGACTGTTAATATTAAATTTGAGATAAGAATGTTACCATTAGGTAGAACCACTATGATCCAGTTGCCATTTGTCACCACCAGGACCTGTTTGTCTCAGCAGCTCAATTACCTTTGAAATTATCATCCTCCTCTCCTCACCTTTATGAAATCTGGCTGGCATGACTTAGAAAACTGTAGTCAGGAATGTTACTGGCCAGCTGGACAATAAAATAGCTAAGACATTGAGTGTCTTAAATACCAGTGAGTCATTCTAAGCATAAAGTAGAATAAAAATGGGTACTTTATCTTTTCAACATCTAAGTGGAAGGGGAAAGAAAGGAAGAGGGAAAAAAAGAATTAACTGAATTTCTCATATACATAAAATCTAATGGAAGAGAAGATCTAATTAGCCATAACACATATGGAATTGTCTTAATGATAGAAATGACGCTGGTTGTAGCTTCAACTAACTAAAAAATAGACAAATCTTTATTTTTCTCACAAACATACATAGGCTATCACAAGTAATTGCAGAATGTTAACTTACTAAAAGTTGTGACACTTCTCACTTAACATTAACAGTCCTTGAGACTCTTAAGGAACTTGAATGACAATCTGATAAAGCAGAAGGAAAAAAAAAGAAAATAATCATAAAGAAGCTAAACATTTACCTTTATCAACATTTAAGAAAAAAATTGCTGCCTTGCATATTTTTTTAAGGACAGACCACAATAAGCAAGCGCAGTTTTCACAAGTATAGCATGGCAATACATAGGCTATCACTTAAAAAACCCTTCTCATAAGGAAGGAATCTCCACCATGCCTCCTTCTATCCCAGTTTCTGACTCCAAAGAAGGGTCAAGGATTGTACGTCCAAGCTGAGTCTCATCTATAGCAAGTGTAACCTGTGAAGAGTATATTCATGTATAAACCACACCCATTTACCTTGTGTAGTGACCATTATGAAAAGAGCTGTGACTTCAGCTTCCTCAGAGATTGTCACCCTTTCCCAAATGCACAGGTATCACAGACTCCAAGGCTCTAGAGATAGGTTTCCTATGTCTGAGGAAAGTAAAAACTAGAAAAATCAGATTTCTCAAGGTGTGACAAGGGTGTTAAGTGTAGGCAGTTGCTCGAGGTTTTTGATTCATTTTTGCAAAGATAAAATTTCAAAAGAAAATTGTGAGAAAAATAAAAATACAAATGCAGAAGAATAAAAATCTTAAGCCAAAAGAGTTTCTGAGACAGTGATGATTTTGTTCATGGCTGAGAATGTATGGGGGCAGTGCAGGATCAGGAAGGTTTTTATAAAGCCTATTTTTTAGTTTGCTTATATTTTTTAAAATCAAGTGGTATTGTAGATAGCAGAACGCTTATTTCTGTATAACATTTGTTAACTGTACTTCTATAGCATTCATGGGGTTTAACGTGCATAAAGAACCTGGTAAAATAGGTGCATGAAAACTGGGTCTAATTTCATAAACCACAGGGTTTTGGAGACCTACATGAGAAGAAAATGTGAAAAATGTAAATCTTTGTTTTGCTTTTAAACAAACACTAGAGCACCCACTCCACATGCAACACTGAGTAAAGGTCTGGTGGCTTCCCAACACATACAAACTGAAATTAATTGCCTCACTCGCCTTCATACTGAAATCTCTCACTTGTTGTCACACTGATGCTGGAAAATAAAGGAAGAAAAATCCAGTATTTGCTCATCTATTGTCAGTGTAAGGAGCAGCACACTGATAAGGTAGGCAGAGTATTTATTCTGCTATTGAGTTGAAAATACCTACTAATGTCTTACACTTATGTTTAACAGCTTGCTGGTATCGCCCAAGGTAAGTGCTGTTATAATGTATCTAAAGTATTTTTAAAATCTCCTACAACTTTTATGCATTATGACCACTCAAACTTTTCTAGTTTGATGACTCTGAATACCCAAAATTATTTATAACTGCAGCAAATGGCCACATAATACCGAAGCTCCCTCCTTCTCTCTCCACGCTTCACACACAACAAATTCCTTCTCCACACCCCAGACCTGCCTCAGGATTCCTTGACTTTGACTCAGGGATAGGATTTTTAGTCATGTAGCACCTGCCTATTCTAAGCATTAAGAACACATTTCCAATTAATGTAAAGAAGCACCAATACTAGATTAATATCTTTAGGGGGATGCTGGAATATGCTATAGACATCCAAACTGCAGAATTAACCCTAAAATGACAAATAAACACCCTTTACCAGCCTGAAAAAAATTGTTTTGACTCACAGACAATATTAACTATGTCCATTAGTGTGGGTTAACATTTTGGAGCCATTAGCGTTGAAACAGAGTTGGTGGCTGTTTTGAAAAATGGCTTCTGTTAAAAAAGAAATAAGTTAAAAAAAAAAAATCTTTTTCATCCTCACTCCTATTTCAGACCCAATCAAAAGGAGGTGGCAGACAGTTTGGAAGAAAATATTTTTACATAAAATTATCTGAGAAAAGAATTCTATTAATTAAAACTCTGCAGAAGATGAAAGCTTCATTTACTGAGGCCAATCCAAAGTTATGTCCTTTATTCCCTGCACAGTTTATAAATATTACTTCAAACATGATAGATTACAGGATTCTGTCCTGCAGCTAACACTGAGACTGTGAGGGAAGAAAGCCATCTAACCTGGGGAACCAAATGTTTTGAAAGACATGTGCTTAAATAATTTTTAATCTGTAATCTGAATTAAGTCTATAGTTTAAAGGACGTGTTCTGGAATTATGAAAACACGGTATTATTCACAACTAAAAGAGAGGTTGGTCAATCTTAATTTACGTGCAAAACTCAATTCATCTCTAATTATGAGACCATGACCAGTTCTTAAACAGTACATTTTCTCCACCCACTATTCAAGCACACCCCTGTAGCATTGGTTTCTTCTGTGGAATGCATACAGATTTCTTTCTGGTTGCATTTAAAAGCAATTAAAAGGGTGGCTGCACTCAGACACTGCCATTAATGAGCAGGATTTAAAACACAGTAATAGGAAAAAGATCAATTTCATCATGACATTCCTGTAGTTAAAGCTACAAGAAAGGTCTGTACACTGGCATAGTAATTAATATCACTTGTATGGGGGAACTTAATTCTAATTTTTTTCATATTTTATTCCTATTTGATATTTTCATTCCTTGGAATGACTATCCTAAATATTTGGTTTGTAATTGTAGGAGCTACTGGAATGGAAACTGGTTAGCCTTTAGAAAAAAGGCTGTGTGTTCCTCTGGCTCACATTGGCAGTGGGAAGTGATGCAAGGTGCCCCCTACGTGAACCAAGAGGCCAACCCATCATGCCTGGCCCAAGAGGTTCCAGTGAAACCACTTCAGTGACCATCTGTCCAACTTCGTCAGTTTGCTGCAGCCATGGAAAAAGCAGGTTCAGGCAGCGGGGATTATAAAACTTATGTCATTTTTATGAGGATTGATTTAGCAGATTAAGACACTTAATCCATTTTCCTTACTACAGCAATTACACTGAATCTGAAGAGCATCCTCCCTCTGCTTTATTGACACAGTTGTTTAAATTTAAATTATAGTTTTAGAAATTATTCTTGAACAGTAAAATATTCATTTTTCTTCTGTTTTTCATTTTAATATAATTAAGAGATAGTGTCAATGGAACAGAACCTTGCCAGGAGATAATGATCTCATGCTGACAGACAAATAGTAAGGTGAAGAAAGCATTTAGAGAAAGCATATTTTTTTAATCTAATGATTTAAATGACTACTATACCAACTGATCAGCATCTAAGTACAACAGTCTGACAGACTGGTGAAGTGACAAAGCTGGTACCATAAATGTTTGTCAATCCACATTCTCATTGTCTTTGGAGATTGTAGCAGCCAGGAAGAATGCTTGCTTTCACCCCGATGGAATGTTGTTCTTTTGCACATGCAGGCATCCTTTAGGACATTTCCTTTTGGAAACTTGACAAATATTAATAAAAGGTCCCCTAGCTCAGAGCTCACCACCATTCCTCTTACAAGGTCAGTTCTCATGCAGCATCTGATCCACAGTGCTGTTTGTTCAATATCAGTCTGATATTTTTCATATCCTGCTGGAAGAAAGATTCTAAGACCTACCAGTATCATGGAAAACCATGTCTCTACACTGAATACTCAGCTTCTGGACTTAGCAGGTTAAAGAAAGTGATGGTTCATTCCTCTATCTTCAGCTTTCTGTTCATAGCTTGCAATCGCCATATCTGCTCCTCAACTTATCAAACTCATGGGCAAAGCGGTGGTTTGGCAGGTGACTTCTTAGTGGCATTGATGTGTTTGCATTTCTGAGACACCATATCCAGTATTCCTATCCAGGTATTTGTGATAAAACTTATCATTTTTGAGAAGTGACACATATGTGTCACTACACAGTCACCTCTCAATATCTGTGGATGTAGTGGATCCTACATATTGTCCACAGTTAGGCAGGCACAAGGTGGCCTGAAACAGTAATGACTAAGGTCAAATTAAAAAAAAAAAATAAAAAAGAAACAAAATTGTATAAAAAGCAAATTGAGGCCAGTACGAAAAAAAATGCATAAAGCACGAATTATAGTTATAAACATAGGACTAAACACTGTGGTGTAAGATATGCACCATGGTAGAAGAAAAGATTTAGCATTTGGCAGCAGTAGACAAAATGGGAGCACACAATGCTATGTACAAGGGCACAAGCTAGTACTGGCCTTGGATGAGTTACAGGGAAAGTGAATATTAAGTAGGCATTAATAGCATTGCCCTGCTTAGTGATACACTACAGCTGGCTCAGGTGCCTGGAGTTTAGGAAAAGTGTTTAAAATATTAGAAGAAATACAAAGAGGCAGTAGAGGAATTAGAGGGTAAGATGTGTGAGGAGAGACTTCGGGAGCTAAACTTACATAGTCTCAGAGAGAGAAGACTCAGGGGGCCTCAATCACAGTCTATAAATACCTTCAAGGTAATAATATAAATGAAGGAAGGGAATTCTCTGGTCTCAGAAGATGGCAGGACAAGGAGCAATGGCCTGGAGCTAAGGAAGCAGGAGTGCGGGGTAGGTTCCAGGGAACAGTTCTTCACTCCGGCCTCCGCTGTGCCAGATGAATCCACTGCAGGGAAGAGGAATTGCTCTCCTTCCACCGACTCCAGGGCACATTGCCCACACACATTCACATGCAGCACTTGATGCATCCAAGATGTTTCTAATCAGCCAAAGATCCCACTCCCCCCCCCAAACCTGTGCAGCACTGAGCTGCACATCAGCACGGACAGAGAGCCACACGTGCTGTGGGCTGTCCCTGTCTGCGTGGACTCGCAGGTCTCCTTGCAAACATGGAGTGATTTTGGAGTGAAGGCATTCATTAACCTGGCACCACTTCAAGTGGCATTGTGTTTCTCCATGGCTGCACTTCACTACACTGGGATTTTTTTCTAGTCATAGAGCACTGTTACAAAGGTTGCTTTTGCATATTCTGCAAAGTGTGAATAAAGCTCAAATCATATTTTAGCTGGCAAATGGGGTGGTTTGACTTCCACTTATCCACTTGGTTCAGTGGAGAACAAAACATCACAACACTGTACCAGTTAGACAGAATGAACCCTCATGCTGCTTATCTACTCCTAGGATACATCCATGTGCAGATGCAGTAAAGAACAGTGACTCCTCCATTTTTTCAGAAAAATCTTTTTTGTCATGAGAAAAGACTATCCCAATATTTTCATCTTTTGTGGTTGTTCATAACCAAATGCCAGTTTCAGTTTTTCTGGCTATTTTCTTATCCTCCAATCTACCTGAAATTGTGATGGTGGCAATTCTTAAGCTCCGACGCAAAGAAGACAGAAAATTCTGCAGATGCAGAGAGACACCTGCATCCATCAGAGGCCGAAATTGTGAAAAAGAGGAAGGACTAGAGTGACTGAGAGAATAGCATGAAGTTTCTGCAGAGGCTTGACTGACTCACTGACATGGCTGGTGACAGAAGAAGAAAGCAACTGAGAAAACACAAGCAAAGCATAACAAAAAATAATCATGGCAGCAGTATCAAGTACTGTGCTAAGAGTTCAAACCAAAAGAGTAAATGAAAATGTCTCTTACTCCAGTGACCCACAAAGAAGTTGGCCTTTCTTTTACATTAAAGGATGGTTTCCTGAAAAATCATCTTCTCTCCTCTGGACAGGAAGAAATAAACCTTCTCCAGTTTCTAGACAGACCCTTGCAGTTTTACGGGAGTCCTAACAGAACACAAACACAGAACAAAACAGAAGCCCAAACACTGCACAACTTCTTTTCTATCCAATCTGCTTATGTTGCCCTTGCTCTGATCAAAGGGAAGGATTTCAAGCAAAGGGATTTGATGTGTATGCTGTAGGCACTAGCAATATTAATTTTATTTAACTAGAGTTTCTCTGTTTTGTTCAGAAAACACCATCCCTCCTGCATCAAGCTCCCCATCTACCAAGCTAACATATTAGCTCAGTGCCAGAGAGGAAACTGGGGTGCAGGTACCACATCATTGTCTTATACAGAACCAGATCAACCACCTGTAAGCTGGTAAGCTATATTCCTCCTTAAATCAACAGCAGAAAAAGAGATCAGGAAATGTTCTGGATGTGTATCAAGCTGGCTTTTTAAGCTTCTCTACATTTTCTAATCTGATATCTCCTGAAATTGTGCTTTATGTTTGCAACTTTGACTGGAATTTGTATCTTGCCTCAGACCAAAAGTTGCCATGCCTGTTAGCAAAAAATTATGCTTAAAAACAAGGAAGATGTTATCAACGTCAGATGACTTAATTATAGTTGGACACTTCACATGTGGTGCTCGGCAACTCTGGAAAAACAGACCTCTTAGTAGGGCACTGACATACATGTAAAAATTCCGTAGGCAGACTGTCCTGAGACGGTAAACCTGTGAAAGATTCATTGCCTTGTTAATCACAATCACCTCCTACTTCAAAAAGGGAGCCATAATAGAACTCTTGTACAGAAATCTCCCAGTTTTAAAAGGTGCTGCTTGTGGTACTGTGTCCCCCCATTATTATAAAAAAATATTTGAGCTGCTGCTAAAACAGATATATTAGAGGGTTTCAAAAAACTGTTTTCTACGTTTATAATTGAACATACTTAGTAGTATCAGCTCCAGTGAGGGCTTCCCAGCTCATATTTGCATGCTGCAAGTTACAGTTTAAGTGTACTAAAGCATATATTTGTGCAAGCTACTATACCACATATTGACTGAAATCCTAGGCAGCTTTGTAAATACACACTGAAAAAATTATCTGTCTTATTTGTGTGTTGTCAAGAGACTGGAACCACTTCTGGGTACATAAGATACATTTTTAAAATTATCTAATTATGTACAGTATTTAACTTGAAAGACCTGTAGCCATTTTGGCCTCTTAGGAAAAAGTGCATACATGTTTTATAACTCTAAAATAATGATCTCTAATAAAATATTAGAAAGTATTACAGCCTTAAAAAATTACACAGTCCAAATTAGTCTACATCAAGCAAGGCATATGTGGCATCTACAAGAGTTTAGTTGGTAACGTTATTTTTTTACTGTGATTTGTTTCTGTAGTAGCAATTCCTTACCATTAACTTCTTTTTTTCTTTTAAAGGTAGCAAGTAAATGTAAAATAACTTTTCCTTTATATATTCAAAAGCAGTGAAAGAAAATCTCCATTTTAGTGTCTATCAGAACACAATATCAGTGACCACTATTAACATTTATTCTTAGCAAGTCCCAGAGCTTTTCAATACACACAGAACAACACATAACTGAGTAGTAGCTCTTAACAAAGTACAATTTTACTTTTTTCACATGCCAATCACTGAGTACTTGCCTGTCCTAAGTAGTTGCTCTGGAAAAAAAGATAGCAAGAAATCAAGCAAGCATTTTAAGGTGAAAAAGATCGATCCAATATTAGAATTCTTTGTTTTGTTATTGTGCCATCCTGCTTACTGACAGCAGGCATCCAGAGCCTATCAAGTGATGCAAACTGATGCAGAACTGTGTCACTCTCCTTTGACATCCAATACTACCCATCCTCCTCCTTGGAGTGGTATCCTCTATGCATCCAGATTGGATTTTTATTTAATACACATTTTTAAATTGACATCTCTAATCAGAGGTTAAGGCACATTTCTCAAAACTGGGGGGAAAAAAAAAAAAAGAAAAAGGAGAGTAACAAAATGTGGAAAAAGGGAGACACATAGAAAAAGAATATGGCCCAGTAAGCACTGAGGGAATCTCAAGCTCTGGAGACATGTGTTCAACTCTCTGCTCTGCCAAATTCCCTGCATAATGCAAGGAAATCAATTAGTACCTTATCTGTGAAATGGGGATACTCAATTACACACAAGGGGATTATGAAACTAAATAAATAGTCACAAATTTCAAGTGATTTAGACAGTATAGAAGTAAAAGACAAACAGTACCGAGAGAGAAGCATATTGAGATTTCTATTCCACACCACACACAACAAAATTACTCCAGTGATCTTCTTCCTGCAACAAAAATAACTCCCTTACACCATCAGTTTCAACTACCACTTCCAGTGGCCCAGAAAGCAGCTCCCACACTGTGTCCCAAAGGACCAGCACCTCCAGGATGGGTAGCAGCATAAATCAGTTTTAACACGGATAACAGTAGCTTACCCAACCCAGAAGCTACAGCAACATTTCCTTCCTTTCAGAAGTTACCAGAAATGGGAGAGAAGCTGTCATCTCCTCTGCTCCACAGACACGAATGAGCTGCATCTCCAACTGACAGAAGCTGGAAGTTCACCTGTGAAAGGACTTGCAGTGAAGATGAATTTAACCACAGACCCTTTCTCCAAGCTGACCTGAAGCGTTACTGAGCTGCAGGTTAGATTATTGTTTCTGTAAAAGTAGAAGATCTCAAAAGATTTATAGTGGAAAAAATAGTCATAACAGGCATCATTAACAACTCACCAGCTCCTAACAGTGAGCACACAGTGTCACATGGGTTACTGTATTTAGCTTCTGGAGTTAGCCTGGGAACCAACCTACACAGCACCATGTGCTGCTGCTGGCAAATGATCTTTTAATGGCAACAGCTATATGGGGTTGCTTCTACTCAGCTACTGCATTGCAAAATGATGATAAATGGTAATGGGAAATTATTACAACTATCAGAAGTATCAGTAAATATTCCTGCTGCTTGGTATTATAAATCTACAGAAGTCTTTAAGACTGATGTCAAAACACATGACGCATACCACGCAGTTAATTTTACAGTTGATAACTTGAATTTTGGGAGCAAATTCAACACTACTGGAGCAGGAATCTATTAATTCTTTGCATGCCATAACTATATTTAAGTCAGCTATGAAGGAACTTTAAACATATGATACAGTAGTATTGGACAGTAAAAAATAGTTGAGGATTAGTGCAGTGTGTTAAATTTTTTTTCAAGCAATTTGTATCCCCTTGTTTTGTCACTCCACCTCCGATGGCTGAAGCACACCCATATTTTCAGTAAGAGCTTTTGAAATCTTACAAACATTAAACAATTTAGGTTCCAAAGAACAGCTAGTGGGAGACGAAGTAAGCACATGAGCTGCTTTAAAGATTAAACTAAAAACACCAACCAACAACCTTCTTGACCCTTCCCAGCTCATGAACCTTAGGAAGCCACAGTGATGATGTGGCCTAGTCAGTGATGCTTCCTGCTGCAGCAGTGCCAAGGAGGGAGAGCTCTGCCTTTGTGTGCTTGCCCAACCTTTGCTCGCACCCTGTGC
Organism: Platyrinchus mystaceus; assembly: GCA_035041135.1. Classification (NCBI taxonomy): domain Eukaryota; kingdom Metazoa; phylum Chordata; class Aves; order Passeriformes; family Tyrannidae; genus Platyrinchus; species Platyrinchus mystaceus. Next base: position 7,923,748 of record JAWWLV010000021.1, read on the forward strand.
TCTTGGGGCACAGGTGGGATGCAGTGAGAACACTTTCCAGATGGCTGAAAATTGTTTCCCTTAATAGTGTTGTCACTAGGGCCTGAAATCTAAAGAGCCTCTGTACAGGATTTTTACCTGACAAGAAAGGTCATTTATTAGAAATAAATCATGGAATCATTTTTATTTTTTAAGAACTTGCCAAGTACTTTACTGTCAAAATGTTTCCCTTTTTGTTTGTGGGGATTTTTTCAATTTTTTTTCTTTTATTTTCAGTCAGATGATAAACCATGCAGATTGTTAGATTTAAAAAAAAATAATATAAAAAATATAATTCAGCGTTTTCAAGCACCAATAATCCAAATAAAGTGTTTGATGGGTTACCTTTTTCTCCAAATACTGCTGAGAATGCCATAGGCAGTCATCAACTTGTAATTATTTTTATTAAAGAAGGATATGTGTGCCCACAGAACACAACTCAAGAAATGTCTCTAATCAGGCAATATGAAACCATTTAGTGACAACTATGTTTCAAAAAGAAAAGCAAAATTTAACACTCTTTGCAAGACATTTTATTGCATTCTCTTGCACGCAGGTATCTGGACCTTTCTCAGAGCAATATTAACACTGCCTGAGCCAACAACACTGCTCTGTCCTGAATGCCTAGTACTACTCTATAGAGCCTAAATTTTCTCAAGTAGCATTTACTGTCAGCTTTCAATTATCTGAAGTTATGATAACAGCATATTAAAGGAGATCCTTTCTCTTTTGAGCCTTGAAAGCAGCTCATGTTTTGATTGCTCTATTCTTTTAATCCATTACTACAGGGCTCTGTAATCATTCCTTTAATCAGGATGAGTCTGTAATCGGGATGAGAAGCTGATAAAACACATATATGGAAAACACTATTCTTAAAAAATCAAATTTTCAAACCATAATCATTATTGAAAAAGGACAATGTTCATTTAGGCTGGGATATAACTAGCCAAAGTTAGAAATAGTTATTGTAAGGCTGTTTTCCATTTACCTTGTGAATCCACATTACACACCAACTGCTTGATATTAGAGTAACTCATCTGCTTTAATGCTCATTTCTCTCTCTGAACAGATTGGTCAGAGATATGGATGCGTCAGCAAAATCAAACCAGAAGAGGGAACTCTAAGGGCAACTGAGCTAACCCAGTCCCCTGTGCCAAAAAATGTCCTGGTTTCACTCTGATTAGCTGATACAGATCCTGGACTGTAAGCTTAGAAATTTGTTCAGAATTAGATAAATTGTTTAATTTTATTGATACCCCATTTTTCTGTATGCCTTTTTCATAAATTCAAGTTGTAAATGCTGCTATGCAAATATCAAACAAGACACCCAGTTACACCAACACCCAAAGGTCGGTTGGTAGTTCCACATATGCAACTTGCTGAATTTGCTGCTGTTTAATCATTACTGAAATGCAATTTTAAAAATCCTTTTCAGGAAACTACATTCTTGTATGTCACAAAATCGATGTTCAAATTAATGTTTAGACCTGGAAGCTTCAAAACATGAAGTGCTTTTCACTCCTCTGAATTCAGCACCTGAAAAACCAGCACAGAGCCCTCAAACAGTCACACTGAAAGAATTTTTAAATCATCACAACTTGTGTTCTGTTTTTTCCACCTTCTTCATGACACATTCCAACCTTCTGATTGTGACCAGCTCAGGCTCATCCTGGCCATTCAGAGTGGGCAATATTTTCAAAAACATGTAGAAGACCAAAGACATCCAGCCACACAGACCTAAATGGGTGTTCTTGACAACGGTTGAAGAAAGTTCAGAATATGCTTTCAATTTTAGAAGAAGCAAGATTACTGAGTAAAAGGAATAGCCACAGAGTTGTAATTCTGTTTGATATTTCACAATATTTGGCAGTGATCTGTTTCTAAATCTGCTGGTATGCAGGGCAAACAAAATTAAGTAAGTGCCACAAACTGGCTTTGCTTTTTATGAGCCTTACAGAAGAGGTAAAATTCCTATTGGTTTACATATATTACAACATGTTTTGTGGTCTGAAATATTGTTGCATATTTACCTCTATTTTATCCTTAAAAGAAGCTGCTGTCACTTCTAAATGTTAGATCAGGGTGCTACTGGTAGACAACAAATAGTTTTAAGACTTGATCAAAAAAGAAGAGGCAGATATACTGTGTACTATAAAGGAATGTATATTAATTTATAGTATGCATCTAACAATAGCAGATTGTTAAATTATAACAAATTTGAAATCGGAAAAAAGGTGGAACTTAGGAAAAAACCCACAAACCACAATCAAAAATGTATGGCTTTGTGGAAACTTTTAACTTTAACAAAACTTACATTTTCCCACATCATACAGTTTTGACTGAAATCTTTTTGCCAGAAACAATTCAGAAAAGCTGTCAGAACAAAAAATAAAGACCTAGATTAGAAATAAGGTCCACTTCAATCAAGATCTGATCAATAATTTCTCTCCCTAGTGACACACAGCATTATGTAAATCAGACAAGGCAAACTCTTCAGTATATAAATGCCACACAACCAATTTACATTTCTTACTTACATGGACTCAAAGAATACTTTACATCAATTAAAATTCAAATAATCTCATAAAACTTTCTTTTTTCCCTTGAAAAAAGTTGGATTCACTGTATGTATCCATCCCAAAACAATAAGAAAATATAGAAAACCTAACAAATACAACTCTGAGAATTTCAGCCTCCTAAAAGCAATCAGGGTTACCAATTATGCTTCATGGTTATGCATTCCAAGTATCACTGTGCTCCAGATCCTAAGGAGATACACAGTGGCAAATGGTCAGACTCAACTGTCCCTCTGTACACAGTGCTGCAGAAAATGTCAAAGTTTTTATAAACTCGTTCTGGTCATACTCAAAATCCTCCAAGGCAAAGATTTACTTCTATGTGAAGGTGCTTCAGTCAAACTTCAATGCCCACTACAAGCCAGAAGTGAGGTTTCTGTAATATTTTCTATTGTTCTCAAAAATCCTAGTCTATCCAAGAATAATTCATCCTGCCTGAATGAGGAAGCAGCCTTTGGAGTTTTTATAAGATTTCTCAAATCACACCTTCCCTTCCCCTCAGTGTAGCTACTTTTCTGCTAACATACAATCCATCATTTAATTAGCTATTGTATCTCTTAGACTTGTTTGTAGTCATCCTACTATTGCCCACCCACAAAATTGCTGATGCTGCTTGAAATACATGGTGGTTGCCACTGAAAAACAACATTAGTTTGCTCTGTCCTCTTTCCTCTTCTACTTTCAAATTCTCTTCTGCACATGGGTTACAAACCCCTGGCATTCACAGCTCTTTGTTGTTACAAAAAAGAGCAGCTCTAATTTCAACAGCCACCCATATCAATTCAAAGGCAAATGAAAACTTAATACACTTAATACACCACTGATGCATTTATTTAAGTCTAAACCAGCAGTGTTCAACTTTGACCCCTAGGAGAGACATTGGTGTTATTTTTAGTTTGGAGGCCTAAAATCTTAATAAAAAGCAGCTTTGACTATACACAGCGTAATAGTTGTAGCCACTGCAATTAACAGTGCATAAGCAATTCCATTATATAAACGACACTGAAAAGCTCCCATTTTCATGGCAATTATATTGGGTTTGCACAGCAAGGCTTTGGTAGTGGGGGTCTACAGAGGTGGCTTCTGTGAGAAGCTGCCAGAAACTTGCCCAATGTCCAAAGGAGCCAATGCCAGCTGGATCCAAGACACACTGCTGGCCAAGGCCAAGCGCATCAGCCACAGTGGTAGCACCTCTGAGATCAGAAAATTTAGGAAGGGGGAAAAAAGGTGCACAATGGCAACAGCAGTTGGGAGAGAGAAGTAAGAATATGTGACAGGAACTCTGCAGGTACAGAGGAAGGTGGAGGGGCTGGAGGTGCTCCTGGTGCTGGAGCAGGGATTCACCTGTAGTCCATAGTGCAAACCATGGTGGGGCAGCTGCGTCCCTGCAGCCCATGGAGCTCCATGGGGGAGTAAAGTTAAGCCTGAGAAGAATGGAATGGTGAGGGGATGGTGTTTTAAGACTTAGTCGAGTCTGTTTTGCCTGTGTCAGTAATTGGCAAGTGATCTGTCTCCGTCCTTTTCTTGACCCATGAGCCTTTCATTATATATTCTCTACCCCGTCCATTTGAGGAGGGGAAGTGATAGAGCAGCTTTGGTGTGCACCCGGTATCCAGCCAGGGTCAACCCACAAATTTCAGCTGCCACCACCACAGCAATTCAAGAAGCACACTGTGTAAGGCATCACAGGTGAACCAGAGCAAAAGAGAACAGCAAATACTGACAGGGAAACCAGTCTCCATGAGAAATGCTGAGTTCTGCAGTGTGAAATTATTTCGCTCAGCCTAGTCAGAATTGAAATCACAGACTCCCCAGCCCTCCAGCAAAGTGGGAAAAGGGTTAAGTTTACACAATTTGTACAGTGCAGGAAGATACTGCTGAAGGGAAAAGAAGGATCTCATAAAATCCCCATACACACAGCTTCATGAAATAGCTTCTCTACGGAGATTCACGGCAAATTCACAGCACCAGATAACATAAAATGGTCTAAATATTAGTTCAAGTGGGGATGTGAAAGCCATGACTCAGCCTTAACTTAACCATAACTCAATTTCTCAGCCTTCTAAGATGTCTTCAAACAGAAAACTCTTTCCAAGTTGTTTAGAAAAACACAGCATGTACTGAAAAAGATCCTCAGACTGGTGTTAGAGTTAACAGGAAAAGCTGAAAGCCATGCAGGCCATTAGCAAAAACTGGAAAAGAAGAATGTGATTTATCAAGAGCTACCAGAACTGTGATGGAAGATCTGAGAAAAGAGCAGTTGGTACATTACTGATTAATACTATATGCTGAGCAAATTTCCCAAACTATTTATATAGAACTCACAAGCATAAAACATCCATTTCTTCTTTGCTACAGGAATTCAGCAACACCTCTTCCCCCATCATTATTCCTAAAATGTCAAGGGTAAACACAAAAGAAATGAACAGAACAAAACCTGAAACGTTCAAGCTCAGAAAAAACGATGGCATGTTGAAACAAGCAAAACCATGAGTGCAACACTAACTAGTACCCAGTGAAAGAGGGAGAACAGACATGTCACAGCCCCATTCAGATGGCGTAAGACAGGCAGCCAGGGTTCATGGTGGCACACACAGGACCCCAACAGCACCTGCCCTTCACCCCATGTGGAACACACCAACACAGTGCAGGCACTCCCTGACTCATGTCACAAACTACCTGCAAATACTCGAGCACTCATAACTCTAATAAATAACACCAGGGGTGCTGTTTTCAGTGTACAAGCTAGAAAATGCCACTGGGACCTAAACCAGACTGGCTGGGGTCACAGTGGCCTCATGGGGTCACCCCAGCAGTCCCTATCTCTGCCCTTGCTCCAGGCCCACCCCAGCAGTTACTGTGTCAGCTCAGACCAGCTCAGCCAGGAGGTGGAGCTCCCAGGAACTGCATATCATGTAGCTTTTGCTGTGATGGGGAGTCCATGCAAAGGTGTAAACCAAAATGTTTACCCCACTGATGGCAAACCTATCCCTGGAGTCACACCAAAACAGGAACTGGCATGGCAACCCTTAACTCTGTAATAACCACTCCAAGCCTTGAATGTACCTCAGTGTAGACCAACTCCAGAGCAGAAATACAATGGAGATGCCCAACTTGAATTTCATAGTCACAGAGTCTGTCAGTGCTTCCTTTCCAATCGTTGCCCTCATTAGCTGGTGAACTGCCACTCCCTTGAACAACAAAACCACAGGAGCTTTTGATAATTAAGTTTTTCCAGCAAGTGTTGGAGTTCACAAACGAAAACCAATTCAATATTGTTTTTCTAAGCTGAAAAAACTGCTGATGTTTATTTGAATCAGAAACGCAAAGAAGTTAGAACACCATAAGCAAGTATTTACATTAAAATTCAGTCCCCACAAAGGACAAATTAAAAAAAAAAATCAACCTCTCTGCAAACCCTCCAAAAATACTTTCTCCATTCTTTAATAAGATATAGTGATTAGGTTGCACTGTAGAGCTGAGTATTTTAAAGAAGTGTCGTGATTATATTGCACCTACATGAATATATATAATTTATATAGTTAAGTCTTTGATCTCCTGCAAAGAGATTCAGGCTTTTTGTGAATCTTTACCCTGCAGTTAAAACTTCAGTTGTTTCTTCACATCACCACCAGATGGGGCTCACTTACAGCTGAAATTATTGAACATTACACAATTTTATATTACAGACACAATTTCTATCGTACACTTACATATATCTACTGCATGAACATTCATTTTCAGAGTATATTTGCACGCTTTTCATCTCATGAAAAAAATCCATATTTTTAATTTACTGATACAACTGGTTATGGATTTTTAAAACATTTTTTAACAACAACATTAATCTCAGAACTATTATTATGCCTAGTTAAGATCAAGTTGACAGTAGCAAGAAGAGGGGACATGTTGCTTGAAAACTATAGTGCCAGCTTTCTAACTAGTTACCAGGTTCATGGGATCTGTGATGGGAACTACCTCATTACGTGCCTTAGAGGTACAAAATGCTTTAAAGCATGCAACATTCAGTTCCAGTGTAAACAACAGCAGTAAAAATCAAATGCAATGCTTTTGAGCAGTACTTCAATCTATTAAGAAACCTCCAATATTGTTTTGATGTAGCAACATCTTTCCCTCCCCTTTTATTTTTTTTAAGGTCAAAAAAGGAGGAGTGAAACCTCTTGCTGTACAGCCTGGAAATTCAGTCAGGGAAATGCCCTATTTTTATCACCTACTTTCTCTCTTTCTGAAGGCTTTCCTTGCTACATTATTTTCTCCCCTCTTCCCAGTTATACATGAGCAGTAATTCCCCTAGAAAATAACTGAGCTTCCATTTTAGCTATTCAAATGTCTCAGGATGGATTTTGTGAGTGCAGAAGGGCTTTAGCCCATTCTCTCAGCCCTGGGAACTCTTTGGTTGATGTCAATCAGAAATGTACCATGCCCAGGTTAAGCAGCAGCAGGGACCCTCAAATGCCTATTTGATAGGAAGTTGCCATAATGGCAGACAAATAAAGGAGATAAGAACTGCAAAATGTGAGAGAATAATTTCAAGTCCATCAGATGCCCAGCCGCAGTGGTGAGAATATAAAACAAATTGAAACAAATGTAAATTCATTTCATTATTGATAGTTTAGAGCCATAGACGATAATATAAAAAATTCTGTGACTTCATATTTGAAGACTCCAGGGGGCTTAATCAGACCTGGCTTCTGCACAGGCTAATCCTAATTCTGTATTAAAAACTGTATCTCAAACACAGAGTGCCTGTGACTACATGGTTTGGCAGCACCCACCTGATTTACATGGTGCCTACCACCATAGCACTCCATTGGTATTTTTCAACAAACATAAACACAAGAATATCTTTTCAGACAATAAAATTTCAGACAGCAATTGATTATCTTTCAAGACTCATCAGATTTTAAATAAAACCTGTAAGCAGAAGAGAGTCTTCCATACATCACTAATACATGGTGACAAAAGTCAGCCCTGAAAAGCTGATGCTACGATGCCAAATGCTATGATTTCTCTACATGGGAGCCTGAACTGAAAATGCCTTAGTGCTAAGACAGGACTCAACAGAAACATACAGACTTTTCAGATCATATCACTTGTTAAGGAGATTATTTGAAATATTAGACTGAAACAATGAATTAGGTACTTAAAAAAATATTAGCTTGCTTCTGCAATATTTTCTTTTAGTGGATGCTGGATTTACCCCTGGCATTTTGAATTTCACATCACACTAAGATACTTCTGAGAACAGTCTCTGAAACTGAAGTTAGGAAAACAAACTCTATGGAAAGCAACTAAACAATTCATGGTGATGCTTCCTAATTTCTGCCTTTCACAAAATATTGTTAGTTGTTAGAGATCTTTATTTCCTCCTTGACACTGAAGAGATTTTCCTGGCTGCTGAGGTAGAAGGGAGGTGAAACAGTTTTCCTGGGCAGCCACAGACCCTCAGTGTCCCTGGCCCTGGCTGCAGGCCAGGAGAAGGCACAGGGGCAGAGTGGGCTGAAGTCACCAGGGAGAGGAAGCAGACGGCTCAGCAGGCACAGTCTGCCACAAATATCACTCAGTGCCACTCCTGGGCGAGTGCTGCAGCTGGGCAGAGGGAGTCAAAAGCAAAAATAAGGAGTAACAAAACAGAAAAGAAGGGAACTAAGGTCTGATAATCCAAAATATAAGAGAAGGATGGGAGAAAAGGAATTACCTACTGCTTAGCCAGCTTTCCCAGGAAACTAAAGTAGTGGACAAAGCTACTTCACACAAGTAAAGAACAAGAGGAATGAAGTGCTGGGACTTGCATGAACAAGTAACAGACATCATCACATACAGTGTTGAAAGATGTTCAGAAGCTTCAGGTCACGTGGATTGCACTTGCTTTTTAGATGTTTATATGAACCTTCCGGGTTCTTCCACTGCATGACCAATATCTGGTTTTGTAGGGTAATGTTTGTGGTAACACTGACTCACAAATATTCTGTTTCTCCCAATAAATCCAGGATGAGGAAAAGAATGATTTTAAAAGAGAAACATGGTTAAAAGTTCCTGAATAATTTCTTAAGAGGCCAATTTCCATCACATTTCAACAGGCATGTGGTTAAAGATGCTTAAGAGCAACTGTCCTTTTCGCTAGCAACACCATTTTAATTTATACATTGTTATTATAATGGATTTGGAGGGGAAAACCCCAAGGTTGTTCTACTGCCAGTACAGTAGCAGACAGAGAAAGCTGAACACAATTGGTATTTAATATTCAAAAATGAACTAGCAGCAAAAGAGCTGCTATGGAGCAATTTGAGAAGTTGGAGGAATTTACTCCACTGAACACCTTCAGTACATAGCCCAGTTTATTTACTTCTGACTTCAACTACTGAATCCAGCAGCAGAAGCATATTCTTTTCTTTTGTGCTCCAGAGTGGCACAATACAGACCCAGATATACATCTTTGAAATGTAGTATTTGCTGTGCTACTGGAGTATGTCTAAATGGTCATCTGACCCAATTGCTCCAAAGTGCAGGAGAAGAGTTTTGGCACATCAAATAAATTTTAGCAGACTGACCTTGTACATTCATTTATTCTTACAGTACACCAGTAGCTATAAAGAAACATATTTAAACATAAAGCCCTTCCCTGAAGAGCTTACATTTGAATGCTTGACAAGACCATGACGAGCAGTAGGAAGGCAGAGGGATGCACACTGAGAAAAGGAAGAGCCACAGTAATAGGATCACAAGACAACTTCACTTAGCAAGGGTACAGTTTGCAAGTCTATGAGCTTTCCAAGAACTAATTACTGCTCTTGTGGGTGAAAAAAATAAAAGTGAACACTTAGCAGTTTTAAATGGAGCTGAATAAATGTGGAGGAAGAAATAATGTTTGATGCAAAGTGTGAAAAGGAAAAGGTCTCAAGGCTCATATAATTTACAGAGGAGGCAAATGAGAATTGACAGGTCACAGAGATAGGCCAGGGCAGAACTGTAAACAGTTCTGGAGAAACAGGAACAAGCTTCAGCATTTTTTGTGGAGCAGAATCTGAACAGATCAGAAAAAAAAAAAAAAGGTAAAAAGTTAATTTCGAGACAATATAATAAAATATTAAAAAGGCAAGTACTGAAATGTGGCATTTGTACTGAACACACTTGACTGTCAATGCAAATGCCATAAAGTTTAACATTTTAGCTTGAACAGATGCTTAATTGTATGCACTTAATGAACCATCATAAACCAGGAAGAATCCTGATATGGTTGTAAGCAATGTATTACACAGAGTAATGGCAGGGACAGATAAAGGAATCTCAACCTGATTGCTGTGGCAGACACAAATAACCAGAGAGCTGCTAAGGTCCTGGTTTTTCAAAAGCCTTTAAAAGTTTAAGCAGGCAAAATCATTTTGTCTGAAAATGACAGCAGAGGTCCTAGATTTCAGGAGGCAACACTGGCCTTCACTGAGGCAAGAAATGGACATTGTCTTACTTCTAATACAGTCCAAGGATAGTTATGGCACAACAGAGTAGTACAGAAAAGCAGTAACCCTAGAAAGAATTCCCGAACCATGAAGAAGCTGTCTTTATTTCTGTCCCCTTCCCAATGTGACTCATATTCAATTTAAGGCTAATGACACTTTTAAAGAGAATAGTGGAATATTTTCAGAAAAATACCCTTATCACAGATTACATCTAGTTCTTTTCATTTACAGAAAAAATTGAAGGCACAAAACCCTTTCATTACTGTAACGTGTCCTTAGTGTCCTCTGAAAATTTTTACATTCAAATGCAATGACAAAAAATATGCATTTTAGTTTTACCCATTTTAAGTACTTTCCCCTATTAACTTTTAGAAAAGTCTGTTAAACTAAGATCATATCTAAAGAAAAAATTTCATGACTCAGAAGCTTATGTCATTGTGGCCTGCAGCACTAAGAGAAACCAAGTGTCCTAACAGGCGTAGTCCTAATCTACAACTGTCCCTTCAATAGGAAGCCATCCAGAAGATAAAACACAGGGAAGGAAGATGTTTTAAATGTGCAGAAGGAAAAAATAAGAAGACCTATAGCTGCTGCAAACAAAACAAAACAAAAAATAAACAATGAAAAAACCAAGATCAGGTGCTATCAGAGTATGAAAAAAAAATGGGCACTTGAATGTCTCCTGGGACTTGAGCCACCATGCATCCCAATACTGCTAATCTTTGCAAAACAAGTTGTTAATAATGTTTCAAGAGCAATGGATGAGTGGGGATGAGAGGGCACTGGCTCTTCCTTTTCCAAAGTTGTTTGCATCTGTGAAGTCAAAACCTCTTGTAGCAGTTTCTGCCATGGCACAGACAGAAAGGCACACCTGCCTGCTCTGCACCTCCCTCACAGTCCATCTATCCCAGTACAGCTTGTTCTCTCCACTCTCCTCCACAGCCACAAGCCTACACATACAACTCTGCTCAGGCACTTTGCCAGTGAGATGTCTCAGCAGCCACTCAGAAGAAGAAAGTGCAGAAGTGCAGAAAAGGGGGATATTCAACATAGCACTCCCAAAAGCTCCACTGGCCTCAGAAGTATGCAGTGAGCAGATGGGCTCTGCTCAGCACTCCTTTTCCTTCCTCTGCTAAAGGACAGGCCATGCCAGTAGTCCTCTTCCAGTTCTGAGGAGGGGGGATGCACTAGGAGTTGGGATGAGGTATTACAGAGTAAGCTGTAATACCAAGAGAGTCAGTTCACCATAGGTTTCCAGGACCAACAGCTATGACTTTCAATATCACCTAGATGCTGTTGTGATTTCAATATATTGCATATTGATGCATGAGGACATTACACAGCACCTCTGGGCTCCATCAGCAAGACCTTGATTTTTGCAGCCTCTGTTACAGAAAGTATTAGATTTGTATCATGAACACAAGCATCTTATGAATAACTACATTAATTATCCGAAGAGAAGTTAATCGAAAGGTTGCACACTACACTCTCACTGACATTGTTTAATCTTTATGTGCATTATGCATACTAAACAAATCCACAGCTCCTGCACCAGACAGAATTCCAGGACTCTAAAGAACAAGACTGCTGAAGTAGGATAATTTCTCATACTCGAGGTTCAGCATTTGGCATTTTCTGAAATCTTCTATTTTTTATTTTTTTTTTTTTAAGGATCCAGCTATGGAAACACACTTTGTCAAAGGGCTACTGATCTGTATGTATGCCCCTCCTCCCACTTAAATGAGTGTGAGGGGGAACTGGGGTGCCTGTTAAACCAAAACCACTTAAATGCATTTAAAGGCACCTTGTGCCACGCACTTTAAGGAAGGGCTGCTCCGCATGTTTCCCGGCTCGCGGCTCCTTGATGCTCACTGCCGTGCTGCAGGAGGCATCCAATCAGAGCGGCTGCCACTGAGGGCCAGGGAGGCGGCCGTCGAGTTTGATTTTCTATTCCAGCGACAGTGCAGGGGATGTGAGGCACTGAGTGTGTATGGCACGAATAATGAGTTGTACTAATTCACAGAAACTTACCTTTTTTTTTTCTTTTTTTTTTTTTGCCGTCACACACTGCTCCTTTTTTCTATAGACCAAGACTTTGAAAGTTCATTTTTATGTGTCATTTACTTCCCCAGGGTGTAGAGCCTGCTAAAAATACCACAATTTCTTCTTCTCTGATAACAGATTATTTATGCAAAGGCAGAATAATTATTCTTGACATACTGGAAGGCTTCCCCCTCCCCGCCCCCTCCTGCCCCCAACTAAGGTAGTTTCATAAAACACAGAGAAGGTCAATATTGTCAGCTAAAGCTCAACATTGAACGCGAGTCTTTCGAACTCAGGATGCTGGAAGGCTTGTTAAAGGAAGGAAATTATTTTGCAGTTGTACAGGTCATTTGATTTGAAAGCGTGAAGGGAACGCAACTGGGACAATGAGGTTTCTGTAACCAGTTACCCCATTCAACCCTGAAGAAAATGAAGACAGATTTGTATGGTGTAGAAATACAGTAGCAATTAAAATAGGCAGAAATATATGTGGGGGAAATCCTGACAACTGGCATCAAGAGGTTAACTCTTTTCTTTTTAATCAGTAACTAGTTCTGTCATCTTTTGGTTCAGTGCAAAATCTCCCCAGAGAAGTGCCTCCATTCTTCGAATGTCCATAAGGCAATTAGGTTTTACATTTTTAAAACTGAAGGGTTTTACAGGATGAACCAATTTATATGTTTCCATAATAAGAAAAGACTCAGGGCTACTGAAGTATCTATTTCAAAATGGCTTAGGTGGTGCATTATTGAATCCTACAAAGCCAAGGGGCTTCCAGGTCCCAGAGTCTTTAACAGTCATTTTGAGGGAACTACCTGGGCAGAATACAGAACAGCTTCATTTTTGGAAACCTGTAAAGCAGCCATTTGCTATTTGGAGCTCCTTCGACATGGGCAGTACAGAGCACTGCAAAGAGAGGTCCTGGCTTGAACACGGGAACCAAGAGGTAGAAGGGTGCTCCCACAGCACTAGGTGGTCATGTTTCTTTGCTCCTGAGCCTTTTTATTGTCTTAATAAACGCTGGTCAAATCCCAATCATAAAAAACAATTGGGTGGATATAGCTGTGAGCAAAAATGGGTGATAGCTTTCAAACTGGAATAGTGTAACAGCTCTATCTACCAATTAAAGCCATTCAGTGAACAAATCTGATGATTAACTGGATATGTAATTAAGCCTTTATTATTAGTCTAATTGGATGGTTAGGGGAATTATTAAAGCTGTTAAGATTCTGGGTAGCAAGCTGACTGTGCAGTACAGGCAATATGAAATTCAGCTCATTACAAGCAAGGCCAAATGAACATATTTTAGTGGAAATTTGAGACAGCTGCATCCAAGTCTTTCAAAACAAACCCAAACAAACCTTAAAGTCATGAGTTCAGCTCAGCAGAGAGAGCTATAATGCCCCACTTGAACATGCATGGCAACAAGCCAAGCACAGACCCATTTCCAGGAGGCTAAGGAGAGAGGACAGCTTTTTCTGTGATGCTGGCTAAAACATCCACCCTTCCCCCCGTCCTCACCCCCATCATTTCTGACACCAGGATAAGGAGCAATTTTTACAACAGAGGCATCTGACCAGCTGGGCACTAAAATACAGCTCTTGAAGTGTTATGAAGAACAGAAGACTGGTTGATTCCTGAAAGAACTTGGTGTTCCAAAATCTGGTCCTGGGAATTTAAAAGAATTAGAGGGAAGGTATGTGCAGACCACTATGTAGGCCTAGCAAAACTCTGAGCTTTCTGTGAGCATTTCACCCATGTTCTACCTGTCCCAGGTCAAAGTCTGGACTCAGCAATAGTAACGTGCTAAGCTGAGAGCCAGGTCTTTCATGTCCCTTACTAATGGCAAAAGTCACTCATACTCACTTCTCCTTACCAAAAATTAACAATAAAGAAGCTAATAAGGATATTCCCAGGCTTACCTGGTGACTGAGAAAGTAACTTAAGTAACATTTAGGCAAGTGGAATTATGGTTGCTGAAGAGCTATCTCCATTGGCAGACACAGATTGTGCCAAGTGAAGCCCCTCAGTCCTTCGTATCAGCAGCCCAAACACACAATAAAATTCTAAGAGAGATATAGACAACCCTTATGCCTGCAATTAATACCAATGGAAAACCCCACCACCACATTCCAGATGCAATAAAAATGCTTTAAAAATGCCAAAAGCAAGATGACACACGATCACAATGCTCTTGCACACAGACAGAATATATCTAACTCTCTGTGGAAACCAGCGATAGATCTCATCTGCTTTAATGCCCCGGATAAGATAAATCTTGTAAGCGACTGCAAAAGTGATACAAAATGTTACAGAACTCACAGTGTGTGTTTTGGTCTGATTTAAGTTCTTCTCTTGCCCTGTATGAGTACACACTATTACTGCTATGAAAAAATTTCATTCTGATGCAATTTCCTCAACTCAAGACCATGTAACCAACAATACTTTTCTCTGGGAGAAAGCCTGGTGTGGACCAGGCATCAACACCTCCAATTAAATAAATATAATGAAGCAAAAGAAAAGAATATATTCAAAAATATTATTAATTCAAAAATTATTAATTAAAAAACTTGTTTTCTAGAATAATACAAAGAAATTGTAACTAAAATATATGGTAACCACAAGTAAATTAGTATACATTAAAGAAAAGGGTGTACACCAATATTAATGATCAAAATCTAAAGAGACTCCATTTTATCTATACATGTGAGATTAGTTTTGGTTTTTTTCTGTTGCCCATTAAATTACAACACTTTCTACTTTCATATGTCAAAATGCTTCCTTATTCTGTAGAGTATCATGCCACAATGTTTACTTAATAAACAAATGAACTAGAAAAATAAATTTCACCATTTGAAATAATTTACTTCATAGATTAAAAAAAAACCCTAAGAACAAAAGTTCACAAATAATCCAAATATTTTCTCAGAAACTCAACTGGAATGCAATTTGAGTTTTTATATTCAAATTGACACACATAGTTAAATCTTACACTTTAAAATACTGTGATGAGAGAAAACATGGAAGGAAGGAGTTAATTACAGAACGGCACTCAGTCACAAAAAAATACATTAGAAGAGCAAGTATTAGGAAGGCCCTTGGAGCAGCTGCAGTTAGAAGAACAAAGTTCAAGAGAATATGTTTGCAGGACAATATGGATAGAGCATTGTTTAAACAGAAAGAGACCCTAAAGCATCTCGTACAGGCGACTCAATAAAATGACATATTAAGCTCTTCAAAGGAATGTTCCTGCTTGTCCTTGATAAAATCTGGGGCACACACACACACAAAGAGGTGGAAAAACCATACTGCACAAAACCTTAAACATGGGAGAGCTGATCTGGGCCAGACCTCCAGATGTACCTTGTGTTACCAATTTGCTCAGAAAACATTGGAAAAAATATCTCTTCCAAGTTACTGCAACATTTCAGTTTTATTTATTTTTCCAGTAGTTAAATATTTCATTTTTATAAAACCCTTTGAAGTTTATATAAAATAAGCAATAGACTTGTGCAAAAACCACTGCCACAGAGTTAATTATAAGCAGGCACTGAGCTTTTCCACAAACAAAATTGTTTTCAGTTCTTTTAGAGTCTGACAGGAAAATCACAGGCTGATGAAAACCAGTTGGTAGCTTATAACCCCCTTAGTCCAAAAATGGGTGTGCAAATGTGTACTGGTGTGTCTTCACAGACCACAGTGACTCTGCCTACAGTGAACTGCCAAAATTGAAGCTTAAACAGCTCAAAGAAAAACATCATCTTGTAGAATGAAAAAAAAAGAAAAAAAAGGAAAAACAAATAAACCAACCAACTCCACAAATTTTTACATTTTGGTGATAATTCATCATCTCTAGGGTGAGGTGAGTGTTTCTGAGGTCAGCCTTCTACGACATAAAAGCAAACTGGAAGACTTCTATGTATTTTCATAAGAGGCCACATAAACCTCAAGAAAAAAAAAATATCCATGGCCACTGGAAAAAGAAAATACCACTGGTATAAAGATGACATTGCAACTTAATAAATTGCTGAATAAATTGCAACATCCTTCAAGAGAGAGGTGAATCAAATCTGCTATTTTGCTACTTTCTTCCCCTATAAGAAAGGTGAAGAGCTGTCATTCATCCAAGTAGGATGTTTTATTTTAAAGGAAAATAGGAAAAAATCCTACCAATAATGTTACAGAACAAGAAACTTTTTAAGTGTCAGTCAATTTTTCTCCAAAACTTTTGCACTGGGCTGCTGTAAGCAGCACCTACACATCATGGACAAGGCTGAGCAGGTTTCTCCTGTCCCTCTATTCAATAGTTTATAAGGGACTGAGAATCCCTAATAAACAGCAACTTCATTAGTACTCTCATTATCATTTAGAAAACAAGGACTGTAAATTCCATAGTGCGTATTTTAGCTTGAACCTGATTTGCAATATTATACAAAAGCTTTCTGAAGTGGAAAGTAATTGCATAAAAAATAATATTATATCCTCAATGAGTTAATAAAATTTTATTCTCAGCAGAGTCTCTAAAAATACTCTCAGTGATGCAAATATTCATGGCAAACAAAGCATACAGAACCAAAATTTCTAAGGCTGTGCAAAATATTAGGCAGGGTATAGTGCCAGCTGGAGAATGCCATTCATTAAAAAAACGTATGTGAAAATTCCCTGTCCCAAAGGCTTCTCATAGCACTTCTAATTTTATTAAAGTTGAAAGAGATTTCATTCATTTCAAGTTTTGGAAGAAAGCTGTAGATGGAAACAGTGCCTTAAGAGAAAAAGAAAGAAAATATTTTAAAAACCTATTTTCGTCCATTCATACTAATCCTAATTCATCTTTTTTCCGCATAGGAGCCTTGAAAAAGCCCAAGAACAAAGAATTGACATCCTTCCACTGTATGCTGTTCTGCATTGCTTCCTACATATAGGCATGGTCTTTAGTGAACTCCAAACAAGCTCCTTCACTTATTCTTGAGAAAGCCTGATTTCAAGGTTTTGATATAATGCTTTGAGAACTACATTAAATGTCTCTGTCAAGCTGCTGCCAACCTGCCTGTATTTCTGTCCCATTACACTGTAGGGGAAGCACCAGTCACTATCAGACATACAGGGCCCAAAAGCATTCAAGTACACAAAACCCCATGATTTTATCAATGCCCACACAGTCAGTTTCCTATTTTTCACAAAGTCTGATCAGTATTGCATGATACACACAAAAAATATTAATATTTGAACTTCAAAATGACAAAACAGAAACTGTCTGCATGAATTCCCCTCTTGGGTAACTTTTTTTTTTGAAACTTTTTGTATTTGGAATCACTATTTGTAGCAATAAAGAAGCATAAATCTTATAGAGCTACAAAAAGAGGTGAATGGGACACAGTAGCCAAAAAAGTACCCTGAAGCACTGAAGGTCTGGGACACTAATGAGAACTGCTTGCAAGCTCATACTCTTTATACAGCCCAGTCTCTGTGCAGGACAGATATCAGAGTTCCCAGCTTCTTATTCTTCCCCAAAAAGCACTAGAAAGTGGCCAGTAAGAAAACAAAAGCAAGTCTAAAAAGGGAATACACAGTTCTTAAAATAACATCTTGAAAACTGAAGACTAAATTGATTTTTTTATGTAGCAAAATTACAAAAAAGTGGGAAATATTCATATCTTTTAGGTCTCCCTCAAATATATTTACGAAGTGTGAAAATAGATGTGAAATTACTAGAAATCCATAAACAGCTTCTTAATCATTAGATCTGTATCATTAACAAAAGTTATAGCAACTATGTGTAGATGCCAAAGGAAAAAAAATAACACTTGTTCAATCTGCAATCATACATAAGAAAGAATAGTCAGAATTATTCTGACTGACACCACTTTCCAGAGAAGAAAGATTTCAAGCCACAAAAAGCTAATTAATGGAAATTACTCATGTAGATAAGACTTTATTTTTGTGTTGTTCCACTGACTTTCAACACAACTTGTGTTTCTCACTCAGGAAAAAGTCTTGGAAATCTTTCTGTTGAGTGCAGACTTGTCTGGTCTAGCTCATCCTGGAACCTTAAATTAATGGCCCCTGTCTTAGATACCTGCTGGGAGTGGTGACTACATCAGCAGGACTAGCAACATCTCCTGATGCTGTGTGTCTGCTGGTAGTTCCAAAAGCACTCATCACATCCCTAAAAGCAATCAAGAACAAAAGTAGGTAGACAGTAATATTGAAAAAGGGTAGCACAACCAAAACACTTTGGAGATATTTTGCAGTTGAGAAACTGAAAAACTTTTTCCAAAATAACACAAACACTGGTAGCTGTGGAAATCTCAAGGTAAGGTTTTCTAGCATGCCTCTGGTTTGACCATGCCATTCTCATCCCACCATCCACATGCAGCACTCTTTTCTCAGGCTGAACTCTGGGAAGATAATTATTTTTCACCCTTTTGTTCCTAATGTCTTCATTCAGTAAAGCTAGCGAAGTCTCTGCCCATATCTATTCCATATCAGCTTTACAATTCAAGAGCATCTGATGCCTATTTCTGCAAGAAGGCATCAGTGGAAGCTCTGAAGTTAGTATTTTATTAATTAGGTACCAAAACAAAATAACCCTCTGGTACAGAGTTCATACATTTTGGCCAAACCCTTTTAGCTGTTACTTGTCATGTCCTAGTTCAAACATTCAGCCAATATGTCAGAAATTGAAAAACAGACTATAAGAAGGGACCCCTTGTGTACTGAAAAGTTTCTGTCCTGCAATGTAGTGTGAATATGTAGAAGAATCTGATGGAATAAATAGCTATAATTATGCCATCATGTGAAAGTGTTTCTGCTTTGCTGGAATGGATTTGTAAACCCATGTGTTCATCGTGGTTGTTACTGACACGTGAACAAGAGCTCTCAGGATAAACACTTGTACAGAAGTGTAGTCTTCAAGCCTTTCACTGTGAAAGAAAGACCTTGCAAGGTCAACTGTAGAGCAAGGGCAAAGCCAGCAGCTCCACACAGAGGCACCAAGCTGCAGCATGTGTGGTTCACATGCAGGACTCCAAGGAAACTCTGAAAACAGCAGGTCAGAGGAGAAAAAGGAAGAAGCATTACAGCATCAGCTGGGTCATGGTCTTAGCAGCTGAGCAGCAAGAGATACGTGAGGGCTGCTGCGAATGAGAGGAAAAAACCCCACAACAAAACACAAAAACCCCCAAGCATTCTGCCAGCTCTTGAGTACCATCTCAAACCTATCAGTGCCTTGTGACTGATTTTTAAAGAAGGAGCTAAATGTGCTTAGCAACTACAAGCACCAAACACAGCACCGAAAGGTCAAGAAACATAGTTTAAAAATAATAATCTAAATGTAAAGGGCAAATTCTCACTTGTGGTTTTTCTGCTAAACAGACACACCCCTTAATCAAAACAAGATCAAATAAATGTACAGGTTAGCCTTGATTATCAAGTCTCAAGTTATTTGAAATTCTAGGATATCCTAAAATATACGGCCTTACTTATTTGCTGAAATCCTTTTTACTACGAAATTTAATTTTCCTTAAAGATTTTAAGAAATTTGGTATGTAACATGGTAAGACAAAACAGAAGTTGGAGATATCCTGTAGTGTTTAGCAGCGATAATACTTAATGTTTCTATAAAATGATTTCCAGATCTATGTTAATGTGCTTAGAGAAAGGCAGCAATGGGCATCACTATTGTCCTGTGAGTCACATAGATCAGGTCTAAGCCATGCAAAGAAGGATCACGTCTTAGTATCAGCACAGATCAAGCTGATTCCAAACATAAGACAAGAACAGCGTGCTGCCCTATGGGAGGCAGTGATGCCCATGGAACACAGTGCTGTGCTGGCACACCTGTACTGAATTGGGACTGGAGTTAGTGATCTATATGGCATGATGCAAACACAGTGTGCTGAGAGCTCTCCCCAGTCACGCTGTATCAAACCACACCAACAGTCCCCACCTCTAACAGAGCCATTGTCCTCATTCCACACACAGCAACAGCTGCTACTAGTCATGGACAACACTCAACACATGAAAACAAGCACCCATAAGAGCCGCACCCTCCATTTTGAAAACCTAAGCTAAATAGTTTCATTTTTAATAAAATACAAAGTATTCCACCATTCTCTATGACTCCTACATTCACTGACTAGTTCAGCATCACTTACAGTAGATATTTCAATCCACAGGGAGCTTTAGGCCCTGCAAATTTTTTTTATTTTATTTTTTTTAGGTCTTGGTCATCTTCCTCCCTAGCCTTTGAGGTTAAACAGCTTAAATGCAGCTGTTAATCATCTCCCCTGATGAAGTTAATGAGTTTATCATGTCCTCATCTGAATCCTACCTACTGGGAAGGAATCCAAAGCAGCACCTAATTTAAGGCTGCTGATGTAAAACTATCAGATTCCAGTCCCATGTTAAAGTTTACATTGTTCCAGCCTATGTATTAAATCTTTGTCTTTTCATGTTGGTCTTACCTTATTTTTGCCACACAATTATCTGTGCAGATATGAACTATCTGGGTAAATCTACAGGCTCCTTTCACACCCAGAATTTGTATTTCTCCTAAATACCAACTCCTATCCTTCCCAGGAGAACCTGATCCATTTATATAACTTATACTTACTGGTTATTCCAAAAATACCCAACTTCTGTTAAGATATTTAGCTGTGAGCTCAGAAAACAGATAGTCCTTTCGTAAGAGTGAAAATATTCCAGAAATACTAAATAAATAGGTACATTTTTTTAATATAAAGGGAGTATAAAAGAATTAAATTCACCTGAAAATACACAGTTAATTTAATTGTAACATTATGGCTAAATAAAAATTAACATTGTTTGCATTATGAAACGGGTGTAAAATATCCACATTAATTACATATCACAGCATCTTGATTCTCAATCATAACTTGATAGCCATATTAAAAGAGGGGTTTTATCATACCTGTAAAAAAGAAACAGTTTTGAAACTGTAATCTATAAACATACACACACACAAAGCTCTCTATTATATGACCCAAATTATTGCTATTTGTATGGGAGGGACATTGAGAATGTTTTTGTGGGCAAGATGTGCACATTGTTTGCTTGCATAAACCTCCCATAGTACAGTCATGGCCCTTATCTTGTTAACACATTTTATTTAGTGACAGGAATGTGTACATATTTGTAACTAATATATTTGGAAGCCCATTTTTGTTAATTTATAGATCTTTTACATGAGGTCAGAACTCCTCAAACATGTAACATTCATATAACTAAACAGATTCATATATGGTACTTTGATGACCTGATTTAGTGCAGAGCTCACACACACACACACACACAGACAAAATGAAGATAAGGTAGATTCTTTTGTCAAAGATGTATTTGAGATTAATGGCAAGCTGGCAGACTGAATGGGTTCCACTGCACTGAGGCAATTACTGTAGTAGGTAAAGCAAGTGATAAAGATTTATTTAGTACAAGGCTGATATTCATTAATCTCTTTAAACCCCATGTTAAGGTTGTTTAAAGTACTGTAGTTCTTCTCTGGAAAGGTCTGTTGAATCTATGACAGAAAAGGCAGACCTGCATAAATGCAGTGCAGGTCTCCACGGACTATGACATTTCTATACCTCCACAGGGAGGCAAGTATTTTAGATTAGTTTGGTTAGCACTGCAGATGCAGCATGCTGATTTACTAAACTCTGATGCAAGTTCCAAAAATAATTAGCTTATCAAAGATCCACTTCCCTTCCTCTCTTTTATTAGTGTGCTAAATACGGCATTGTTGCAAGGAAATAATTCATTTCACTGGTATTCAGACACTAAGCACAGATTTGTCAAAACCGAATTTTTTTAAAAAGAGATCATTTTCAGTGCTCACTTCTTTTGAAAGATATTCATGTTAGATGACTAACTAAACAAATGTCATTCAGCTGGATAACTCCTTCCATGCTATTAGGAAAAAAATAAGGAATTAGTAAGCATTTCTGAAAGTCGAATTGTTTTATTGATCCAACATCATCAGAGCAATCAACACAGCAGACAATTAAACAGGCACATGGCACACAAGCTTTTTATGAATTGGCTTTGAGGTGCCACACAAGAAACTTGTTGAATGGAGAAGAGGCTAAAATTTCATACTTCTATGGCAGATTTTTTATTACACTTATTCATTTAGGAGGGCTTTTTTTCCCAAGGAAAAAAAATATCATTTTTATTTGGCATACAGAAAATGCTCCCTTTGAAATAGGTTAGTTCCTTCTGTGTGTAAGCAAGAGTTGTTTCTCAACACATCAGTAAGAAAGAATATCATTTCAAAAACCACGGTCAAGGTTCCCAGTTACTACTGGCATGCATATAAATAATCAGCAAGACACCCACTGCCCCTCCTAATTTTTTATCTTCAGAAAGCATATTAAAATGATTTATTTCTAGCCTGCTACTCATAGTGAATGCAAGTCAACCTCTCCTTACCTTGCCAGTGACAGGGATATCAACAGAACCCCAGGTACCAACTCCCCAGTGAACTGTGCCTGGGGCAAAATCAGCTGCAATAATTCCAGCAACTGGAAATAAAAAGGAATGTTAACAGTAGAAGCTAATCCAGCACACATTGAAGTTACATCAACGGCTTACATTATGTAGCAGATAAAAATAAAAATCACCAATTGTAAATGCAAAAATATATTCCATGAGACCACACAAAAGCAGAGAAACACATTTTAATCAATTTCAATTAGAATATATTTCCATTTCTACATTAAAACTTTCTTAAACTACTAGAATCATGCAGAAATGGAATTGTAAAAACCAGGTTTGCACATAAAAGCAGAGCAAGTCAGCAGGTGTCATCTTCATTTCAATACTAATATAATAACCAGTTTTTGTAAGTGGGGTTTTTTTGTGTTTTGGGAGGTTTTTTTAATTTTTTTAATAAGGTTTCATAATTTAGGGTTACTTAACACAAGTTAGCACAAAAATTATGGGGTTGGCCCAGGGTTTTTCTAACATTTTTTCACCCATACACTTCCTTATCTCTTCTCTCCCTCTATGTGGCCTCTACAGTTTCGTATCTTCATTGAAATGCCTTCCAGAAATGCCTTTGTGCTGACAGAGTTGCCTTTTCCAAAAGAGCAAAATTCTCCAGAGACTGGGGTTTCCAGATCTGAATGCTTAATTTCATATTCCAGCCCAGCAAGGGCAAGGATTCAAAAATACTGGATCAGGTGATCAAACTACAAGGGCTAGTTATGTTGAAATATTCCCTTATTTTCCAATGCTGTTTCAATATTAACATCTATCAAAATATTTTTGAAGAGCTCTATTAACATATCATAAGCATAATATCAAATCTATCAATAACTCTACCCACTACCCACAGAACTCTGTGCCAGTTATTAAATGAAAACACAAATAAAGGATATTTTTATCATGCAAAATATCTGCTTTCCAAAACAATAATAAAAACCAATAACCCACAAGACTCAAAACAGAAAACAAGCAAGGCCCTCAGAAACACAAACACTTCTTCCCCCTCAAAAAACAAACTCAAAACTCTTAAAGCTTTGCCAGTCAAACAGCAGCAAATATTTACCAACTACAAGTTCCTTTTATCCCAGTTATTAGTTGCTTTCCTTTCCTTGGCTATGAGGTAAATAAACTACTTTTTCAATATACAAAATTGAAAAAAAAAACCAAAAACCCAAAACATTTGGCCCTGAATTTAAGAGAAAAAAATATCTTAGCATCACATACATCCCACCAGTGTTACAGTTATGTTTCATTGCCACCTTCAGTTTGCATTCAGTTTAGAGAAGTTCTAATCATAATTTTTTCCCTAAGTCCTCTATGCTGATTTTAATATTTGAAAGATGTCTCTATTAGTTTCCAGACCAAAATCTAGAAATCAATTTTTCTGACTGAACAAGAGTCGCATAAAAGAACTATTAACTTCTCTAATAAGCAAAACACTTCCTCCTCTTTCAGGTTATTTCTTAAATGCTCAAGTATGGAGTGTTTCAATACAAGAAGAAATTATGTCTTCCATGTCATTTATCTTCAGTTTCAAACTTTATCTCCAATAAAACTATCATATAAATGTAAGTCCATGAATTAACTTTATTTTATGGAATTGTTACTACTTCACAAAATCTGTTGTTGTCTGTAACAAGAGACAAGAGAGCTGCTTGGAGATCCCATGCGAAGAGGATCGCTTGAGTCTGGCTAACAAGGACAAAGGACTCTGGATCTGGGCTATCTGCAGATGGGTACAGGGCAAAGAGCAGAACCAGGACATTCACTGCCTCTTGTCCTGTCATTGGGGACCAGCAAAAAGAGCCTTGCCCTGACTTTTTCATGCCCTTCCTCCAGGTATTTGAAGGCACATTGGTAAAATCCCCTGAACATTTTCTTCTCCAGGCTGAACAGTCCCATCTGTTTCAGACTTTCCTCTGGGGAGAGATGATTCAAAGATGATTCCTTAATCATCTCTGTGGCCATTTGCTGGACTCTGTCCAGCAGCTCCGTCACTCTCTTGCCTACAGTACTGGTTAACACAGGAAAGGGAGAATTCATGATGCTAGAAAAGTTATCACAATTTAAACGTGGTCATGTTACTCATAAAAGGTGAAATCACCTGTGAATTTATTCATATTCATCAAGAGTGCTTGCCAAACCAGAGCACCAGACGATCACATTTTCTGTGTGAACCAAATCATTTACAGAAAAGCTATTTTAAACACTGCTTATAAGAATTTCCAATATTTTCATGTCCCAATACCTCTCAAGTCAGGCTCCCTCAGTGCCCTTAGTCAAATGATATCAGCCTCAGAATGAGAGAAAGATTTTAACAAATACATTTTAGAAATCTCAAAGTGATTAAAGTAGTTTTTCTATGCATAGTAATGAGGTGGTTTTCAGGTTTGCTCTTAAAGGGCTCAAAGCAAGTTTTAAGATGTGATCTCAGAGCTAAAAGTGACATACTCACCAGAAAGCTGAAAGCGTCCCCTTTACATTATTATGCTGAAGCCTAATGTTTCTAACATACTGGGTTGTAAAATACCTGTCTTTAATCTCATTGTTATCATTAAAACTGACCCAAGGCATTAGGCCAAGGAACTCTAGTTAGAAATTCCACTGCAAGAAAGAGTAAAAATAGTTACTAGTAGGGGAATTTTAAAAGACTAAATAAAAAAATATTCATTTAAAGGCAGAACTGAAGGTTTAAGGCAAATTCTAAATGACAATAGCAAAGTCACCACTGACTAAAGATGCCAACAGCATTTGATAGCCATTTTTCCATGTGTCTGTGTGATTTGCACTATTTCTCTGCTTCAGAGGTATTAAGAATTTTTGCTAAAGAGTGGTGTAATTGTGCAACTATATGTAAAATATACTCAATCCAAAGATTTAAAGGACAAAAATTCTGGTTGCTTAGAATTGGCTGTAACTTCTTAGTAGAATTTTTGGTGTCCTATAGTTAAAATGGATTTCTTTAAATTGCTGAAAAACTAAAACTAGAAAAAAAAACAAAATAAGAAAAATCTGAAAGATCCTGAAAAAAACAGGACAATCACAGGCTTTTAGGTCTAGCTGTCAAGGTCAACTGATATCATTAGACTTACATGAACAAGTTACAGTAGGGAAATCATGTTAGGAAATATGGGTCAAGTCATCATGCAGTAATAAAGCTGTTACCTCCAGACTCAGTTTTTGAAATATTCTTTAAAATCTGTCATAGTTTAGCATTTCTAACATTACAGTCATAACTGAACAATGGAATATGTCAATGTTTATAAAGGGCCACTTAGATATTTATTTAGATGTTTTAAAGAGAAAACACAAACAAACAAAAACAAACCCCCAAAAACCATCAACAACCTGTAAATAAAAAAAAACCCCTCAATGTAGTCCACAACTATTTTGTCCCTAAATATGTAAAAGCAGAAAAAGAAAATTATCTCTCTCTCTCTATATATATATATATACACAAACATGAACACATATTATGCGTATGCATACTGAAACATTTAGAGTAAAGAGCTTCTTAAATGTCTGTGTGGGTACTGTATAGACCTGACCTGATAAGACCATTACAATAAAAATACAAAGACCAAACAAACAAAAAGAATAAATCCCATGTAAATAGGAATTACAGTGCCAAATTCAGACAAGGTGGTAAAGTGACATAATCAAGTAGATACGGCGCTAAATCTAGGGCACTCTCTTACTACCATCACAAGCTCAGTCTAAAAATTAGGTTGCAACATTCTCAAATGTATATTCTCATTTACAGTTTAGGGAGGCATTTTCAAAGCACTCTGTGTTGGCATAACTACTCCCACTGAAGTCAAGAGGACCTTAACAATTGATTTCTGAGGAAGCAGGGTTAGGCTGAGCACTTTTGAAATCCCACTGTAAGTGATTTACATGGAGAGAATCTGAGCTGGTACAGCATCCTTAGGATTATAAGCACCTCCAAGGGCTTTAAAAAAAATACATGATTAGATACAATGTGCTTGGGATACACTGAGTAAAAGCTCACAGAAACCCTTGGACATTCAAACCTGCTTAGCTAAGAGGAAAACGTGCAGATAAACTAGCCCCCATTTTTAATAACTGCTGCTCATATGAACAAACTGGTAGTTAAAGATTATCAAAAGACAGCTACAGAGGGACAGCCAAGAGCTGCATACACCATACCCACAGATCCTCACTCCCCCTACCTATTCCCAGCTCAAACACTCCTTGGTTCCTCTTGAAAATTCATGCTTTGGCTCCAGTTTCCTTCTTACCCTCTCAGCCCTGCTGGGGTGGACAGAGCAGCACTGCCTGCAGAGGTGGTTGCACAGCAGCTCAGGGGACAGACAAACAATCTTGGAAGGAGGACAGGAAAAAACATGCTAGTGCACTGCATTGCCTGGCCATGGTGTGGGTTTAACAGGGATGCAGCCACAGCACTATATACAGAATGATTCTGAATACTCTAACATTAGGAATCAGAAATGCTGACATCGTTCCAGTCAATCACAGTAACTGAGTTGGTTTACCTTTTTTTGTATGATTTTATTTTTGTACTTTTAAAGACGTGTTAAATGTAACATTTTTTACAAGTTTAGTACGGAAGAACACACACAATTGTTCTATGTGTTGCTCAAATTTAGGCCTCGAAATAACTTGGATCTCTTTTTCAGAAGCTAAATACAGTGGAAGCCATTTAAATGAATAATGCATTTTTTTAATGGAACAGCAAGTAATATAAGTGGGGCATGTTAATTCCCAGGCATGCGAAATTTATTGTCACTTAGGTGCCCACTGGGAATAATTTATGCATCCTCGATTAAGAAAATATTTTTAATTTGAATTTGCATATTTTACTCATTATGACTAACCTTGACACAGTCCTTTTTGGAGGTCCATGCCCTTAGGTGGGAGTTTACAAAATGTCCACTTACCAGGAAGAAATAATGAAACAAAGATGCACACTTGTTTTCTAACAAGAAAAATAATGTGTATACACCTTCGGTTTACAACAGTCTTTGCTTTTGTGTAGTACAATTAAAACTAGGTTGGATTTCATTCTTCCTGCTTTAAAGGAGACATTTATTCAAGTGCTTAAAAGCTAATATAAGGACAGTATGGTAAATTCCAGCACAAGGTGATGACTTAAAAAAAAAAAAAAAATCACAAAATCACAAGGGTCAAATTGAGAGAGAAAAAACTTTCAATAAAACTAATCTCTCCATCATCTATCACTACAACAACATATGCACACCAGTGAGCAGTCTCTGGAAAAGCATTTGGTCTTTATAGCTTTCTTCTGACAGGTCCAACAACTGTAAAATTCTAAGATTTATAAAACTAGATTTTAAAACTTATCTCATTAAACCACAGTCAAAGTCAATATTAAAACTCTGGTCTTTAAAACATTCAGAAGCATATATACTAATAAAAAAGAGAGAGTCACTAAAAGCCCTATGGATAAAACCCCCTTTCCTTCCATATCTGGACTCTTCTCCTCTCTGATCAGCGCCCACAGGTCTCACTGCCATGTGGAAGAGATGGACAGAGCCAGCAACAGTGAGGCACCGAGACTGAAATATGAAGAGGAATGTTAGACCACATTATTTCAAGCCTTCATGGTAGAAAATATAAAAGGATGAATCCCAAAAAAGTGAGTCTGCAGGAAGCCAGAGAGCATAGATCTGGCCTCCTCAGTTCCAAGGCTTTCACAGCCTTTCCTGGTTTGTGCTGGTGGCCCCAATACCAACCAAATACAATACACCTCTCATATGTGAATGAAAAACATGGAAATAGTTCACAGAAGAGCCAAAACAGAATTCTAAAGAAGCTATTAGCGTGAGACTTCCTCTCCAGTTCAGATAGGTCTAAAAATTCAGACCACTGTGCCTCTAAACTTTTACTCACCTCAGTGCCAACGTGCAATAACTTGTCAACTAAAAAGCAGAATAGGTGGTTTCAGAGAACAAATAACCAATAAAATGGAAAACATAAATGATACTCAGTTCCTACACAGTTAAAGACCTTAAATGACCAAGGACCACCTTAACAATAACTTAGCACTTCCTGGGCACCCAACAGAAAGGGCAGGAGTACAGCCCAATTAATGTCTACACCAAAGGTAGAAACACTGCTGCAACCTGTTTTCTGAGAATGAGAGACATCCAATTCCAAATATGCAAGGAGGTCTCCCACATGCACAAGCATGCCTGAATAATCCCACATATTGGCACACACAGCTTTCTCATAGAAATTAACCCTATTTTAACTGCCAAAATAAATTTTAAAAAAAAGTAGGGAAAAAACTGCCATGGAAGATGAGACAAAATTCCAGACTACTTCAAAGGCTTCTGAAGTTTACATTTTAAAAGCATAACTGTTTTACTGTGAACTTCAGAAAAGAGGTTGTAATTAAAAATCTGCTACATTATTAGCACTAGATCAAATTTTGAGGCCTTACAGAACAACTGCATTAGACAGAAACTAGTCAGGCTCTGCAACCGACATCATTTATCAGATTTTCACTCTTTAGAAAACCTGTCAGTGTAACAGCTGATTTCATCGGGAGGGCTGCAGAATCCGGAACTCCTTACAAGAAACAGAGCTGAAATGTCATGTAGGTTTCAAATAGGATTGAATTCAACTTGATTACCAGAACGTGTTGGCATTGTGTTGGTTACAGGGTGAATGCTAGAACACTATTTAATTTACAGACTGCAATCAGACCCATGCTGGCTGACTCTGGCAAACATAAGACCCCACCATAGCTACTACAGATGATTCTGTCACTCACCAGGTGAGATTACAGGAACTGGGACTGACTCTCAGCAAATTAACTAGAACCTCACAAATACCTTATGCAATACACTTAAAAACAAAATTGAAGAGCACCTTTTAGAGGTGTCTAAGAACTAACTTAAAACCGTTCACTGGCCCTGCTAAGCATGCTACAGTTTCATAGCCATAGTGTGATTCAGAAAATCCCCTTCACTACCCCCACAGCTGTACTCTGGGAATTATAACTTGTGAGATCTGCAGCTAGCCCAAAACTTTCTTGTAACTTTTTCATAGGCCACATCTCCCTTTCTGAATTAATTTCATACTGAAGTTCATGAACAGCAGGGTATTTCCCCCAGTGCTGGGTCAGCTGTCCAGATCCCAAAAGACCTAGTGGGGCACAAAGGAAGGATTTCTACTGAGTCTGTACCTAACTATCATAGAACAGTTTGGGTTGGAAGGGACCTCAAAGATCATTTAGTTCCTTCCCCCATGCCATGGGGGGGAGAACACCCTCCCCGAGCCCAGGCTGCTCCAAGCCCTGTAGAACCTGGCCTTAAACATTTCCAAGGATGAGGCAGCCACAGCTTCTCTGGGCAACCTGTGCCAGGGCCTCACCATCCTCACACAGAAGAATTTCTTCCCAATATATAATCTATGCACCTTTTTAAACAGTTTGGTTGGATATATTAAGACCAGAATGGCAAAGCCAGGGGCCTTCATTAGAGGTGAACAGCAGCTTCTTTTGCAGGACACCTTCAAATGAAATTCCCTTAGGAATATCTCTGTTTGTATTACAGGTTCTCAATTGCAGTTTAGGAATTAAAAAGCTCTGCAGAGTTAATCGGCTGTTTAGGCCAGTGGAATTACAGAGCAAAGTATTCTTCACTTCTTGTTTACAGCAGTGGAGATGGTGTAAAGACCTAATTTCTGTGTGCATGCATGTGTTTTACTCATACATTGCTGCAGGTCAAAGGTTGCTTTCCTCATCCATAGAAGTTTTCAGTTTCCTGTAATACACAGCCACCCAGAATTTCCTGTTACATTTGTAATAAATACTTAAAATAGGAGAAATGAAATAGTTATTAGATGTACTACCAAACCATTTATAAAAGGACAAAGAAGCCACATCAATGCAAGGAAATAGCTCATATGAGATCAAATGCATCTCTGCTTTAACCTGACAGTTTCCCTGCATTGCAATTAGGTACACTGCTGGCACATCACAGATGAACAACACCTAAGCTGGCAGAAAGTAAAAAAAAGTAACTAAAAGAGGGTGTGATAATCAAATGCTTTCCTTAAAATGGATATCCCTAAATAAACGGATATCCCTAAACCTGCTATCCTTAAAAGAGTCCAGTACAGAAAGCATTTTCTCAATGAAAACTCCCAGATTACACCACTTCTGCACTAGGTTGAGGATTCATTCCCTCCTCCTTCTCCAATGTACCCTCATATGGCATGTTCATGTGTTACAGAAATCTGCTATTCCAAAAGGAGAACAGTTTGATAAAGCCTGTAAGTTCATGGGAAACATCATCAGTAGAAAAGCACTGTTGAAAACATATTTTACACATTATTTTATATGAATAACAAAAATCGAGGAATCAAGCCTGATTTTTCACATACAGAGACACAAACACAGAGCTTTTGCTGAATCACTGTGTTTGATTCTTAGAATTCCCTTTTAAAGGGGGACTCTTCATAAGCATGTGCATTAACCTTATTTCTGAAGTTCCACATTTCTCTGTACCATCCTTAGAGTATTAAACACCTTAATTAGAATCAAAATAAATTTTGCAACATTTTCCACCTGGCTGAAAGAGTGAAGGATTTAAAGCATTTTAAATATTTTAAGAAGAAATACTTGAAATATTTACCTGTACCCACTATTTTCACAAGAGGATTTGTTGAAAAGTATATTAAATAGAAAAGCAAGTCAATTATGATGAAACTTAAACAAATGATAACAGAAGACCATTTTGCAACTTTTTACTGAAATGGAAAAAAAATTGTGTAAACTGAGAAAAGGAAAGAAGAAAAAAAATTATCCTGGTTTTGGCTGGGACAGAGTTAATTTTCTTCTTAGTAGCCGGTTCAGTGCTGTGTATCGGATTTAGTATGAGAATAATGTTGATAACACACTGATATTTTAGTTGTTGCTAAGTAATGCTTACTCTAAATCAAGGGCTTTTCAGTTTCCCATGCTCTGCCAGTGAGCAGGTGTGTAAGAGGCTGGGAGGGACCATGGCCAGGACAGCTGACCCAAACAGGCCAATGGATGTTCCTGGACATTCCATAGAATATCATACTTGGTATAGAAGCTGGGTGGAGTTGACTGGGAGGAGCTCAGGCACCAGCTGGACATCAGTCAGCGGGTGGTGAGCAATTGTACTGTGCATCACTTGTTTGTCTTGGTTTTTATTTCTCTCTCTCTCTTTCTACCCTTTTCATTAGTATTTTCATTGTTATTATTATCATTATTTTTTTTTTCAATTACTAAACTGTTCTTATCTTGACTCAAAAGGTTTACTTTTTTTGCTGATTCTCCTCTACACTGAAGAGTGGGGGGAGAATGAACAAGCAGCTGTGTGGTACTTAGTTGCTAGTTGGAGTTAAACCATGATAGAAGTGAAAAAAGAGTGGGGAAAAAATTTTAAGATAGAAGACGTTATTTATTCTAGAAACTTATTCTTTTACAGAATTTCCCCACTGAGTATCACAAAAAAACAGAGGCTAAAATGTAATGAAAAAAAAAATATTCAATTTTGATAAAAATGAACAATCAAGCTACATCATTTTTTTTCTTGAATCAAGAACAGTAAAAGTTCTTGGGCTCAGAGCTTCACCTTCCTGTGGGAGTTCTCTCCCATTTGCCAAACAGTCAACTGACATGGTCTCCTCCAACACCTGCATCAGAGCACTTAATAATATAGAAATTTGCTAGGAAGCAACTTAGTGCTACTGCAACCTGCCAAAAGATAAAAGATAAGGCCTTGGTTTGCATTGTGATTCACTTGACCTTTTCCTGTGTTCAAGTGAAAAGGTGACATGACGTATGTTGGAGGGGACAGGACACCAATCAGCCTAGGTCAGCTGATCTCTGGGAACGCTCCCTGAATGAGATTAACCTCTTTTCCAAGACTCTCTATTCCACAGAGTCGCGACATGAAAAGCACTGGAAATGAATCATTAAAGTAATGGTTTCTAATTCAGTTAGTTTGAAGACATTAGAGACTACATAAAGAAACCTAGCAATTGAAAAAAAATCCAAGAAATAGCCTTACATGGCATTAGACCATTGCTATCCAACACCCATTGTTCCACTGGGCACACATTCATCAGCAATGCTGCACCTGCTTTGCAAGAACTGAGTCCAGCAGCAGCACCAAGATGTGCTGCATGGCACACGAAGCACCACTGATCCCTTCAGGGTTCCCCAGCAGTGCTGCCAAAATGTCCTGCTCAGTGCCCCTGTACCTTCCCACAGGACCCACTCCTGCCAGGACAGGTCGCTCTTCATAGGGAAGATCAGCAAAATTCAATCCCTTGCACTCAGCCAGGCCAGGAGCAAGACCAAGAACAATTGGCAGTCTGTCTTATTGAAGCTGACAGTCAACTCACCTTTCTATCACTAGTTGAAGGGATTAAAAACTTGTTTATATGTGTCTTTGAAACCATTTATGTTTTCTGTCAATCCTGCAGCAAATTTTAAAACTACAAAAATTTACATCAGCCACAGCCCACAAAGGTGAATTTTTAATTTTTTGATCTAGTTCTCATGCAGACTCAGATGACAAACCCAAAGCACAGAGTCCATTTCTTGCAATTAATGATTTATAAATTCTCATGTCCCAGACAATTATAATTCATCCTTTTTTGTATCTTCCAGAAAAATCATCTCACTTGCTGAGAGGACAGAAAAAGTGAAATATTTCATCAACTTCAGTACTGGTTTTAGGAAAACAATCTTACAGAAATTATGTAGTTCCAGTCTGATTCCTTAAGAATATAAGCATTTTAAATTATCAACCCTCCTTAGAACGAATCTCCTGACTTAAAAAAATAATACCCGGGTAACTCAATTTTGAGTACATAATTTTACTGGGTTTTAATTAACTAAAATCTTCACTGACATTTTCTTGTCACTACTATTCTCTGTATGTGTAGGGCACATCCTTAATAAATTGGTTTACTACAAGTCTACAACCACTTTTACAGGAAACAGACTAATGAAAGGGGAAAACCCTTCCTCAGGAAGTAGGTGTGAGTCTAAGAGCAGTGCAGGTCTGGTCCTGGGCCAGCAGTTTACTGAATTTAAAGTGTCAATATTGCAAAGAGTTTTTATGAGAAACAAAAGATTTTAAATAATTTAAGGAGTCATAGCGACTTTAGCATTGATACTGCCAGCCTTCTAGTGCTAAAACACAGTCTGGACTCAGTCTTTGGCACACATTGCATCATTTTGGGGATTTGGAATTAAGTTCCAGCATTGCATATAGCATAATATTAAATCACCCAGAATGCACTATAAGCAATCCTCCACTGGCCCAATCTACTAAAATGATTTATGCACAGAAAGTTTTAACTGTACAGCAGGGATACTACCACACATTTGCACCTTCACAAAGAACCCTTGTCAAGCAAGTCTCTGGTATAAATGCCATTTGGGCAGGTTTAGACCAGTGTGAGATTTAGAGTTTTGAAATAAACCCACCTTCTTTCAATGTGAAAGGACAACCAACATATTATACGAAAAGTATGCTGTTTCTTATTCACAAACATATAAATACATTTTATGGCAGTCACCTAACAAAAACAAACCCCCGCCAGCATTAAATAACACACCTGCCATAATGCAACCTGTTGTTACTCCTTGGAGTGATTAAAATATGGCTTCACCATGCTGGAGTGTCTCTCCTCTCTCTCACACCAGCAAACCCTTTCTTCCTCTGCATTTGTTATACATTCTCATTTATATTATCTATCTAGCTGTCCACCCATACATTGGAATCTGCTTAGAACAGGCACTTTTCCTTCTTGACCATTCACTGAGCACTGCAGTTGGTGGTACCACGGACAAATATTAAATGAACCTCTCTGAAAAGAGACAAGTGTAAGAGGGAATTCTATTGTATAAAACAACCATTCCCACAGAAGAGAGCTGAGGTACTTAACTGAACTAGTTTTTATTCAAAAGACTATTCAAAATATTGAAACTCCTCTGTACATGGTTTGCTTGTATAGAGGCATGTACAGTATAATTTTAGGGGCCTCATCCTGACCATCTTTCAGAAGCACAAGCTTCTGTGGGTATTTTAATAGGAAATGTGACTCGTGGAACTGTTTTGGGGAGTTTAATCAGTGCTTTTAAAAATAAGTCAACAGCAGAAAAGGGAGTTAGGTTGTGATTCCTACTTTAAAAGCTGATTATGTAGTAAGGGAAAGACTTTTAGCAAAACTGCATTTCATCACGCAAAGCGAACAATGCATGAATGAAAAATGGGCGCTACAGGCTGACAGTATCTCTAGAGCACCTGCTTTCTGCCCCACTGTAAATTTAAGTAACCTTGCAGCACGAAGCAACTTTGAAATTAGAAGCTGTCAGAAAAGACTTTCTATATTATTTGTGTTAACATTTGCAAGTTTGGATTCTGTTTGAGGATCTTCATCTAGTTCTATAAAAGTTGTCAGAAAAATTATTTCCGAGAAGCTTTACTGAAGTGGCAAAACAATTCCACAGTTAAAAACTTCATGAAAAAAATTTTAAAAAAATTAATACATGAGTTGTATTCAGGTACATCCGTGAAAAGGGTGTGCACAATTTGCTGCAAAGCTCCACTCAAACCCCCTCCAATCCTGTACCCTTTTGCCCTCAGCATCCACCTTCTCCCCTGTTGAAATCAAGAATGCAGAGTGGATATTGAAATTAACTAGTACAGTAAGTGAACTGCAGAATTAGTGCCAGTCTAGCAAATTAAACAAGGGAATAACCTAAATTTTTTTCCATTTTCCTTTTTTTTTTTATTTCCAACAAATTAGAGGGCTCCAGTAGATTTTATCAAATACTGAGCTCCCCACTCTCTTTCTCAAACTGTATAAATGCCTTGAACTCCCAAAAGAACATCACCATTCCTTAGCCACATGTAGTTCTCTTTCATTTACCCACTTCCACAGCACCATTTTCAAAGACTTATTTTAGCCAAAGGGAACAAAAGTGGAAATCCTGAAAGGAGATCTGCAGATTTTTCCAGAATTTTTACTCTGCCCCCTCCACCAACTGTCCACAAGACCTCAACTCCCCCACTGGGATATCCTTTATGGATGACTCCTGAGGCACTTAAAGATTAAAACAAAGGACGAGCCTCACAAGTCTGCAATACTGGCCACAATAGTTTAGTCACCCTCTCTGAACACAAAAGAGAAGCCCAGCCTCACCTTTGAAGTTGTAAGCCTTAGTCAAATTCCAGAAAACAAGAGGCAGATATTATATTATATTATATATTTTGTGAACTACACAGAGACACACACATACTATGTGATCCAACCGAACTCAAGTGCAAAACAGAGGTATCACCTACCAGGTTGAAAGAGTTTTCTTTAAAAAGTAGTACTAAACCAAACAAAATTTACAAGTAGCCTCATGGAACAACACTAAACATTTAGAAAAATAAGGAAAATGTCTCTTTAATGCATAAGCCATTCAAAATTGGGCCCCAAGTGTTGTGCGAGGCGCAGTACAATAGAGCGCCTGCAGGCTGCTTCAGAACTGCACAGGCACTGAATGCAAAAAAGAACCACAGTGTTTCCACGGTGGCATCAGTTCCAATTCAAGCACAATAATAGGGCAGAGCACAGTATTCTGCACTTGCATCACAAAAGGAAAAGACCACCAATCTCAAATTTTGTGTACAATTCCTAAAACAAATGGTAAAAACCCACAAGAAAAAAAACACGAGGTTCCCCTCACACAAATTACAAACATCTACTTTATATATGCAACTGATTAATTAATTGCAAACCTTCCTTCCCTATAATGCAATTTTCTTTGCTTTCTAATAACCCATAATTTCCAACCACTCCCATGGCACAATTTAACCTAAATAAATCCGTTCAGGTATGCTCCTGTCATCAGTTATTTTTCAGAGCACTAAATTCCAACTTTGTATTATGGGGTGGGTTTTCTGCATAGATATAATATCAGTGATACAAATAATAGGCCAATTACAGTGATAAATTTGTTTTGGTGAACTGAAAGCTTTACCTGCAGCTCCTTCTCCTGGAAAAATACCACATGCTGTGCCAGTAACTCGTAGTGGTTTCTTTAGAAGAGGCCATCACTGGTACCTGCTCTGTTTTGGTGATGCAGACACACAGAGTATGTCACCCCAGGGTATTCTGCTTACATAAAAAGAGAAGATTTAGAAAGATGACAAATTTGACCATGTATTGAGCTGATCCTAAAATAGCTTGCTAAGTCATAAAAATGCAAATCCTGCCAAGCTGGCGAGACTAATAAATAATAGAACATCTTTTACCAAGTCTAAGCTAAGCTAGACAGAAGCAAGTAAGGCTTGTTGGGTTTGGGGCTTTTTTTTTTTTTTTTTTGTCTGTAGTAAAGCTCATCTTCATGAAAGAAGAGTCAGATGATTTTAAGGAAGCAAGGAGACCACTGGAAACAGGAGTCCAGGAAGACAACTAATGAGATAAAGCCTAATGAAAGCTTCTGATCATCAATTTGCAAAGAATCCAGTATCTTGTTTTGCAACACCTGCTAAGAAAAAACATTTCAGTGACATGATACCTGAGTGCAACAGATTAGCCCATGGCATATTATCTTGCTATAGCCATACATGTGTTCACGTGGGTTTTAAAGCTAAAAAAAGAGCATCTTAACTATTTAGTCTGAGATTTTAGGTTAAATAGGTTGTAGACTTCCACTCAGTAACACCTCTGTTGAGCT
Source organism: Platyrinchus mystaceus (assembly GCA_035041135.1). Lineage (NCBI taxonomy): Eukaryota > Metazoa > Chordata > Aves > Passeriformes > Tyrannidae > Platyrinchus > Platyrinchus mystaceus. The sequence continues at coordinate 7,961,100 of JAWWLV010000021.1, forward strand.
CTCTAGATCTTAGATGCATTAGAACGTGTCTCTCAAGAAAATTACAGTGTTTAAATCAAGACTTCAAGCGACAGAGAACCTACTGGGGCAAGATGTTCCAATGGTTAATTACACTATGTTCATTATGGTACATAGGGCAAAACTACTCCGCTCAGGGGACATATAAAAGTCACTAGAGGACAACAACCTAATCTGCTAGCTCCAATTTACTTTGTGAAAGAAATTCAGGCTAAAAAGACAAGGCATACACACTCTTTCTTAAAGCAGGAGGTGGCATACTATATTCCACAAATAAACTTATCTCCTTAATTATGGCCAACATGTCCATCTCTGTTTAAAATACATACCCATTCTTATGTAACTCAATGTGAAGTTTTAAGTTTGAAAGGAATCTAGAGCACATGATTTCAGGATGCATAAGGCAAGCAAGAAGACACAAAAAATATTTTTCTTTTGAAAATATTGGATAGTGCACAAAATAATAATCTAATAAATTAATGCAATGCAAGTCCTTAGGAGCTAAAACAGAGCAGCTTTATAGTAACATGAACTGTTTAGGACAAGAGGAGATTAATATTTTATCCCAACTGAATTTCATGTGGAATTTTGATAAGAATGTAATTTCCCAAGCTGACTCACAAGCCAGGCCTACAAGGAGGTGTAACACCCCTTCTGTACGTGAGGCAGCCTCAAATCTATAGTTATCACACATGTCAAAGGGTTTAGTTTCATATATCATCCAAAGTCAGCACTCCAGCTGCACACTGAAACACTATTCTTAGCACTGCTTATAAGCAGAGTACCATTCAATTTTGTCTTGAGCATCAACTAAATACTTGGTACAGGACATTTCTCCTAAGGGACATCCCAGATAACTATGCTCATCCTCTAAAATCTGCCAAAATTACAGGAGAACAGCATGTAGGATATATTACAAAAAAACTTCATCTGGCTGGGTAAAACATCTATTCAGACTTTTCCATCTCTAGTTTATACACATTGTGTATGCATTGACAGTAAAATTTGTCAAGTCAGCTGCATTGTGTTTGTAACATAAATAGGCCCATGCTGAAAACCTGAGGGATAAATATATTTTATATAAGATATTTCAATCTGAAATACCCCTCTTCAAACAAAAATGAATACTTATACAGAACAAATGAAGTGATTCTCTCATGTCAGTAATTTTCAAATAACATTTCTACTTCTTCTGAAGCTTGTTTTTAGTGGAAGTCCCCTTTTCCTCTGACAGGCATACATTGATTAATTAGAAATGTTTATGAAAAACACATTTTTATTTTATTTCTCTGTAATCATAATAACTGGAGAACCAAGAAGTTTTAATATTATGATTACAAATGAATATTTAACCTAATAGAGTACTACAATTTCTGAATTCTGAAGCTTTTTTCCACATTAAAAAAAAAAACAACCCAAAAAAACATTTACAGTGATGTACTGCATATCTTAGGACATTCAGCATAACGTAAAAATCACTGCAGTAACATGCTGCAGAGCACCATACTAGCATCAAATCACTCCAGTGGATCAATATCATTCAAAGAATTTTTAAGAGGAAAACCTCACAAGGATCTTGTAACTGCAATCTTCATCCTGTATATCCAACAGATAGCCCACGGCTCTTTGCATCAGTTTCTTCTTATCCTCTTCTCACTATTAATGTTTCCAGATCATTAATCTCCCCTTGATGTTCCCTTGGTGTTACTACTCTGGGGCCCCCGGTGCTTCCTCAGCTCCCTGCAAACCACCATAACCCCAAACAAACCAGCCTCCAACAGCTCAACACCAGCACGGCTCCACTGACCAAGCAGAGGCAACTGAAAGAGTGTCTGGCTTTTGAACACATTTCTCGGTCTAATGAGGATTCTGGCAGAGCAGGATGAACAAGTATGATGGTTTCCTCTAAAGGTGACATCCTAAGTGAGCTGCTTGCCATTATGCACCAGGACTGGCAGCTCACAGCCCACAGCGCGAGCGAGCAGATCAGGTGAAATACCATCTGGGATACCAAGTGAAAAGCTCATCCCACATGACTCTGCCCCTTGTGAGATGGTGACTTGCTGTACGCTCACAGCTGGTCTGGAGGAATTTGTAATGCCATGGGAACTGTTAATGCACTGATACTGAACTGTAACCCACTGACTAGCAACATGAAGAGGATGGATATACAAGCTTTTTGTTGGGGCACTACCCTGATACACTTGTACCAGTGTTAACATCTACTACTCTGAATGGTAGGTTGTACTCAAGGAAAACCACACCAAACAACCCTACAAGAACACCCCACAGATGGGATGCCACCCAGTAAGCATCAAAACACACTCAACACAGACATTGTACGATCCTTTTGAAAGAGTATATTCTTTATACTCTCTCTATATAGAGAATATATATAGTATTCTTTACACTTAAAGTATATTTTACCAGTTCAGTTTTGCTCAAAGGTCTACAATTTAAAAGGCTAATTTATTGGCTGGGAAATAGATTGTCAGAAGAGTGCTGATAGCCTCAGAAAACAGGCTATCATGTATCTGGAATTCCTCATGTATATGTTTTTCCACACAGAAAAAGCGAAGTCATCTTGTATGCTAGATTTAGTCAAGATTTCCAAATATCCAGATAATTCATCCCAGGAAATGCCAGACACATCCAGTTACATTTTTGTCCCGGTGGTCTGAATATCTTCAGCAAATCCAGTATCCCTGCACACACAAAATTTCTGTATGCAATCAGCTCCTCAGTAGTGATTCATGTTTAAAGGCCTAAACACATAACTAAGTTTTATTCTAAGAAAAGGTAACTAGGCCATCCTTGATCATGAGATGAGTGATCCTGCTCAGCAACTTTTTCAAAGATGAGATGTGTGAACAACATGTCACTTTGAAAGCTTCACACAAAAACCAAATTATGTTCACACTTCTGTATTTTGCATAGTTAACAGCATTACGGTTCATTTCTTCTCTGCATTTGCTATCACCACACATCCTTATGTGGAAACGGAAAGAACGGTGAATTAATATAGTTACTTGAAGATAAATCTGAAAGCCAATAGCAAAACACTACTGGTCAAGTATAGGAAGTCAAGGAAAACAAGTATCTGAGAATAACTTGCCCTGAGTGTGAAGCAAACTGAAGCATCAGCATGCTGGGATAAGAGATGTGCCACCACTGCTTGGACAGGTTGTGCTTTGGGTCAGACACACAAACCGCATCAAGCATGGACAGCACTGACCTCTTCTGATGGACTAATAAAGTCCATCTGATTTTCAGAAACCTGTCTTAATGTTGCAGAAAACATCCACTGGATTCACTGGGCCTGGAGAAGTGATGCTGCAAACTCGTTTGGATGCTGTGTGAGAATCTCAGTCAGAAATATGGATGGTAAAGCCAGAAATCAACCTCAGAGTGGGACTCCAATAAAAGGAAATACTCTTGTGATAGACATAAGAAAGCAGACTGCAAACTTGTCTCATGCACTGGAAATACTTAACAGAAATAAAATCTTACCACCTGATAATGATATAACTTGCAATACTTCCTGTCAATCCTAGACACAACATATTCCTGGATATCTCATAAATCATAGTAAGCACAATGGCAACAGATAATTTTGCAAGTTGCTGATCTTCTGTTGAGGACAGGATATCTCTACTAAATAAAAGCTATGTAATAAAATCAATTTTTAAGAGTATTTTCCACTCTCGTTGGTAAGTTTGGTTTGTTGTTTTTTTTTTCCACCAGAAATTAATTATTACCTATCCGTCTTCCCCTCACATACCCAATGACATAATGAAAGGGAAGCCATAGCGTTTATCGATAATTTATAAGCTCTGCATGAACTACAATTCACAGTAAATTTGAATTCATTCTAGTAAATTAAGAAAATTTTTTATAGTTCTTTAACATGTATAAGCTAGTAAACCAGCTTCCACATAATACACTGCAGAGTTACCAATTTAATGAACTGAAAGGACAGTTCAAAAAAACCCCAGACCCAAGATTTCAGGAGATAACACAATTTACTAACTCAGAATATAGGATATTAAAATTATTATTAAAATCACTACCCTCTTAGCAACACAGAGGTGTCACATCAATTTTGAATTAGATGTCCATATTGAACAAGAAACCAAAATAAACAGTGTCATTTTAATATGCTTACTTATACCTGTATAATTTTCAAACCTTAAAAAAGCCGCAAAACAGATATCTCTACAGTAAAAAAAAATAAAAACAAAATAAAAAACCCCATGGCTCAGACCCAGCCATCAGACATAAATTCAAAGAATCAAAAAAACATGCATTTGAATTGCTGCTTTACAAGTGGCCAGTAAGGCACTTTGTGAAAATTACTGGTTTTCAAATGATATTTAAGTCTCACTTAGAGAGGAAAAACTCTTTCAAAGAATAATAGATTTTTTTTATTCTATCTTCAATGGTCAGATTTCCATAATATGAACTGCTTGATAGTCACTTTCCCTTTAAATTATTTTTTAACCATACAGGCAGTCACATCTGATTTCTGATTCTCCTTACCTTACTTTTCCTTTCAATTACTTCAGTTCTTAATACGAACAATAAGAGTGCTCATTGCATGTCCTCTGTGGGACTCCTGGAACTTAGATACTCAATAGACAGGTGCATAGATAAGGATTCAAAGTCTTTGTTCCACTGTCCAGACAGAATATGTTTAATCTTTTTTCTACCTTTTCTATGCCATTTAAACTTTAACCTAGTAGTAACTTTTACTGCCTTGATTCACAATTCAAAGGTATAAAGATGAAAAGTCCTTGCCTTGGAACGTAGCTTGAAAACTTCATTCTTAGTCTGTATTTCTTTTGAACTTCTTCTTGTGGTTTTTGTCTTTATTTTTCCAGGGTGCCAACTTTACAGTATAGGACTTTCCAAACCTAACAGCAGGGCTACTTGGAAGGAAAAAAAGTAGAGCAAATTCACCCAGAATCAGCTCACCTTAACGGAAAATATTTAAATTACTGACCAGGGTTGATTAGAGAATAGTCAGTCGATTTCCCCCCCCATCTTTTTAAATATGCCACTAGTGACAGACTCTTGCACATAATTTACAGTTGCAATCACGATATATAAGTAATGCATCTGTGCCCCTAAAAGAAAAAACCCTTTACAGTAGCTCAGATAAATGTTAAAAGAATATTTGTTTCAGAACAGACAAATACACAAATTTCTGGAAAATTCAAGTATTTTCCAGGAGTGTGAAAGGCAGTGCTGCCATATGTGACACTGATTCAGTGACAACTCAGTGACTGTGCTGGCTCAGTAATGCACCAAGCTGCTCAGTGAGGTGCCAGAGGCAGGGCCACACACCCCCTACTCTGAAGGGACAAGCCATCCACAAAAGGACTAGACACCAACCAGCTCAGTTTGCCAGAGGTCACCTGTGAGAGCCCATCTCCCTACTTCAAGTTTCATATGGGAGCCATCCTAATAAACAAAAGGTTTCTCTGATTCTTAAAATCTCCTCTCTCGTTTTAGGGAGTTGAAAAACGCAAAGCTGGAAAGAGTGTATAATGCCCATTATCTGAACTGTTTTTCCAAGCTAATATCTGCAAGAGCTTCTGTAGCTCCTTTAGACCTTCTAACATGACTGTCACTCAGCTATGAAAAGCAGCACTGCCTGCCCACTGCTAAGGAAAAAACCCAGCAAGGCCAGGAGGATGCTCTGCATCTCTCCCAGCATCTCTCCCTGGAGCCCAATTACCATATCCTGCAGTCAGGAAGGTGAGGAGCAAGCTGTGTGTCTGGGCGTGGGGCGTGCTCAGTGACCACGTAAGAATAAAACCAGCTTTATAGAGCTAAAGCTAAGTGGTCTCGTGTTCCTTGGAATAAGGTAACCTCCAGAAATGGTGATCCAGATTGGCTGTGGAATTTTCCAGGGCCCTACAACATTTTCAAAGACTGAACTGGATCATTTTCATCCATTCAACACAAACAGCATTCATATATTTACTTATTACACAAAGATTTTAATGAGTGCAAAGCAAAAAGATAGTTGTGTCCACCTAGCATCCTTTAATCAATTACTATGTTTTCATATCAGGAAATTACATCCTATTCTCCTTCCTTAAGGAACTATAATTAAATCTAAAAACTTCATATTGTGCAAACTAGCCCAATTATTGCTTAGCATCTTATTAAAACTACTACTTTGCAAAAAATCCTGAAAGTTAGTAAGTTGTTTCAAGAAAACACCCATTACTTATAGGTGTTAGCACATCATTCAAACTACTTCAGAGTTACTGAAACACTGTTCTTTACTGAAGTTATCTTCACCAATTACAGAGAGATCAAATGAATGCCCCCTTCAACAAGGTGAAAGCCATCAAAAAGGCAGGATTACAGCATGCAGACTGTCAGGTAGCAATGTGATTACCAATATAAATCCTGAAGCTATAAAAAAGCATTTAAAGTAATTATGTAAAGGATATGCCCTCACACTCTACCATTTAAAAACCATTTAACCCATTATTTAAATTTACTAACAGATGTAAACTCTTTTCAAACACAAAACTGATCATCAACTGTCCATCACTGCATTCTCCATGCCTTGAAAGAAATTTTGATTTTAATTTATAGAGCCATACAAACTTCTGAAGTGCTTCATTCACCATTCAGTCTAAATTTATAACCAGACAATAAAAAAAAATTAAAGGGCATACATATACTTTACTTACCAACTTCTTTAATTAAAAAAAGCCATTGGTAAAGATCTTACTTTGCTTAAGCACGTGGGATTTGGAGAAGCACCACAGAAAACTAATAGTAGCTCTGGAGAAGTCAGAGGGACTATCCTAGTTATCACAAAAATCCAATTTAGAACAATATAGAGTAAAAGTTAACTCCAGCTTCAGCATGGGGAGCTAAGTCAAAAGTTATAGAGGAAAGGCAAGAAAAATCCAGGAAAAAAACCCACAAACAATCAAGAAATTACACCAAAAAATAAGAGGGGGGGAGGGGGAAGGAGGGGTAAGAGGTCACCTGACTGTGACCTATAAATTAAACTACCATGGTTTTCCTATGAAAAATTGGCAACCATTTTTATATATTTTTCTTTTAATTTGTAACTTTTTGCTGGAGTTCTTCAGTATTCAAACTAAAATACAGCCCATACAGACTGTATAAAAGATGAGGCTTGAACATTTCTCATTTAGAATTATACGATTACCTGAGAAACATGGCAGTTTATACAAGGGTATTGAATGAATTCTGGAAGATATCCACCGAGACATTTTCAATGCTCTAGGATATCTATAAGAAAGGCCTGACAGGTTTTAAGTTCTGTTATTTATTTGATTCATAACTGAAAATTTTTAAAGTATGTTAAGGCTATTCTTCCCTGGTTTTCCTGCTTGATTTACAGGTGATATCATTTCAAATTTAAGACTTTAACAAATACCTCTGTCTCAAATATTACCCAAAGATGTGCTTAGATATTTTATGCACAGATACAAGTCAAGGAAATCCACAGAATTCAGATTTTTGAATCACTTATTCCCTTTGGCATACTCAGTCGTCAGTTTTGTTATGCTCATGTTGGCACCAATTCTTTAATTTTCCAGCGTTCACACTCTGCTCCAGACCCCTTCAGATTCTAATACAAAAGCAAAAGGACTGTCTGTGACAAATAAATCTTACAGGAATTCTTTACTTCATAAAGCAATTATAAAATAATTAAACCTATTTTAAACTTGATTAGACCTTTAAAAACAAAACACTTTGTTACAGGGGGAAAAGAAAAAAAAAAGAATTAAAAAAACCTCAATGGAGTAGCTTTCCATGCCATTTATGATTCCTCCTCCCCCATTCTCTTGTAAGCAGAGAAAATCTGCATGTTTTCTCTGTGTTATGAGTTACTCAAGTAACACAGTCACTTCTAAGGTAATTCTGAAAAGTGTAGAAATTTCAAAGTGTACACATACAGTAAATCGAAACAAGTCAATCCTAAAAATATTAATATTCATTTATACTTAGAGCCAGCTTTGTCTATCCTTTTTTTTTAAATAAATATGGTTTTATTTGGTAGTCTTGAGACAGTGGTAATCACTGCATTGGAATCAAAGGGTACAGCATCTTTTAGCTAACAAGAAGTTAAATATGTTTCGGTGCAAGCGTTCAACAGATTTTTAAAGAAATGTTTCCTTTACCCTTCTTCCAAAAGGAAGGGAAAAGTCCTAATCAATATATTTCCCTTCATATTCATCCAAATACCAGACACTAATTATATCCCAGGCACAAGCATTGTGCTTTGAATACAGAGCAAGTCTAAAGCAGCACTCAATAGATCGATTATTTAGTAAAGCAGGATACAGATACAGGCACCCTACAGTTGACAAAACTGTCACCGGTGATATTGATTCTGTAGATTGCTTCCAACAGGTTCGTGTTCAATCTGGCTTCCCCTATGCCTTTCCATAGTTTTTGTTGCTACAGGCAATAAACTCACAAAACATCCCAGTTGGGCCAAGAAAAACAGCTATGTCCTGTACACAGACAGACATTTAGCCTTTTAAAATCTATCCTCAGAGGTATCACAGAATCACAGCTACCCTGTAAATTTACAACTGTGTTTTCTTTGCATCGTGTTAGCACACAGGGCAAAAGTGTTGCTCAGGGCTTAAGGTGTTGAACACCAATGCACACCAAAAAAAAAGGAGACTTTCTCCCGGTGAGAAAGTAACCAGTGAGACAGCCAGGCAGCCACCAACTTAGTTTCGAAATCAATTTCTCCAAAAACACCTTCACAAAACCTAGAGGACATAAAAGAAATGAAAACCATATCTTAACCTCAAGCTGATTTGCAATTCCTACACATGCAGCAGAATGCTGTGGGTAGTCTCAACAGCTCTTTCAAGGACAATCATCAACATTTACCAGTGTGCTGAAAATATGTTTTTTTAAAAAAAAAAAAGATGCCATTAGAGAGGATCATGAAGTTATCTAAAAGAGACTGCAAATATAGTACTGTTAACCTGGTTAAATTGAGCGAGAATTGTACACAGAGACACTTTAATCTCCTCAGAAGGAGTCACTGACCTGTAAAATTGCAACACTTGAAATGGTACCTTCTGGTGTCCTCTTTCCTTTGGTGATGTATACATCAAAAACAGTCAAAATTCTGCTGGCTTTAAGATATTAGCTAGACATAATATATCACGATCCATGAAATGCAAACTGTGGGAAAGCAAACAAAAGGAGATATATATTGCCTTTATGTGTCCCCCAAGCATCTGCCACTGCCTACTAACTCCTGAAACAGGCAGAACCTTTGGTCTGAATTTGTAACTCGTTACACATGTATATATTCTTATGTCCTTAGTGAATTCTGAAACCAGGTGAAAGTGTTGTTGCCATCAGCTGTGGCTACTCTTCCTTATCAAAGATTGCTTACCTGATTAACAAGACAGAAGTGTAATCAACAGACTCAGGTGAACCCTCATCCTCATCTGTTGGAGTGATGTACGTTTGTGATCTCAACCAGCAAGACTGAGTTAGGGAGCAACCTCATACATAGTCACATCTGACACACAGGGGGAATTCTCCTCAGCAAAAGCAGCACTGATCTGCGGGGGTCCCTGGGGGTGAGGGCTCTTTAGCAAGTAGTTTCAGCTGTATTTTCCTGAGTCATGAAAACTGCAGCCATGTGTGGAATAGTTCTCTGCTCCACGCTATGGTTGGGTGTATGCTGAGTAACAGCTACCACAAATGTATTGAACAGAGGAAGGAAAGGAAAAAGTCAAAGGCAAAGGACATCCTTGCCTTGGGCAGCTTCTGATGGGTGGAATTCAAATAAAGCATATGGAAAATTGTGGAACAGTTGGGCAGAGGTTATAAACTGATGTCTGAAATTAAATTTCTCCACTACTACAAAATGATAGTCCCAAAGAACCCTATTGATTGCCTTTTCTGAACCTAATGGAAGAAGGCAGCAACTTTTATTCTCTCGGTTAACGTGATCAATGTGTTTAATGCTTCTTAAAGTTTATGAATTGTAGCTGTTCTTGGAGCAATGCCAGACTGGTCAGTGTGGGTGAGCTGGAAGGGCTGGAGACAGTCAATTTGCTAAGATTTTCACTTCTATTTCACAGACTAGTTAAAATAATTATATAGTTCAGCAATGTTTTAGGATGAAAGATTTGATACATCTGAAGAAAGAGAAAAATAAACAGCACTTGCTCCCAGTTCTGGACTGTTCCTGCAAGGCTTCTAGTGGTATTCAGATAGAACTGGCCATCTCTATTCCTAATCTGTTTTTTACAGAAAGGACCAGAGAACATTATCAGGATTTAGATGTCCTTTCAAAGTGAACTGCTCTGTGTCAGTGTCTTCTGAACCCCTTGAATGACATTGTAGGTTCAGAAAGTACCCGTAATGGCCCCTCCTCTCAAACCTAGTGCTTGTAGAACCTGTGCTGACATAAAATTTCTCTTTGTACATGAAATAATTTGTTGGGCTCCATGTCCTCTTCTAAGGTTGAATATGACTGAAGCTCTGTGTCACCTAGACCCCAGTAGACTCTCTTGGGTGTTGGACTAGGTTCACACACAAAAAAAAAAAAAGGCTAACCAAAAAGCCCTCCTCAAGCCCTATAATTTCTGTATCTGAAACTCATTAACTTAATCTGTTTTACAAAGAATTCAACAGGAACCTCTCAAATCACTGTTGGTCCCCCTTTACCACAGACATTACTTTCAATCTTAGTGCTCCATACAGAAAACGTTTGTACCATACCTCAGGCTATATTGGTGGCTATTTCCAGGCTCAATTTGAAGTGTAACTTGGGTATACAGATAGTACTTTAACTTGAAGGTCCAGCATCTCTCTCTGGCTGGTGGGAAGTCAGTATTTGAGTATATGTTAGCACCTGGTAGCAGAAATTCCAACACTGGCCATGTCTGCCAGAGACTCAATAGAACCTAAAAAGATCTTCAGAAGAAAACCACATGGCATTAGCCCAATTACATTCCTCCAGTGAGGAATGTAAAATAAGGGTTTCCTGTTTTGGGAAGAATTATTTGGGTATGAGGCTTTACTACAATATTGGAGCAAATCAGATTTCTGAAAAATATAGAACATGTGCAAAGTGCCCAGGAAGCTGTGGAAAGCTGTTGCACACGTAAATTAAAGAACAAAATATCGGTCTTGACCATACGACTACATCACTTTAAACGCTGCCAGAGCAGTTGTTTGAACACAAACCTCGTACTTGACATTACCTGGGACTATCCCCAGTAGGAACTTCTAATTTCTAGAAAACTAGCATAAGCAGTAGTCAGCAGCATTTCATACTGTGGTTCCCACATGTTAAGAAACTGACACTTTTCCGTAAAAGGAAAGGGTTCAAACTTTCAATTTTGGCTAGTATTAAATGAACACCTTTACTAGAGACAGTCAGCCTCCTACTTTACTAGTTAAGGAAAAACACAATTACTTTTGCATTTCTAGTTATGCTTTTTTCCAGGTAAATCTCACAGCTTTTTAACCATCACTTACACTCTGGAACACCTGCCCTGTCGACTTCACACGCCAATTAGGCATCAAATATCAAGGTCATTTACTTCACAGCTGGAGCTCAGCTGCTTCTGTCATGGGTGAAGGACACCCCGTATATGGGTTCACACAGCTGTATTACTCAGTTCTGTTAATGCATAAAGTGACTTAAGCCACCTTAGCTCAAGAGCCTCTCATGCCATTCATGCCAGCAGCACACAAGACCTTTACTGTGCAAAGACGTATCACGAGTTCCAACAGTCAATGCCCTCATTTATATTCAAAAGGAGTTTCAAACATCTTAAGAACCAAAACCATGACTTCTCAAATCTTGTACCTCATGTATCTCTCCAAAACTCATGTGACTTTTCCATGCTTAATTTAAGAAATTTGGTGGCTCATTATCATAACGTGGCAGAGTCAAATTAAATTTTATTTCATTTTTTTCCCTGAAGGATAACAGAAAAATAAAAAAAAAAAATCAACATTCTTTTCAGAAAGTCAATTTCCATTTTAGAAAGCTATATTTATAGAGAGTGATATTATTTGAGTTTGGTTTTGTTGTTTTGTTTAGGTTTTGTTTTTTTTAATCCAGACTTTGTTCTTTACCCGTTTGTCACCATTTGCCATGATCTGAAATGTTAAGGAGAGAAACACTGTACAAATTTCTTTATATCAATTACCAAGAAGAAAATGCTGCAAAGAAAATTCCACCTTGAAACACAGAATTCTTTCAAACTAAGAAAAAAGCACATGGACAGATATCAGTGAGAATAAAGCTGATCTTAAAGAAATATTCTAAAACTTCTAGAGTCCTGAAAACATAAAACAATCAGAGATCACAGAATACCAGAAGTATAGATAAAAAACACAGTGTAAAATCTTAAGCAAAGAGGATGAAGAAAGGTAAAAGATCAAAAACTAAGTCAAGCTCAAAGATGACACTCAATATAAAGAATAGAAATTTTAGAGTTTATGTAAAAGTTAGTAAATGTTCTTCTAAAGAAATGTTTTGTAACTTTAAGGAAGGTTTGTTCATTTACTTAGAAGCCTTTTATGTGTTACTCCATTATTAAGGATTATGAAAGGAATTACAGTAAAAGCTGTCTTCCTCTCACTTGAAAAGTTCATCTACCATATCATGTCCTTTAAAATAAATACAACTTTAAGTCATTTCTTGAAAGCCTAAAAAGATAAGACTGAAAATAATACTATATAACCTCTATTACAGGGTGCATTAAAAAAAAAAAAAAATTATATCTACTTTCTGTCTAACCAAATTAAGAGACACTGTAGGACCTGAACTAACTTAACTTTGTAATTTTTATTGAAAAGATACTGATAAAAGTTTAAATAAACTAAGAAAACCACACAGTTTCCTACTGTTTCATACAATAAAAAAACCTAGTTTCATACAATAAAACCAAGTTATGTTTAACTTCAAATGCTCTCCCTCAGGCTTTGCATTAGAAACATTACACTCTTCAGTTTAGGTGCAAGTGTTAAACTGTCACTTCAGTGAATTAGCTGCAGAATGCAAACAGATAATGTAAATTGTGATATACTGCTCTGAATTATAAGTCCAGTTACTTGGGATGTGATAAAGAGCAAAGCTGAACTTAGAGAGTACTGCGCAGATATCTCTGCACTCACCATACACAGCAACCTAAAGTCTGCTCTAATTTTCACTAGCAGCCATTCACTGCTGCTGATAAGGTTGTTGTTGATAAGATTGCTGTGAGGCAACTAGGGAAGAACAAGACCTATGGAAATGGTGCTTAGGCTGCTTCACACACACATCCCCCAACACAAACAAGGACAGCGTGCTAGCTGCTATATTACTTAATAAAATACCTCAAGGAGTCCCTTTGGTTGTCAGTCCGCTACTCTGCAATATAATCCTTCCAACGTTCCTTAGAGAGCGAGTCATTTCACACATGAAGCTCATTCAGACACATACAAACCACCTCCCTCTGAAGCAGCACCAACGAAAGACAAACCTTCCAGTGGACAGCCAAACCATCATTGCACTACCCCACTAATGTACAGACAGCAGGTAGTCTGAGCTTTGCTACCTGACCCCCAAAGGCTGGGATATCACCACTGCTGGGGACCCAGCAGAGGTTTCTACTGCTGCTAGCTTGCTTCAAACACAACACTGCAAACATGGTGCAGAAACTTGAATTCAGCTGTGATTTTCTGCATTTATCTGTAAAACCTTTGGCAGAATAAGAAACAAGAACATACAAAGCAGCAAGCCCACAAAATTCTTCAGCAAATGCTGGAATTATCACTACAATGAAAAGCTCATGGTCAGCCAGCACTGCACAACTGTAATGGGCTGCAACACACATTTCAGCAATGACCTACACATCACTCCCACCTCCATATTAATCAGAAGTCATTTAATGAAGAACATACACCTACACTAGATTACAAATTGGGTATAATGCTTAGGGAAGTGCATGTATTTTGCAATTAAGGTGCTTGTTAAAATGCTTTAATTCCAGTAATCTCTCAAAACGTCTTCCCTACCATTCTCAAAGGACTGAAACATTTCCCATGAGCCATCAAATAGAGACAAATAAAAAAATTCAAATCTAAAGCAAGACAATGCACAAAAAAGACAGGAATGTGTAGCTAGAAGCACAGAAGACTGCCTTAAAGTTGTTCATACTCCAAACTACTGCAAATGCTTGTTAAAGCTTGAGAAATAAAAGTTTAACCGTCCATTTAAGGTCTTGTTGAAAGACTGCAACAGAAACAAGCCAAATGCCCCAAATCATAGTCCATTACCATAACCACAAGGCATTCTGTAATCTGTGTTCTTCTGAATAATAAACTCAATAGCACTGTTTGACAGGCATCATCCTATGCCCTAAACCAGGTAGGTTTTGGTAACAGTAGCAGTGCTGAACTACATGCAATTTTTCTGAGAAAGGTTAAAGACAAAAAGAAGTGTTCCTTGCCAGCAAGTTGCATAGTGGTTTCCAAGCCATTTTCTATTGAGTAACTGGTGATACAAGCAAACTTTTTTTTCTTCTTTTTTTGTCTACTCAGATTATTAATAACTTTTGACACGCTTAGAAATGTTGACATATCTAGCAACGTTTTCACTTGACATCAAGCACATATAGTAGAATCATATTCACATGAAGTGAAATAAATAAAAACCATTAAAAAACCCAAGCAAACAAACAAACAACAAAAACAACTCCAAAACCAACCAAAACAACAACCCTTCCCCCATGTATTTGACAAAAACAGAGTGGCCCTAAATATCTCAGAATAACCACACACACAAAACCAGTGACAAAAAAACCCTCTAGAAGGGTACTTCACAAAGCCCCTATGTATCTTTGTTGCAGGTCCCCTCCAAAACAGGATCCAGCTTTGCCCAGAAATCAATTTACAGAAATGACTCGAACCTCTACTGTTAAATGACTGTGTGAAATGGAAAAGGAACGAGACTGCTTATGAATAACTGGCTATGCCCACATTCTTTGTGTTTAGCCTGGGGAAGAAGGAGTTTATTTGTTTGGGCGCTTTCATGAATGTTTGAATACTTACTAAAGCAATAGTTGCTGCTGAAAATACCTTGTTTGAAAATGCAGTACCAGCTGTGTGTTCTACAGTCATAAATTACAGTGAAAGCTGATAATTTTTTAAACATAAACCATAATCACCGCAAGTAACAGACTCTCTAAATTAGAAAGCTTCAGCACTCCTCTCAGCCAGGAGCGTGTGTGACCAGTGGCTGCAACAGTGTGCACATGCACACACACACACATTGAGATGGGGGGCGAAAAAAAGCTAATAATTGGGTCCTACTGATTCAGTGTGTGCGCTTTTCCAAGCTTGAGCAAGATCTCCACGGGAGATACTCACCACAGAGCCAGATCTGTGGACTTCTGTGCCACAAAAGTAGTGGTTCTTTGCTGCTTAACAGAACTCAGTAAGATTAAAATAAAATGCTTCCTCTCTACATGGTTCTTTTAAGAAATCAAGGATTTTGCATGTGACAATAGGCAGTTAAACCATTTATTTCCACTTTTTATTTCTTTTGGTAAATTAATAGAATTACATTAATATTAAAAAACTGTACTACTTGTGAAAGGAATGAGTATACCTGCTATAGACAGCAACTTCTGAGAAATTAATACATGCAATTAGTGAACAAGCTATTAGTTGAATATAGTCTCCCCTTACGGAAGAACACCAAGAAGATCGTCTTTTTTCACCTCATATTCATTTGCCAGTGTGACATGTAAAAGCCTTTTCTTCACAACAGGGTCAAGAAATCTCCCCTTGAAGAATTCAGTAAGCAATACAGTGTGCCATATTTCAAAAGAAAATTTACATGGTGTACAAACCAGCAAAAAAAGGCACTCTGAATCAGCCCCTCTTCGAGCAGTGACATACCCTGCAAAAGCTCAGATGTCTTAGAAGGAACGTAGGGCACAGCAAGCCTGACCAGTGGGATTCAAAGATTTTGACTCCCTCAGCCCAAGCAAGAAACCTCTCGCTTGTCACCTGGAACTACAGCACCATCTTTAAGGACTTCACAGTGTACTACAACAAATGGAAAGGATCTGACTGAGCCAGCCAGGAAGGATACTGGACTTCAAAGAAGAATCAGGAAACAGTTTCCCACAGAAATCACTAAAAACTTTTAAAAAGAAGGCAGAAAACAGAAGTGTGCTGGGAAAACAATAAAAAAAATAGCAATCTCATACCATTCAGGGTTTGTGCACTAATCAAGCTATAGTGAAAGGAAACAGTAAAGGTATAGGAAATTAGAGATTTCAGAGTTGACTGTTCCAGTCCAAAATCCTGTGTTATGTGAACAGTCCCAAATAGAAGCACTGCTCTGAATAACTACAAGGAACTGAAATTGCTACATTAAGTGAGGTGATAACACTTTTTAATCACAATGGTGAACATCTAGTGCAGCAGGTGAGATGGCAGCTGCATCTGGCATGCTAACAGCATGCTCATTTTGATCCCTGGGACTCTAGGACTGAACTGGAACAGCTTCCCTGTAACCTCTTACACCATCCTGGAAAACTGGTGTTCTATAGAGAGCACAGAAGGCAACAGCACACCTCCTTCTTGGTGCAATCTCTCCTGGAACTCATCTTGAGGCAGCACAAGTTTTCTCTTAATGAAAAGCTTAAGAAGCAATAAATGAGGTTCACAAAAGCCACTTTAACATTCTTCAGTGTTGCTGCTTTGTATGAAAGATGAAGGCAGCTCTGAAGGCAATGTAACCAATGAAAGCAAAACACAGCAGCTACTGGTGAAATTTGCAGCTTGACAGAAAAATTAGAAACTAAGTTTCTGGATTTGTACTGTTTACATGGCATGGCTGGAAATGGAAGAAGGCAAGGAAATCCACAGTCACAAAGCACACTTGGGGCACGATGGAACCTAGATCCCCTTTCGCCTTGATACAGTCAACATGTCAAGTAAAAAGAAAATTAAAAGCAGAGGTGTTATAATTATCCCAACCTTTCCCATCCAAGGTCACACTTTTGCCTAGTTTAAAATATGAAATAATACTTTTAGATTTTTACAGTCCACTTGATTTCAGGTAAGAGAAGTTGTTTGTATTGTGAAAGAAAACTTGATAAAACAATGCAAATACTGACTGCTTTGTTTTTCTGTTATGAAAGTCTCACTATTCAGGAACTTATACCATGCTCATCCCTGTCAATCCTAACCAGTCTTAACTGTCCCAATACAGATGGCCAAGCTCGCTTGGCCCCGGCAGATGAACCTTGGGATTAAAGGGTGGGCTCAGTTCAGCGCAGGCTGTGTCTCACCTGAAAAATCCATTGCGCAGGCTTGAAAGGTAAAAACACCTTTCCCAAATCTTCGTTTGTGAAGACTGGCCATATTATATTATTATTACAGATGGCATTATCAAAGGAGTGAAACATTAATGCAAAGAGTTTTTATGACCAAAAAAAGAGAAACAGCTCTCCTACTTTTACCTACTTTTACTTTTACTTTTTGTACACCAAATTAATCACCTGCATTTATACATATTTTGAATGCATTATTTAAAAAATGAAGGTGTTAACAATAAGAAAGAGAATTGTATTTCTCTAGAAAAAGTTCACATTTGAAACAAAGAGAAGTTTATGGAAGTGAAGAATTACATGGATCCATATAATCAGCAGAGTTTACTATCTACTAAATTAGCCTGAATTTAATTCAGGCACTGTGATAATAAGACAATCTACCTGCTCAGCTACCATGAGAACAATACTAATGGAATTACCTAGACAATCCGGACACATGAAATATATTTTAGAGGCTGTTTCACAGTGAGGTCACCCAGTACTAAAGCCTGATGAACTAATTTTGCTAAGACATTTCAGCGCTCCAGTTTACAGAAGACTGTGTCACGTGAGAAAAATCTCCTGGGAAACTCGGCCTTAGGAAAGAGAATGTCAGTAAGTGAAGATTACTGTGCAACTGGAAGCTCAGGGCACCATGCTAACAGCATAAACTGTTAGTGAAGCATACTTAGTACAAGCCATATTAAAGGACCTAAAACTTGCATGATGATGGCCATTAGACAGCTTTAACGTGTTAACTTTCAAATCACAAAGGCAGGGTAACGTGCTACCTCAGCCTTCCTCAGTAGTTTTAGAAATCCAGATGGTACTGGCATTAAGCTCTACAAATGGGATGGTCTGAAGATTTTTCAGTATGGCTCCAGGAAGTCAATATGCAAAACGAAAAAGGAAGAAAGCAAGCAAGCTAACACAAAAACCCCACCAGTTTGCTTTAGTTGTTAGAGGACATTTTTAAAAGTCACAGGGAAAAAAAAATTAGAAAAGCTGTAGGAAATAATTTTAAAAAAAAAGTCAGGCAGAAACAGGGGACGCCTGTAACTAATGAGAAAATGCAGGCAAGCTAGAGAGGAAGATCGGGTCAGAAATGCCAGATATGATGGAAGAACTGTATGATGTGACAGTGGAGGCCCTGGAGACAACAGACAAAGAGAGAAAAGGGAGAGAAAGAGACAGTGCTCAAGAGATGGTGCCGAGAGAGAGAAAAGAGAAGGTTTTCTAGCAGAGAGAGGGAGGGGAAAAAAACCTGAGGACCCAGGGAGAGCCAACATATAAGAACCCAAAACTGTTTGCCAAGCCTATTTACACTGATTTAATCATGCAGAGTTGACAGATCTCAAACTAGGAACATAGTGGGGAGGGAACAGTGAAGATAAGAACAGGCAAGAAGGTAGATGGTAGATTGCTTAAGTTTTTGAAAGAGCTTTTTCTAAAGCAGTTTTAAAGAAAGGTGGGCACCATATGCAGCAGAGATCTTGTGAAGGATGAAAGGAAGAAAGAGCGAAGCTACAGATCATGCTGATGCCAAACAGACAATGAACATTGGGAAAGCAGCCTCGGAAAAACTAGAGAAAACACTAAATCCAAAAGAGAGTGATAAGAAAGGCCACCCAAGAACATAAGGAATCAAAGTACTAAAGAACAGCAGATTAGAGGACAGAAAAGAGACTGCAGATCAGTAGCCAGAAGCAGAGAAATCTCATTTTATAATCTGTGTAGCCTGAAGGGCAAACAGGCAACACAGAGCCAGAAAAAAAGTATAGTTACAATGCTGTACAAAGAGGAATCAAAGTACCATTAAGAGTGTCCAATAAACAGTCCTTCCACAAGTTCCAATGAAAATTAATTAAAAAGTTATTTCTAAAAGGAGTCGGGGTTATTATCAGGAAAGAGAAAATAATATTTAGTTCATTCTCCACCTATTAATTTATGTTTAATGGGGAAGCATCACATTTTCAGCTTGTCTTCTGGACTTTATATGCTCTTGGTTTTCTTCACAGACAGTACAGTTTTTCTTCACAGACAGTACAGCATGCCAGCAGAAGTCATACAGCTATTCAGAATTACAACAGCACTAAAACTTACATTAGAATAACAGATACATTACACTTCATTATACTTCACTACACTTTTCAGCACGAAAGAAACACAGTTGTTTAATTAACATTGGGCAAAAACCCAAAACCAACAATCCTCCCCTCCCTTCAAATCCACAAACAGACAAACCCACTGCAAAAAAAAAAAAAAAACCCAATCCAAAATTGCCCCTGTTCACCAGCTCTTACTGTGGAGATTCCAGCTTTGGAGAGAAAAGAGGGTTGTTCAGTGTAGGATCAGGAGGTACCCCAGTTAAGTAGGGAAAAGGACATATTTCTGCTTCAGAGAAGTCAGCATTTGCAGCAGACCAGCTGAAATGAAAACATTTCTCATTGACCAAAATGGGTTACAGAAATTCAACAGAACTATTTTAAAGTACGAAAATAAGCAAGACCACTGTAAAAAAAGTTAAGGGAACAGCTGTAATATGAAGCCTGTTAAATGAAACTTGAACATTCAAAGAAGAGAGAATTAGGAATCTAAGGACTATGTACAGCTGGTTTTGTTGTGAAATGTTACCTCCTCATACATAACAAAATCACTGTTGGTGTATCACTACAAGAAGGGGAAACCAAATCCACCCAAGACAGAGGAAGGTACACTCCTAGGCAACAAGTATTTACAGAATTTAAGCAGTATCCACAAAGAAATACTTTTGATAGATCTCAAAAGCCTCAAAGTGGAGCAATTCCACTATCATTGCTGTTACAGGGAGCATCACAAACTGTCCATTATCAACACGTCTGGTCCCCTGAAGAAGCAATCCTCAGTGTGAGCAGGGTCCCTGCATCAGGCCTCTCCTGAATCATGATGCTTCCCCAGAATTAATAATGAGAAATTTTGATTCAGTTGGAATTAAAAAATAAGTAACTTAAATGATAAACAAGATTTAAAGACAAGATGCTACATTTCTGTGCTGCTTGAGAATAAGAACAGCTATAACACTCTGCATGTGATGCAATGGATCTTATGAAGGGAGGGGGCAAAAAGCAGCTGAAGGCTTGGATTCTGGCTTGCATATGAACTGAGTGAGGAAATTCAGCTCCACTTCCTTTGGACAACACTCTTAGGCACATAATAGGATTCTTGTGGTGTCCTGTGTAGGGCCAGGAGTTGGACTTAGGGGTCCCTTCCCACTCAGCATATTCTATGATTCTGTGATTTCTCACCTACCCCTACATTGGTGAAGCTTTTTCCCTGATAGAGACTATGAGAGTTTTGCAACAGCTGTTTAGCAGCAGGTGTAGTGTATTTTTTTTTAAAAAAAGCAAAATAATACATTGGACTGTTGGTTTTATAATTAATTTATCAAATTGCTCGTTTTTCTTTTTATACACAATAAGACACAAACCAAAAGCAAATTCCACCTCAAGCTTGTCTCCACAAAAATTGTTTCCACAAAGTCTCCAGTGCAGACACCAAGAGCTGTGCAATGTGTGTGCTCAGCTCTGGACAGGCCTTGATAGCACTTAATGTGCACCTGGCTACATGACTCCTACTCCCCTATCATAGGGAAGAAATAACTTTTCTCACTTCATGTGCCAACAGTGATATGAACTCTTGGTCTAGGTTGCACATACCATTCATGAGATAGTATAGAAATTATCCACAAATGTAAATGTGTTTGTCCTTTTTCGACTAGGGAATAAAAGCAAGTCTCAATAATCAGGAAACAGAGCTATGTTATTCATGCAGCACACAGAAGTGTTTGCTTCACAGTAGAACTTGGACAGAGGTAGATTAATAAATACAAACTCAGATTGCTCCTTCCGAATGTGTTTTGCAGATATTTTTATGTCATTGATATTTTTTATTTAATGCTGCAATTGGAAAATGCAATTTGTTCCTCAAGGAAGATGTTTCAGGGGGAGACTGCAACTAAAGAGTGTTAATACTGCACTTAGCTGTGACTCTGTGCTGATCCTGGCCCTACAGACAGATATGTTTGGATAGAGATTTGCACTTGTACTCCAGTGTAATTTCTTATTTCATCTCACTTGGAGTAGCTGCAGGTTCCTGGCAAAAGGGATGTGCTGTTTGTTTCTGCTCCCATTCTGTTTGTTTGTGTGCCTTGCCTGGCCCTCTGCATAAAATCTACTGATGGTGTGGCTGCAGGAAGAAGATGGATTGGTTCAGCAAGCTGGTCTGATGGAAAGCTGTCCTCCTCAAAATTAAACAGAAGTAATCTTCTGACAAGCAGGGCAACTGAACAGATTCATACAGTGATTGCATGGTGTCCATGTCCCATACAGTAGAGGGGCTGGAAATCTACTGCTGCTTGTGAGAAGAAAGTGTGGGAGGAGAGCCATTCTTTTGGTGGTAGCCTGCAATTACACTGGATTGATTATACTAAGCAGTCTTTTGTCACTCTAAAGGCAACTGAATGTACGAGACAGCTCAGTATAAATTCACCCAGATTTATTAGTGCACACACATTACACTCCTGGCTTATGCTTCTCCTCTCCTAATCCAAGTACCCTCACAGGCAGCTTTCAAACCCCTCCTCTGCACTCGTGCCATCCTGAATTCTCTGAGAACTTTCTCTTTCACACAGTTGACATTTATAGCATCTATTCTAATGTTTAAGTATTTGATGCCAGAACTTCACCTTGTAAGGGGTGCAGTGTTAGACAGGGCAGGTGCTTCAATAAAGCAATGCAAATAAAGTTCTTCCAGACCCCAGAAAATGTAAATCAATAAATCTTTAAATACCTTACATTTACCCCTCATCCTTGAGGCCATGTGGTACTGTGTCCACCTTTTCATTCATGAGCCTTAAATACCCTTGGCCTTGGACCTACCATTTTTCACTGTTATGGATTAGAAACTCCCACATTATTTCAATGGCATAGTCCTTTGCTGTCACCACAGGAAAACAATACAAACAGTATGAAAATCGATGGTTAATACCTCCTAACACAAACAGCACTTTTCACCTCCTGCAAATATTAATTAGCGTATTTGGGGATGCCAGAGAAATTCAGGATTCCTAAGCCTGTATCTTCACCTTTTCCCAAAGCTGTAGGCTTCAAGAGAGAGGGCACAGCAGACCTTTATGTTCTTTATTTTTTAGACTGCCCTGCCTGCCCTGCCTTTTCATTGTAAGGCTCCTTCAGTTCTTATGCATGTCTGTAATTCTATTCTCCACTAGTTAAACGGACTGTCATACCTTCCGGTGTAATCAGCATCACTCCGGCCTCCACTTTCTTTCTTGGATTTCTCAGTTCCATTACTCTGAAAACAGACGAGAAAGAGAGTTAATACTGACACAGGGAGCATCCCGTTAAAGGTGTCTTTGGTCTCCGTTTGCTTATTGGAATAAGTGGCAGCTTGCTTAGATCTTACTGGTCAAATTCTCAGATCATCTTTTTATGATCCAGGTGCCAAATCCATTTTACTTGACAATTTTATTTGCCCTGAGATGCTGATCAGTCAGCAGGCAAACAAGATCAGCACTATTTCTCCTGGCGTGCTTTGGGAGTGCAGTCATAAGTAATTGTGTAGAAGCCTGTGCAGATGTGGCAGTGGTGATCCAGCCCTAATGCTTGTCTGGGTTCCCTGTGCAGAAGAAATTGTCTGGTTTTGATAAAGGAATAAAATAAATAGACATGAAAAAATGTGCCTTCAATTTGCCCCATTTTGGATAAAATCATAGAGATCTTGGGCTCAGGGTCCAACAGTCTGTACATCAGCCCTCTGCACAGAGGAACAGGTTGTTTCTTACAACTGTAAGAAACAGGTTGTTCTCTCTTCTCCTAGGCCATTAGCTATTCCTTTGATTAGTTTGCCTTCATCCCTCAGGGCCTCACATTTCTTTTCCATACATAATATGCCAGACATTGTATTGCTCTTAGCCCAGTTTTAAGGGCATTGTAGAACACATTTTTCTTTCTGGGCTTGTCCACTATAAGCTTATATACTTCAGATCTCTTTTTCTTCTCCTGATCATTAAAAATAAAATATCAGAAGTAACCTAATATTTTTGGCTCCATCAAAAGCCTTAAAAGCTATGGTAAATCCTAATATCACAGGGAGGGGTTAGAATTACACCTCAAGTACCCACAGAAATCAAGTGTATGATTACATCTTTTGCAGTTCTGGGCTCCAAATTAGTCTGTCAGGTTTGCAAGTACTGCTTCTGCTGACTTCAGTGGGAATTGCACATATGAAACTAACAGAATAATCAGGCCCTGAAAATTTGAGCTTGTGTCCCCAAGCATAGCTACTGCATTTTTAACCGATTCAGTGTGAGCTGCATCTGTGACCCTGGAGCAACAGCAACAGCTGGGAGTATGTGCTGGCACCCAGAAAGCTAGTGCTGCCTTTCCACATGGGATATACAACAGTCTCCAACCTGCTCTGCTTGTATTTAAAACATAAACTTAGCTATAATATAAAGGAAGTGTTTCTGTTACCATGACATTGAGCAAGAAAGCAAACATTAGGCTCCCTAGAAAATGAAAAGGAAGGTATCAGAGCACTTTAGCAAGTCTAATGGCGGAAGTCAGAGTCATCATAACACATTATAGAACACAAATGAAAAGGTTGATTTTGGTAGCTTGAAATAAGAGAGGGAAAATGTGAAATATTTTGCATACAGAAAAGACACACTCCAGCTACTCTATGTTCCTAACAAGTGTTAGAAAAGCACTATTTTTATTTTCATTGTAATCTAATGTTTTTGAAAAAGTGTTTTTCTTTTTTTTTTCCTGAATTCCCCAGCTAAAGGATAGGATTAGCTGTAAAACTCAGTAGATGCTTCCTAGAAATCTCCCAAGCAGAAATTAGATTATTTAAAAAACCCAAAACAAAACCAGAAACAAATAATTCAAATGTAAAACACTGAGAGTGTTAGCCATTACAGATAAGATATTACATTACTCCTGAAAGAAATATGTATTCAAGTATTTCATACCTGATACTGATGGTTCAGCATGCCAATTCTTCAAATTCAGGCTGACTACACCCTTATGAAAGCAAAAAGTTGTGTAGATTACTAAATTAATATTACACAATGTAGAATTACACAATCACACAGAAGCTGGTGCAAAGAAAATACAACCAATCATCAAAAGAAAAATAAAGTAATAACAGTATTTCAGACACATACTTTAACTCAAGCTTCCAGGATACATATAGCCTTTTTCGTTAAAGTAAATAAAGTTGTTGATTTAATATTCAAATTCCAGTCTTTATTTCTGTGTTTAAAGTTCTCTTTGTAACAGACGGTAGAGAACTTCCAATCATAATTCAGTAGAAATCACTTCATTCAACAGATACAGGAGTTACACTGAGTGCTGGGCTCAAAAATATTGCACCACTTATGTCCATCTCACTTCAGGACAGCAGTGAAATCCTAATTCAATATGTGCACCTTCGAGGAGCTGACCTCGCACTGGTAAATTATTCAATTACATCATGCATATAAATCCCCTTTTTTTGATTGAAATAAGATGCCTTCCTAAGGAACTGTGAAAATGTTTCATTCGGTTTGGAGTACATCTGTAGGACGGTTGTGCCTGCCTGTGTGTTATGTTATACTTCACACAGACCTGGGGGCTCCTTTGCCCTCATTTTACAAATAACAAGTCTTCCTGCTCCAGACAGGAGTCAGGCACGTTATTTTCAGCAAGTCCATTACCCACTTACTCTGCCCAGTTCTATGAAGTAGAATCATGACCACCCAACCTAACGTTAATAATTTATTTCATGAAGTTGTCCATTTTAGAGCTGAATTAGTGAAATGCAATTGAACTGAGCCAAAGGCTCGGACTGGGCTGCCATTTTGACATTCTCATCAGGGAAATGATGCTGTAAACACCCATACTTGATTCACATGCATGGTCTCTTGGTTGCCTACAGTAATGCCCATCTGTTCGGATGGCATCATGCCCACTCAAGTTGCTCAAGGGAATACATGCTGGGCAGTGATTGGCTTAGGTAAGTATTTTTCAAACTGGGTCGGTGTCGACCTCCTTTTGGGAAGGCCCAAGAGGAAAAGGAAACAAAAAGAATTTTCATTTTTTATTTTAATGGATTGTTTTCATTTAACATTCAGCAAAAACACTACCATCTATAAAACATTCAGTAGATGGTTTTGCTAATTCCTTGGTACCTGTGACCCCAGCAAGGGAACATAAATTCAACTATATTCTCATTTTTTAAATAAATGGCTTTAACCTGTTATAAAGTCACAGTCCATGTAACATTAAGACCATCTCATCTGCAGAAAAGAAACCTGTCTCAGCAGGCATCGTCACATTCTGACAATTGAACTAATTTCTTCTGTTGAACATTGATCAACACTCAAATATCTGAATTCATAGGTATTCTTATCAAAAGCCATAGCTTGGATTTTGTAGGCAGAGTGGTGAGCAATGTTATGTCCAAAATTATTAGTCAGATCAAATGAATGTTGTTGTAAAAAGATGGAATTCCAAAATATAAAGCAAACACAAAAACACACAAAGATACTGATGATTGATGTGCAGTATCATGAAAGGATTAACCCCTTTTGGTTCCTGAGTTGGAATAATTTTCAAATATAATCTTTTACTTCTCCAAAGCTGAAGAAGTAAAGCAAAGCTTCAGTGAAGTGCATTGTATAGTGAAGCCATTGCCTGTCACTTTGCTTTATCAAACAAAAAGGCTGAGGGGGGGAAACATGTCATCCTTTCTTCCTGCAAATAAACTCTGAGCTTTTTTTATTTAAGAGAAAGCTACCATTAATAATAAAAAAAAAAAAAAAAGGAAAAAAAGATGAAAATAATCCAGCTCCTTTTCATTTGGGAGACAAAAGCCTTTCAGTGCTGCGTCCATGCGCTCTTGACTACTGTTTTGACACTGTGTCAAGATGCTCCCTCTCTGCTCCAAGTCTCAGATCACAGTTGGAGTGTCTTGATACAGTGTTGAATCAGTAGTGTCAGCAAGTCTCAGAGCAGAGTCAAAGAGCCTCAATGTAGCCTCAGAGCAGGTAGTCAGAGAGACCTTTCCCCTAAACTGAAGTAGGCAGAGGGTGCTCCATTTTATTTAATTTTTAGTTGTTTGTTTTAACACATTTTGACCCAGCTGCACCAGGCTCATGCATCTAATTAATAGTCCTTCTTGCAGTAAGGGATCAGAGCTAACTCTCCCAACCCTGAAGAGCTGTTAAAAAGCAGCATAGAATAATGTTAATATTTTCTTGAACAGGCAAGCCTAGGTGCAGGGACTGAGGACCCACAGTGCCTCAGAGCAGCTGGCACTGTAGAGAAAGTTTGTTGGCAGGGCCAGACCCTGCTTTGGTGGCATCCAGTTCTGCTATTTGATAGTCCTGCTGTGCTACCCCAGGGAAAAGTGCAGGAACCTGTGCCTCAAACCCTGCTGCAGCTGCTGATCCACTGTCCTCTGCTGCTGGAGACATGAATGGAAACATGATCTCCCCTCTCATAAGCACTGCCTATATCTGCAGGCCAAAGCCCTGGCTTCCCTGACATCCACAGGAGCCTTCTCAGCAAGATCAACAGGGGCACAGCTTTTCTTACCATTTCATTAAAAAAGTAATTATTAAACCAAAAATGTTTTAAAGATTGAACACGCAAACTGTTTCTGAATTTCATCCTAGGAAATAGAGTAAAAGTGCACAGCTCCCATGATTACAAACATTGCTGCCTGAATGACCCTGCCTGGACCAAACCACAGCTAAGAAAACTGTCTCTAAGGCATTGAATGCCAAAGCGTTGGCATCATGTTTTGGGACAAGATGGATGTCTGTCCCTAAGAAGGCATTTGAGAAGGAATGAAAAAAGACCAGGGCTTAGAAAGAAAATAACTATACTTAAGAGGATGGATTAGAAACTGTAAATAGGTCAAAGCCAATTTTGCTGTAGTTTTATATCTGAATATGTAATCCAGTCAATTTGGTGTGCTAACACCAGGGGAGCACACAGATCAATGTATACAATTTAGGTCAAAGGACCACTGCAGAGTGAGATGCACACATTCTTCTCACAATTGAGCCAAATTTATCCCTGATATAAATGCAGTGATTTCACTGGACTTTTAGCAGGGATACATTTCCTTATTTATATGGTCAGTAACTTCTCAGTAACTTGTTGCTTATGTGTACCCCCCCACACACACACAAAAAGGTGTCTAATTTCTCATTAGTTTCTTCCTCCTTGTGATTTTTGCACTGTTCTTTACATAAAATGTTATTAAAGTACAAGTAAAAGCAGTTATACAACAAAGCAATAAATGCTCAAGATCATAGCTAACAAAAAAAAATGTTAAAGTCACATGTTTCAAATTCTATTTTTGAAAATTGTGTAACAAAATGGCAGCAGAGTCTTCAAGTCAGCCAGAAACACATCAAAAGGAGAGGTGGGAACAGGGTCTTACCTTCCCACAGAAAGATGAGGTTCAGCCAGTGTTTGCTGTGTGCTTTGAGATGCTTGAAGTAAGGTATTATTTAAGGAGCAAAGTGTTCCTATTTAAAACAAACAGAGCTCACTGACTGGTGTGGTGATTTTTTTGCAGGTACTTTCACAGCAAGCAGCAGCCACGGGTTTCCTCCTCCTGTGCTGGGCTGGCCCTGTGGGGCCGTGACACCCTTGCCAGCTGCAGGGGAGCTCCCTGACCCAACATGACCATTTGCTTTCACCCGCTGCAAAGAGCAGGGCTGCCCCAGTGCTCTCCCAGCTGTCTCTGAAGGCAAAAGAGAAATTAAAGATTGTATCATCTAGGCACAAATTAAAATCTTTACTGGGAGAAACCTGGTAGAAAGTCTCAGAAGAGAATGAATTATGTATTTGAACACTTAAGATTTCCTTGCCTTTATTACAGCATGGGGTCTGAACTCTGCTTTCTTCCCTGCACTTTATTACATGGTTAGAAGTCCCGCAGTAGGAAACTTGCAGTTTGAATTTTGAAGCACCTATAGTGTCATACTTTTTATTTTAATATTTGTCACCAACAGTGCCGACAGATAAAAAGTGCTGGCTCCCCACAGCATGATATGCGGGATTTTCAATAGAGCTACACAATTGCTTTTGCTAAGTGCTTGCGGGGCTCACAGTGCCAAATCCCGCAAATTGCTGCATTCAGGCCACTTTGCAGTACTGAACCAAGGCAAGTGGCATTAAAAAAGTTAGTTGGGACATATGCCTAAATGGCTGATTTCTTTTTTTAAAGTCCTAAGCAATTGTCTGAAGACATTTCTGCAACTCAATTCAATAATTGTAGCACTTACAAGATAGTCAAAACTTTTGGCATCACTTACAATTTATTCTGTACTTTGCACACAGCCCCAAAATTTGCTGGCCAAGGAAGTCCCAGAAGCAATGTTACCAATCATTGTGGCACTCTATTTATGGATTACTACTTCCTTTTCTTCTCCTTTATTGTCTTTAATTTGTTTTTACCCTTAATTTATGGGAATATTTTTGTTTATATCCCAGCCCCAGGTCAGTATTATGGTGTAAATTATTTCATGTGCACAGCAATGCTAAATGTATAATAGTTACACCTGAGGTATCAGGGGAGAATTTTGTATCTCCTGTCTTATTCACAGGTCAATTAAAAAGCTGATTAAACCCAAAAAGTCTATGATGATAATTGTTGGAAATAGACTGGGATGATAATTGGTTTAATGACTGCTAAAGGAGTCATTGGGATCTGTGTCTCTCAAGGAGCCTGAATGGCACTTTAAGAGCTAGATTCATCCTGGGTGTTGGTTGTTGACTTTAATGGTATTACTCAAAAATCTGATTTGGATCAACTCGCAAAATATTGCAGACAAGAAAAATAATTTTTAAAGGATGTCTCTGCTGAGCTTTGGTGTCTCCCTTGAACTACCCTATTCAATGTCAACTCTTCCAGTACAAATTCTGCCTGTACGGCTTGAAGTAGCTCTATAAGGTGGGAATTCACTGAAGGTTTTATGTTTTTATACATTTTTTTCTATCTTAGCAGGAAACAAATTCTATATAATAACTAGAAAATGTAGGCCGCGACCATCCTCTGCACAGGAAATTTCACTCAGAGGGTTGGACACCCAGTGAGGTCCTATTCACAGACATCTCTTTGTATTTTTCTGCCTGGAACCAAAGAAGGGGATTCATGCCAAAACCCTGCAGGATATGGAAATCTATCGGCTGTTCTGTGCTTCTGCATGCCTTTCAAAGTGGCTTCTGATTTGGGGAGCCCTAAATTAAGATCCATGGGCTTGGGGAGGGTGGGGGTGGAGAGGGGTGGGTGGTTGGTGGTCGCTTTTTTTTTTTTTTTAATAAGGACTCAAACCCTTCAATTCAAATAGCAGTCAGAAACATTCAGTATCTTTGAAAAACCCCTGACATTTCATTCCTCATACTGAGGACCCAGAACAGCAAAAATTTAGACCAAAATGATTTCTCTGGGTTAGTCAGGATTAGAGAATAGTGCAGAAGTCGGAAACCCCTTGCTGCTTTCTCAGTCCTGTACAAGCACTGCCTAGGCTTGGAAAGGTTATAAGGTCATAAATCTTTCAGTGAAAACAATTCCTGCTTCATGCCATCAACATTGCCTAAAGACATCTGTGTAGGGCATCTCTAGAGGAGGCTCCCATTACCAGACCTATGCCGAAGAATAATGAGAAACTTACATCCGGTTTGAACGACATTAATGAGTCTCTCTTGGATACAAAATATTTGTTCAACACCCTTATGGGCAGAGTAGCACACAGCTGAGCTGGGGAGCTCTGCCTGAAGAGCACGTACCAATAGGTCTCAGAAAAGAAACCATGCACAGCTCTGTGGAGAAAGTCACTTTTTCAGGCCCAATTTGCAGTTCTGGTGCTTACATGTATCCGCATTGCTTTGAATATATATTTTTTCCAGCACCTACTTCTTCTCTGTTTGTTCCAGTGGGGTTTCACATGCCATGAGGGTATTCTGGATTCCTCAGTGGTTCTTCTCTAATTTTGTATTTCTATTCTCAATAGCATTTTTTGACCAAAAAAACCCCATACAAACAAACAAACCAAAAGAAACAACTTTTTTCAGTGGCTTAAATGAGCTGTAGACATGTTGATTCTTTTTTACAGTTATTTCCCTCCAGATTTCTTTCTCACACACAAGTATATTTCAGGGTTTGGGGGTCGGTTTGTTTGAGTTTTTCACTCTCCCAGGAAGTCCAATCATTCATTGGACTAATGATGCACAGTCAAGTTATCCAGATCCGTTATCTAAGTTATCCAGATTACCTAGGGCTCTGATCCCAGTGCCTGACATATGTGAACATTTAACTGCTTGAAGTCAAGGCAATGGTTGTGTACACATTTGCAGTATAGCACAAAAGAAGATGCAATTTTCTGGCAGTTCCCAGAAAGCAAAGGAGGTTGGTGTATACTTTGATGTAATATATTAAGAACTGTAATTACTCCGTGAAATGAAAAATGGAGGGCAGGGATGACTCTGGACTTAACTGACAATAAATGGGCAAGCAAACGTCACAGACATTATCATACCAGTTACGGAGAGAGGCAAAACTAATTAAGCTCATGCACTGCATCCACTGGCTCTGACACAGTCAGATGTTGCCCACCTTCTCCTTTCAGCCTACCCACTTCTTTTTCCACTGTCTGTACATGAGACCTCATTCGGATTTCAGTCAAGGCCTCATCTTCCAGGTTTCAGTGTTTAAGTGTTTGAGGATATACACTGTAATAATGTATAATAACATTGCATGCCTATTAAAAATTATGCAACAGTTTATCAAGTCTTAAGCCACAAGACCCTCCTGAAGACAAATGTTTTTGGGTCCTACTTTGGGTGAAACTGACTGTCCCCTTAGGAACCCAAACTGTTTCTGCTACCTGAGGCTAATGGAAGCTCTTGACCATTTAGCACCATTACAAAAGCATTAGCTGAGCTCATTTGCACACCTCCTTAACCCTCTCTCCATTGCAGGCTTACACTGAAACACCTTGTGAATAAACCAGAAAATGTACAGAAGCTGCAGTATCTTTTGCAAATGGCATGTGTACTTTATAGCTTTCATGCATAGAAGCCAATTTCTGGAGGAACAGTGCCTATAAATTGCAACTGGAAGAAGATGCACTTATTTATTGCATTGCTTCCAACCAGGAAAAAAAGGTGTTTTTTCTCTCTCCCTCTCCTTTAAATTAAAGGCCGGGGAAAGAAGAGCCCAGCACCTCAGGGACACAGCTTCAGCAGGCGCAGCTTGGAGGGCTCATTTGCTCGCTCATTTATTGTGAGGGAAGGATCACACTGGGGGACAGGTACCTCTTCCAGTCATGTAAAACTGAAGGCATAGATAATATTGGTTTTTTTTTAAGTTCAAAGCAAGATTTTAGTTGGTACTAAAAGATTTTGGGGCTAAAGGTTTTTTTAAGAGGTGACACCTCTTTTGGCAGGATTTCTCACACACAAAGTCCTACCATGAACTCTCAATTTAGTCCCTGCTTCCTGAGGACACCATCAGTGCTGTACAGGGTTTTAAATGCCAATATGTATTTGGAACCATTAGGAGAAGCAAAATCCAGAAGACCTAATCTTACATTCTCCCACAGTTGAATAACACTCAGCATTGCCCCTCTGACCTGCTGGAGCAGGTTGGCTGCACTGTGCTGTAAAGACAGATAAAGCAGTAAGAGCCAAGTGTGGGTAAAATAGTGAAATGCTTTCACAGCATCACTTTACCCAGGGACATTGACATCCCTAAAGCCCTCAGAACCATGACTGAAGTGTGATGTTTCTCACAGGGCAGCTGTGACACCCACACAGATGTTGCAGAGTGGCCAAATCCCCACGAGGTGAGGCTGCCGCGGGCTGAGCGGTGCCCGAGCCCCTGCCAAGGCTGCTGCCTCTGCCCGGTCCACCGGCCCACCCGGTGGGGCAGCTTGGCTCCTTCATCCGGCATGGAACTAAACCTGCTTCCAAAAACAAAATGAAAGTTTTGACTTACAAAATCAAAAGAGACACCCCAAAGAACCCCACAGCGTCACATCGGTCTCGTTGTAGAGAGGAGGCCGAAGCTGGGGGATGGCAGGCACCCACCTCCCCGCGCAGGGCCAAGTTTGGGCAAGGCAGTGACAATGGTGCTGTGTGGCGGAGCGGCCCCCGCGGAGGGGACACAGATGGCCGGGGATGGCAGAAGGCAGGGGACAGCCGTGGCGAGCAGCGGGCAGCACTGCCGGCACGGGCAGAGGCCGCGGGCAGGGCCGGCAGAGCGGGGCCCGTGTGAGGGGCTGCACCACACGAGGCTGGCCCTGGCCCCAGCCCCCTCCTCCCCGGCACCCCGCGACACAAGGGAAGGCTTTGGTTTTTTTCCTCAGAAAAGGGCAATATCTCGTGGTTAAACTGCAGCTCGTTCTCAGGGCTGCACAGATCATGCTCTGAAGTAGCCTGGCAGTGATCAGTCATTGTCTTGTCTTTCTGGGGTGCTTGGTGTTTCTCCTTTGGCCACCTCCTGTCTCCCTCTGTCACCTAATCTGCTAAGCCCTCAGGAAAGCTACAATAATTCACAAACAGATAGATCAAAAGGCAAGTCCTGGCTGCTATTTGCAGGGGAGGCACCTTACAGTGGTTAGGATGACAGCAATTTAAAAAAAACAGGTAAAACTAAGAATAAAATATTTCACAAGGGGCAAAAATGGGGAGAAAAGAAAAAAGACAAAGCAATGAAGGACATGCCACGCTCCCACCAGCTCCAAAGCACAATGGCTGCTGCAGCTCCCACCATCTGGGTTTCTGTGGTCATACCCATGTTAAGCTCACATGCTTTCATCCATGACAGGACTTGCAGAATGTTGTTCTTGCCCTGGCTGACTGCTGTCAGTGTTCTGCAGGGACACGGCACCCCCAGGCCTCTGCACCTCTGTCAAACTTAACTAAAGCTGGTGGTGGAGAGGGGATTGCAGAAACCTCCCTGCTTTAGGGTGTGGGCCAAAACACGAAGACTGTTTAAGCAGACCATGGGAAAAGCCTTCATTGTTCATACCAGAGAGTGATTCTCATCACTCAAGTGTCATACCAGACACATGAAAAGCCAGACAAACACACCAAACCCCAGTCTACTCTTAGACATCAGATTAGGAGAAAGTGACTTGTACACTTTTGACATGGGATGAGCAGATTCACAAATGGCTGCCAGAGGCTGGATCTTCTATTAACTCCTCTTGAAGAGCAAGAAATTCGTAGAGGGACACCCTCCTTGGCCGCTTGATTTGTCCCTTTCATATTCCCTCTCAGCTGCTGCTTAGTAGGGTGACCTTCCCCAGTCCATTCAAAGATGCTACAGCAAAAAGTGATTGGTTGCTCACTCCCTCACATGGTCCCCAAACTTCTTTCTGTGCCTTTCTTTGGGAGGCAATTGGCTAAGCACTTGCTTTTTTCAGAACTCCAAGGCACCTGACCAAAAGCAGTGATCCCTTGCTGAAGATGATAGATCAGACAAGTATCTACAGAAGCACTGAATACAACACAAATGTGTAAAGCTGCATATACAGACAATAGTTCACCTGTTGGCACTGGTTGCTAATTCTTGACTAAGTATTTCAATGCTTTTTGGATGTGTGGGTATGTAGCGAAGCTAAATGCAAAGATCATTCAGTACATAAGAGCCAATAGACTATAGAGTGCTACAAATACAAGTCCTTTGTTAATCCATTGTTAATATCAACTCATTTTTCAATATTTGTCTAAACCTGAAGTTATTAAACTGCCTGTACCATATTTCATTACATATTTAAGATTTTTCATGGTTTCCAACACTGTACTGGCCCTAGTGCCACTCAGATCATAAAGTGACATTTTGCCTGAAGCCCATCCTCAGCCAGAATTTCGGCAATTCTGGTTTGCACTTACCTGTGAGTGATACATGTCGCCCCCACCTTGAACAGCCTGTGTCAGTCCATTTTTGTACCACCACCACACAGAAGCTGTGAGTTACAGAGAAAGGCAGGGAAACATCAAGGGGATTATGGAAAGGCTCACCAGCCCATTTTAAACGTGCCATAGCTGTTGAAATATAGCTGCCTTTGGAGCCAATGTTTCTGACTGTTTTCCAAATGCCTTCAGCAGCACTTCTTGGCCACTAAGAAAAAGGGGTGAAACCTCAGACGTGTACCAGAAGCTGTGATATTATCTTTTCTCCACCTGCAGTTAGGCTCTCTTTTCCCTAGGAGCTTTTAACGGATACAGGAACTATATACTACCCTGGCAAAGCACTCCCTGGTGTGATTGCAGCTATGCCAGCAAAGCTGTGTTTTGTACCAGTGCAGGGCTGCTCTGCTCCCGCTCCCCAGCGGGACCAGCAGCACAGGAATCTGTCGCCTGGGAAGCACAAGACAAAGGCCCCATGTTGTGCTGCAGAGCTCTGTCCCTGGCCCCCTGCCTGGCACAGCCCTGCATGGGGAAGCTCAGGCCTTGGAAAACGGGGTCAGACACCAGTGCTGCACCCTGACAGAGGCCAAGGACCACCTCTGGGAGTTGCAGGTGTCCAGCATGTTGCACATGCAGCTCCATGGCAGGAACAGAAGAGTGGGCGGCTCTCCCTCTGCTTCCTTGCAGTAGCTTACACCCCCACACCCAAACTGGATTTCTTTGGCCCCTAAGAAAGCAGATATGAAGACAGAACCATCCCTTGCCATCGTGTGTGCTGTGATGTAATGATGATTGTTCATCTGGGCCTGGTAATCTCAAAAATACCACAAAACAACTGAGCAGATTCCCTGCACATTTGTACGTACTGTCTTAGAAAATTTTTCAAGCAGCAGCATTTGTCCATTAGTGTTCAAATATTACCCAAGTAATAAAAGATACTGAAGCAAAGGAGGACCACAGATCAATTCTTCCCAGCCCCAGGGACATAGTCTAGCCCCACTCTCCAGCCTGACTTGGGCTGATCATAAGTGATGCTCATATGCCAGAAGGGAGGAAGAAGATGGAGCAGAACCACAGCCCTCACTCCCTTGCTTTGGGGTCCCTTACCTTTTAAAGGTTGGGTGGAAAACCAAACTTTTCCTTTCCTTTCTCCTTGCCCATGGTCTGGTCAGGGTTCAGGACAGATGAAAGATGCAGCTCAGAACAGGATCCCCAAGTGGGGAGTTCCCCATCTCATCACAGTGACTATGCACCTAGTTTTAACTAGTCAGCAGGGAGATGATGAGACAAAGGCATGTACTTCAGTACAGCACTAAGGCAGCTCTCAAGAGCTGTGTGGAAACATCAGTTCAACTCTTGGGATTCCCAACACAGAACCTTTTCCTGAAGACAGAAACCTACATCTTTTTCATTTCTGAAGGCTTGCTCAGAAGTGATCAAGCATCGTTCCAAACCCAGTGTCGGGTAAAGAGCCTCTCTATTCAGTATCTCCATTGTGGGAATCTGCTACCTTTCTTTTAGCATGGAAAGATGGCACAGGAACTGTTGTCACGGC
This sequence comes from Platyrinchus mystaceus, assembly GCA_035041135.1. NCBI lineage: Eukaryota > Metazoa > Chordata > Aves > Passeriformes > Tyrannidae > Platyrinchus > Platyrinchus mystaceus. The sequence goes on from JAWWLV010000021.1 coordinate 7,997,021, forward strand.
AGCTGATGTACATTCCCAGCTATTCTTGCAAGGGAATGCCTATGAGCCTGTACTGCAAGACACTTGTACATTTCCTATCTTAAAATCTTGCAACTGAGTTAGGAGCATGCATACATTATGAATGGAAATAATGAATTGGTAATTTCATTAACTGATTTTTCAGCCTATAAATGTGTCTTACAGAGAAATAATCAAGTATAAAGTTAACTCTTTTTTTCTAGAAATGGATCATTTTAGTACAATGATTTTGTTGCAGAAACAGTGAGCTAAGAATTATCTAGATGCAAACAGAACTGCCCTCTTTGGAATTAAGAAAAGTAATTCCTAGTTTTGTTATAGTAGGGTTCACAAATTTATCCCAAGCCAAAATTTTGAGCCTAAACTCTTTCTGACTGTTCATGCAATGCTATTTCAGCAGAAAAAAGAACATCAGTCATTTGTCCTAAATGCACCACCAGTGATCTAAATGTTGAAAACATCATCTGCAGTGTCAACAAACTGTGCCCTTGCACTCGTTAATAAGCTCAATCTATGAACTAATTTGGGCATTGACTACACATCCTTGAAAACATTTTTTCCTACAAAATACCACTTACTTGCTCCAAATCCAGACACAGCCCAATGCCAACCAGTTGTGCTCTACTTCAGTGCAGCGATTTTGAATGGCTCTGACTGTGCATGTTCCTACGCCACAGTCTTGCAAAGCCTTGTACATCGTGGGAATGCGAAACCACATCATTTCAGCTGTCACAACTGCTGAACATCTTTCATGATGATTACAATTCATTGAAGCTGGAGACACCATGAGAACTGCATCTCTCTAACTTTCCAGAGGTGTCCATGGTCCTTAAAATGACAAGTTTCTCTGACTGGAGATATAACTTACCTCACAACCACATGGTAAGTTTAGAAAGAGTAAAAGAGAGCCTGGTAAGTGGCTCTGTTAGGCTGCCTGATGGCAGTTTCTGGTATCAGAAGTATGGCAGCTACACAGAGCTATAATACTTTGGGGCTTACAAATCCATGTGGTGGAAATATACAGTCTCCCACCACAATCTGCAAGGCCTGATCCAATATCTGCATTTGTGTACCATCCAGAAAGCTTTTTAAATTTTTTTTAATGTATTGGAACAAAGAAGCACAGAGAAAGAGTAAAGGCAGCTATAGGTCAGATCCCTCCTTTCTTATTGACTTGAATAAAAATTAAGAATATCATAAGCTAGAAAAACCTTTTCATAGTAGATGTTCTTACCTCACCTCAACCTACCGTGGAGCCTGGGAGGTGCATCCAGAAGCAAACACAATGCCAGACACAGGAGCATGGCTTTTGGTTTCTCCCAGCCTTCCTTCCTCCTGGGCTGCAGAATGCTCTCCACCGTCAGGTGAGCAATCCCTGTGGCTCAGACACCCCAGCCAGCAGCAGCGATGCAGCAGGCACTGACAGACAGACAACCTCTGACGCTAAGCTCATGTATTCCCTTTATTGAACTGTACTAGTTATTGCAATCAGATTAAGTCACATTTATAAAGCAGACCATCCAGTTGCACTGAAACCGATTATATTCATTACATAGTTTTAATCACTGTCCGGTGAACTGGCAAATCCAATCAAAGCATTAGTCTTTAATTAAAAAATTAAAAAGAAATATTCAGACAATAGCCAAGCAATCACATCACAATGCACAGTTACCTAAAATTGCAATTAAAAAGCAGTTAACGAAAAAAAGAAAAAAAATCACACCTAATCTTTAACTATCAATATAATACAAGAAGCAACAAAGGGCAACAGCATCAAAGCAGATTTATCTAACACTATAAATTCAGTCAGAAGCAGAAGCTCTAAAGTACACTAGCTGAAGCAGGACAATAAAAAATACTGAGCATGGAATACTTTTAATCTCTTCCATTAATATTCATTTCCAGCTGCTTATAATAGCAGCGCCTCATGGCCAAATCATTAGAGTTTTACATCTGGGTTGCAAATGACACTTTGATTGGATGTAATGTTCAAATGGTCCTCCCCACTGTGCCACCGTCAAGTCTTCTGCAGAGAGGTGTCCTGTAGTGCCAGTGGCTCACTGTGCGTGCTGGCTCAATGTGTGGTTCTGGAAAGACGAAAAAAGGAGACATGCATGAGGGGCAGAATAATAGAAAGCATGCCCATACCCTCCCACTCAGTACCATTTATGCAGAGCTCAACATAAAAGCTTCTCAATTATTACAAAACAAAATGCAATAAAGAAAAAGTACTCATAAGTAACAGCTGCCAATATGACACATTTGCTTTGTTCTGACAGATCTGTTAATGCTGGCATGAACTTAGAAAAAAATGCTACAAGCCAAGTACAGCCATGAAGGCTTCTTCCCCCTGCTCCCCCTTCAATACATATAAAGAAAGTGGTAACACTTCACGGGCAAAAAAACTGCCTTTAGGGATTCCCTTAACTGTAACAATTAAAAAAAAAAAACAAACCCAACAAAAATCTGAATCGCAGGGGGAACCCTTGCCATATTTTACTCTTTTATTCTCACTAGTACCGGGTGCAAGTACTGGCAGCAAGAGACACCAGATTGTGACACACACTTCTCAGTCCAAGAAATACTTCGGCAATAACAGCTGAACCGCCCGCTCAGGCACCAGGGTAATATTCCCAGCAGAAAAAAGGCTGGACATGTAACCCAGAAGTTAAACCTCTTTAAAGAATCGACTTTGCTCTACACATTTCTTTCAGCAGTTTAGAGACTCTTTTGTTCCCTTTTTTCCTTCTGGTGGATTTGTAATAGCCTCATGTAATCACAGTATCTCACCTCAGAGGATGCTGACCTGTCTTGCCATTTTGTGTAGGAGCCAATAAATCGTGGAGCCAACCTCGGAAGCGTATTTTTAGAGCAGTTCCAATTCACCTACATTTTGTGCTCTGACTAAAACCCCAGTCCTACATGTAAGCTCAGCTTTATTTGTATGATTAGCCAATTATTTGAGCAACTAGAGAAGTGCTTCATGGTAAGCTTTTCTTGAGCTAGGTCCCCGGCATCCTCAAATATAAAAATGCATTTGCATTATTTTAAGCCCAGGCAATTTCCTAGTCTCCATCTGCCTAATAACAGTGCTGGGCAAGTCCACCAGATTGAAGAATAAGTTTTTAAAGACAAAATGAATTTTGAATCTAATTATTTATTTACAATGATGAAGCTTTAAAATAAAGTAAGATATTTTAACTTTTCATAAATCATCTGGTCCTTCCACACTATCCATATCTACATCCTGAGCAGGAAAAGAGAGCGATCCTTTGCTTTCTCCAGAGATGACATCTCCCTGATGGAAACCGCCTGTGCAAAGAGCTAATGGGTGGCTGGTGATGTGGGGTCGGTGGCCACGACCCCGTATGCAGGCAGGAGCATTTCTGGACTGTGCACTCCCAAAAAGTGACCACCAGGTGTCAGAAGTGCTGCTGAGTTCCTAAATGATGGCCAAAGTTCTCTGCGGTGCTGGGGAGGGAATTGGGCTGCGCAGGGAGGTCCACGCGGTCCGGGCAGGAGATACCAGGGGGTCTGGGCAGGTCACTGGGGCAGCAGAGGAGCCACAGTCACCACACTCACGGATGGAGCCCTTGAGAAGTGAAATACCAACAGCCGGTGACATTACAAAGTAACTACTTGTTTACCATAACACTGGCCCTCTGAGCACACCCCAGTCTGTGATAGTAAATGTTTCAGAACCACAAATCAGAAGTCAAGTTACAGTATGTGAATTGACAGCTGAAAATCCTTTGCTTTTAGACAATTTAACATCACCAAACATAAAATCCAGTGGCTTTTTATACATGGAAATTTTCCTGGCCTCAAGAAGGGATGACCTTTGCAGTGCTGGATGTTATTTTCAAGTCTAACAATGACTTCATGGAAGAGGATGCATGGAGCCCTGCACACACAATGGCAGCACTGACAAGAAGCTTGTCCACTAAACCTAACTGGGGAAGCATGAAAATGTGAAAGAATACACAGGCCTCTCTGTGCTCAGACACACTCCTTGGCATTTTAACAATGGCCATTCCTTGTGCACTTCATTACAATTCTATTTTTAGGTCATCCTGAATATCAGTAAAAAAACCCGAAAGGTTTACCATCTTCAAATTGAAAGAAGGGCTATTCGTGGTAGACAAATCCATACTTAGTTAGGCAGTGTCATTTAAAAGATAATGCACAATCAGCACTGGATGCACGACACACGGTCTACAGTCAGGGAACATGATTTCAAACTTGTGTGGCTGCTGCATTGATTACAACAGGCAGGTCAATAAAGGAATGGTATGTGGCTCTAAATCTGATAATGAAGCCTTTGTGGTGAGCCCTCCCACCTCAAACATCAGCCAGTAACATGTTCTGAGCACACTTGATACAAGGCATATACTGGGTTTGTGAACAGAGCTTGTCAAAAAACAAACAAATTATACTCAAATGCTGCAGCCATCGAGAGCTGGGTTGGGTCCCTGTGCCACAGGGCTGAGTTTAAAACAAAAAAACAAAATAACATTTTCCATACACAAATCTTGATTTTGTCTTAGTGTCTCAGGAATGCACCATTCATTCCCCATGCATGTAATACAGATAATCAATATACTGGCTAGTCCCCAGACCATGCAGTTAATAGGTAGAGCCACATTTTATACAGCACCCCACAAACACGTCTGTAATACCTACGGACACGAGAGCCTGTGTGCACCATGTCCTTCCCCTGCCTTCCTGAGCAGGTCCTGCACAAGTCATGAGCACAAACACTAAGTCCTGCACACCCGGGTGCTGGTGAGCACGAGGTGAAGGCTGCATAACCACCACTGTGTGTGTTCAAAACTCCCATGAAAGCCTGCCCTTATCCTCTGCAATCAGTATAGGTTTCTCACCTATTAAAATGTATTTGAGACCATACAAACATGCTTTCCAAAAAAAGTCTGGCAACCTGTGTCCTGTGCATCTGCAGCTTATTGGAATTGTGCTTTGCAGATGTCAGAAAGCATCTAAGGTGTTCAGGGCTTATGTATCTCCTCTCACACGTGTGTTTTGCATATTTGACCCATGCTTTTCCAAATACCTTTATTAGGCACTTCTGTGTGTGCCCACAGACACAAAAAATTTCCCTGGCTGACCAGACTTTTGGAGCAATTGAAAAACATGAAAATCCTGGTCTTGAGAAACCCTTTGCTTTAGCAGAAACAGCTTTGACCCCGATGCTACACTGGGCTGTTCCAAGCAGCAGAAGGAAAATGTAAAGCCCAGAGGGAAGGAGCATTTTGAAACGTGATACCACAGGAATGCTTCTAGCCAAGTAGCCTAAGGAAACTTCACCCACCTTTCCAGCAGCAGGGTGGGTTGGCAGGAAAAAGTTCAGGCATGATTTTTCAACTCCAGTAGTTATAAAAAAAAAAACCCAAAGCTTAATGGTGATTTCCAGAGGAAAATAGAGCAGCCACAAAAAGGAAGGCTCTCCAGAAACCCTCGTGTGTGTGTTTGCACATGCCCATCGGCTCACAAGGCCATCCATACACGGAGGTGTCCGGGGGCTGGCAGGAGGCAGGACATCATTTGGAAGCTGAACAGTAAAAATGGTTCTTCCCAGCTCCTGTTAGACCCCCTGGTTTATGCACGGCTCACAGCTGATACCCCACTGAATACATCATTCTGAGACATTATTGCAGCTGGAAAACTCTACAGCAGCACTAAGTCACCTGTCAAGATCAAGTAAGTCACAGCTTATTTATAGGACAAGGTTGGAAAATCTCTTCTTTTCTTCTCTTAATAATCATGCAAAATGGATAGCAATTCCAATAGCTACATCAGTGGGAAAAATGCAACTAGCCCAAGCCTTGGGGCTGTCACAGTGTTTAAGTGGAATTTTCTACTGGCTGCACAATCCCCAAATGAACCATTTATGGAAGAGTCTGTGACCAAGAAACGGGGCAACAGACATTGCAGGAAATAAAAAGATTTCAAAGAATGGCTGATTATTGTCCGTGTAGATACTGATTGCTCTCCAGATCTTCCCTAGGGACACCCCCTGCCTGCCCTCTGGATGCAGATCAAGCCATTTGTGCAGGACATCCACAATGAATATTTCTCTGTTTTTCTACATGCATGATTATGAAAACACTGGCATGACAATATCCATTTTCAGAGCATTGTGTCAAGAAGGAAAGCATCAGGCTTGAAAGATGATCACTTACAGCAGTTCAAAGAACTTTACAAGCTATATAAAGATCGAGAGAAAAAAACACACACAAAAAAGCAGCACATGATGGAGTGAAGCTCCAAGCCAGGCAGTCAAGCTGGGAGTCTCCCACACTGCAATGATGCTCACTGCCAACAAGTCACAGGTGTACTACACAGGAGCAGGTGAAAAAAATAAAATGCAACTGTGAGGGGTGTGATAATGGTTTGGGGCTATAACACATCCAGTCTATAGTGCCATTATGCATCTGTTACGGATTTAGAAATTTTGTACCAGCCGTTTACAAGTATATTGTCTATGTGCATGAGCATATACACCTAAAAGACCATATGTTAAGTGGAGGTTAAGAAATGGCCCAACAAAGCTGTTGATGCCCACCACCCTCAGGTGAAATTCATACACTGAGACTGGGACTGGGACTCTGATGAAAAGCCATAAAGCCTCTCTCTTCCCTTCCAAATCCCATTAAAATGAACAGAAACCGTTCCTTTAATAATTTCAATAAGAATTATGGAGATAATAGATTCATGTGACAAACAGCAAACATGAAAATTAACCGGTCATTAGCCATTGGGTGACCTATTAATCCCAATATTTTTTCCCAAAGTGTGGGGAGTCCTCCAAACCCAGGTGAGAGCCCAAGCAGTAGCTCCCTGCCTCTTCCCACCTCCATGCCCAAGTTCCTACCCTCACTTCAGGCACTTTCTGACTTCAAGCCCAGAGATCAGGGTCTTGGGGCTGTGCCCCCTCTTCCCTGTTCTCTCTTCTTTGCCCCTTACGGAGCAGGGCTGGGGAAGGAGATCAATCCCTCCACTGACTACCAACATGCACAGCTTGCCAGACAAAAACTGAACCTCAGAGTCAGGTGCTGACTTGAAGCAAAGGCTGAAGTCTCACATTTCAACATATATATAAAAAAAGACAAAACAAAACCTCCAAATTGCTACAAACAGAAGTTGGAGTGTCTAAATATTTACAAAATACCATCTGCAGCTTTCTTTTTTCAGTGTTTTGCATCTTTTGAATTCAAACTGGTCCAAAAATCTCTCAGCTGTTATTCTTCATTATATATCCATAAGCACACACGTGTACATGCACAGGTACTATTTCCCTCTAACAACAATCCATAAAGATGAAAATCTTTATGCCTTGACTTTATAAAGGGATTACTTTAGGCAGAGGACACAAGTGACCCTTGCTTTAGCCACTGGAGATTATGCTCTCTACAGAAAGCTGTGAGCCTTAAATTGGTGGTGCTCTAATCCTAAACTGGAGAGGCATTCAAGGGATGCCATGACCCAGAAGAGCAAGTGGAAAAAAACTAAATTAAAAAAAAAAAAAGCACACTGAAGAGGGAGGAGTGTGGGAAGGGAAAAAGAAAGAGAGAAAGGCAGAGAAAAGAAAGCAAGCTTGCTTTACAGATTCAAACTATTTATTTTTATTTTTAATTTCTTTGCTACTTTCCCTTTGTTATCAGACTCTAAAGAAAAATCACCTTTGCACCCCCTTGCAGTTTGTATGTGCATATTTTTAGAACTATTTGACAATTATCCAAGGGTCTAAGACTAACAGATGGCCTGTCTTAAAGCCTCATATGTTCACTAGTTTGCACTTCTGACAAACAGTAAATGTACTCAAGAGTGTGCCATAAACAGGGCTGAATGAATACTCAGAACACAATTTAGCTAATACACTTCATTAAAACTGATAGTGGTAACCAATGTTTCCCATAAAATCACGTGTTAATTGCCCTTCCAGTTGTTTCAGGTAACTCTTACTCAGTGACATTTATATGTTTAGATTGTAGTTTTTCAGGCAGCACAGTATTACTTCTTTCCTTTCCCTTGGTACTTTACCCACTACATTAAATGCGTGTAACAACTGAACTCCAAGTTATCATGGTATGCAATAAAAAAAAAAAAAATTGTCAGGCAAGACAGGTTCACATGTCCCTTTTTTATTTGAAGAATCGCTTGAAATGGAGGTAGAGGCAAACGAAAGGTGGCACATCCTTTGTGAAAGGCAACGGCTGCCTGTGTTACTGCTTCCTTCATCTCTGAGCATCTGATAACTTGCCATGCTTCAGTCAGTCCCTGTATCAGCACACTTTGAGATGGCACTTCAACAAATGCAGGTAGAAAGCTGTCCTTTACAAGTTATTGAACCAGGAAAAAAAATAAAAATCATTTTGAGTGTCTAAGAAAATATGCCTGGAGGTTTGGTGTCAGCTGAAAAGCAAAGTTGCCTGTTTCCAACAGAAATAGCTGCTCCTGAGTCACTCTGACGCTTGCACATGATTACTCCGGGGCCAAATGTGCCTTTCACTGGTACTGGGACACAGAAATACTCTTCTGTGCCAGGAGAGAGCTGCCCCTGGCACCCCCAGAGTTTCTGTACTCACTGGGGAGGGCGAGCAGACCCCCTCAGTGCCTTCTCAGCTGGGGATGCCACCCCCAGAAACCTGCCTGGTTCCTCCTGAGACCAGGACTTGGCACTTCATTTGGAGTCAATGGGAAGGTTCAGAACTCGTAAAATATTTACAGGGCAAAAAAAGCCGTTCCACACGTGACTGACTAAATGCTGACTAGTTTTTATTAATAAATCTCTTCCCGTGGCTGGAATGTTCCTACACTGAAAAGCAGCTGCCCGGCTGTGGGTCTGCGGAGCCCCGGCAGAGCCAGAGGCATCCCCGCCCGCTGCCGGCCTTTGTTCTGCACTGGGGCTGTGCTGCCCGGCTGCAGCGCCCCAGCTACACACTCCCTCCGTTTTATCTCTATATTACACTGCTTCTCTTCATTTTAACGTATTCCTGAATATTGATTGGCATTTCTGTGTTATTCTGGTTTGAAAAATTATGCCTTTATACAAATACCTTTCTTTGAGTTATTTTTTTTCCCAGCCCCAGCCTTTTCTCACACCAGCTAAGGGTTATTAGATGATTTATGAATTTAATTTCTCTTCTAATTCAGGTTGTTTAGTCCTAATCAGACTTTGACAACTTACCTAACATGCTTTCCCCTTTCCACTTGAGACTAATAATTCTGTATCATCAGTCTTCTAGACCTGCCATCTCCTTCTATTCTTCTCTAAAAACTCAGAATAAACCAAGGCAAGCCTATTACAAGTGAGCTCCAAGTGCAGACTAAGCCTGGCATAGTCTCTCATATTCGATTAAGTGCCTCACCAAAAAGTATATGCTTCTTTCCAAAAACACTGGATAAAATGCTGAAGCACAAAAGCAGAGCGAAGCCTTTGGGAAAATCTCCTTACCACAGGACTTTGGAAATAAAAACCACAGAGGAATACATTATTAAGAGATAACCAGAGTCTTCTGTTAGAGAAACTAGCTGTAAACACACCGTGATTCACTGAGGCACCCAATGAAACAGGGAGCTAATAATACCTGTCCTGAGGGACCACACGCTCCTGAGAATTTCACTCAGAAATGCAAATTTATCAGCATCCTTGTGACTTGTAGTCTCCAGTATGCCATGAGCAAGATCAAAATAAGCTGAGGGAAAAACTTATACTTCCTAAATATAAAGGGAGAGGGACAAATTTAATTACTATTGTCAGAAGGGCAAGAAACTAGAATATTTTTAGAATTCCTTCACTCCCCCTCAGCCCCACTGTTTCTCCCTGACTGGATCCCAGAGCCCTTGCTGATCCCAAGAACAGAAAAGGGCTTGCAGGATCCAAGCAGACCACTCTGCTGACAACACTTGGTGCTTTAACCCGGGCTTGGTAAGTCCATGGTTTTCTGCGGACCTGGTCCTACAGATGCTCAGGGTCACTGCCGCCCCTATGCCTCCACTGATGTGCCACAAACCCGGCACGCAGCAGCACAAATGCCCTCTGGCCAGCTCTGAAGTAACCCCCCAAAGCTGTCCTAGAGAATGCAAACATCCCATTCCAGTCTACTTTCAAATCTAAGCCACATTAATTGGAGAAAGCATCTCCTGTGCACAGGTACACTCCTCTGCCTCTGCTACACCAAAATCCTCAATGCCTGCCCCAGGGCTGACCTGTTTTTATCTACTTATTGGTGCTACTCAGGAAAGTAAAGTTTCAAAATCATTTGCAAGAGGAAAACTATTTTACAGGAATTCCTCTTAAGTATTCCTCTCAAAAGCATGAATTGTTGATTTCTTAGAAGCCTATCTGAAGCTTATCTCATTAATCCCTCCTTGATCTAAGGTAAATCACATTGCAGAAGCCAGCTAATTGTTCCTTTCTGTGAGGGCTGGCATCATCATTATGGAACGATTTGTGACTGCTTTAAACACTAAATGATTTCTTGATTGCATCTTTATTATAGGACCAGGATGGTGTCCTCTCACACTCTCTTTTCTCAAGAAGTACCCAGAGCAAAAGAGAAATGCTTTACATAGTACCTTTAGCAGTCACAAGTCAAAAAGCATAGACAAAGCTCCACTGAGTGATTGTTTCCATGGGAATAGAACCAAACAAAAGCCAGGACATTCAAAGTTGAACCTAAAACTTGCTCTGCCGTTCTCTGGTATGGTAAGGGTCACTGAACACCATCTGATTACTTTTTGTAGCTTTTTTCCCCTGCACCAGTTAGGTATTCCTGGTGTAAAGGACCATATTTCTGTCACATGGCCCCCACGTACTGCTTGGACTGACAAAATAGCTGGTCAGTGACCTGTCGCCTTGGACACAATGGCTGTTATTGCTGGTTCTCATTCCAAAAGGGGAATAAAAATCCTCCAGTGCCAGTGGATCTACTATAAAATAACAAGACCACAGTTACAAAAGTGCTTTACATGCTGCCCCCTTAGTATAGATGCCACCAGCACAGCAGAAATCTGCAGACAGGACTGTGCTCAGCCCAGTGCCCACTGCCTCAAGGAATTAACCCCAGAGGAGCTAGGAGAGAGAAAGAGTCATGCAGGATTTGTTCTTGTAAAGGTAAAAGAGGGGAAAAAATATCACCAACACAAGCCATCTCCTCCAAGACATCACAAAAGAAAACAGCACAGCAACACTGCCGTTGCACTTGTGTGAAACAACTGGGTTAAAAAATGGGATTTTCCGCCAGTGCTGCTCCATTACAACAGTGTCACTGGTCTCTGGAAAATCTGCCCTCTAAACAGCAAGATGCCACATTTTAAACAATTGTGATTTCATGCAAAGACTAAGAGCATGTGTTGGCCCCAAAGGAGGACAAATTTTTCAAAAGTAAATATGTTCTAAACTACCTCACTGCTCCTTTTGAAGACACAATAATGTAACGCACCGATGACAGATATGCCAGACACAGCCAAACCTCAATGCCCATGGCAATTTATTCAGGTTTAACTGTGCAGCAGAAACAAATGAGGAGGCTGGGTGGTCAGGCAGGAGTGTCCCCCCAGGGCTGGCACAGTGTGGGTGCTGCTCCTGCACGCTGCAAAGCCAAGGCAATTTGGTTCTGCAGACTAAGGCGACCTTAAGGTGTCGGTCCCACCTGCCCAGGATGTGGCACAGAAGACACACGAGACACTCCACAGTGAATCAGCTCAAGCATAGCTGAGTGATAAACTCGGGACTGCTGCTGCCAAATGTGGTCTGGCTCACGCAGAAATGGGGTGACAGAGCCTTGCTGGACCCAAGCTGACCTTACACAGAGCCATGAGCTGTCTCTGCACTGATCCCATCGGCACGTACAGCCTTAGCTCTATCATCTACATTTTTCCAACAAAGCCCCATCACCTCACTGAGGATAGACAGTTTAGTATGTTGTAAGTTATTATATTAGAATAACAAGAAAAAGAGAATATTAACAATCTGTCCACTCAGTTACTGCACCGGTCGGGTCACTGCATGTGTGCACTCAGCCCTGCACCAAACACACCCAGCCCTGTTTCATTTCACATATGCAAAACAGGCACAACCTGGAAACAAGCTGCAGGCAGTGACAGCCCTGTACACACACTCAGGTGCAGAAAGGCAAGCAAACCACTGACTTTCTAACAGTTCCTCCTCATTTTGCTCTTCTCAGGCCCCATTTTTCCCTGGCCACTTACCATGCTTGATCCATGTATCTGACCTCACAAAGGAATGAGAACAGGCAAGCGAGGATTTAGCAGGAGTCTCTACTATGCTCTTTAAAATCCCCCTGGAAAAACTGGCCCTCAGCGTGGAGGCACAGGGCAGGACCCCTGTCCTCAGCTTGCTCCAGCAGCCAGGTCTAGAACTGCTGCTCCTGCTGCCTTTCACTTTCCGAGGAGATAAACCCTGGGATTACACCCTAAATCTCTTCCTTGCAAATCAGAGGTACACCCAACGCCTTTCAAATTTTTTCATGAAATTATTTTTCAAATTCCTTCTAACAGTAAAAGTGATGGGGACTCCACCAGCGCCACAGCAGTAGGCAACAGCAGTATAGTATCACTCCAGGATTTCCTGTCTGGAGTTCAGGCTTCACGTCTGAAATACAACACACACACAACATTTGTATGACCGAGGAAACACAAGACGCTTGCCACACATTTATTATCTTCCTGGGGAAATGATATAGAGGACAAAAGAGACTATATTTACTCCCTCCCCAGCTGCTTTTACAATCTAATAATTTATTTCTCCTGGACATAAATTTCAGATTTAAACGAAATCCCTGAAACCTAAAGATGCCACAAGGTAGAGGCTAGGGCAGTATTTCTTTCTGTTTTGGAGATGGGAGTGCTTAATGCATTGCTCAGTTAACCAGGAGCCTTAAAATCTGGGGGAGGGGATAGGGGGGAGACAAGCAATTAGACAGTGGCAGGCCCTAAATGCAAATACAGGCAACTGTGATTACTATATTCATACACAGAGTTAAAAATATCTGGTTATTGAAAATTATTTTCTCAGTCCATGGGGGTTTATCTAGGTTTAGGCCAAGATGTTTATTTTTTTCTGCAGCAGCTGTACTGGGGATTCTTTTACAACATTTTCCTTACACAGAAGCTATATATCATTCACATTTCTGAAAACTGAGGCGCTTTCTATGATGTAAGAAAACTCTGCAATTAGAAACAACCATGTCCTCTTTCAGAAAAATAAAATACATCTCCAAACCCTTCTAGTCAGCAACAAAGGTAGCAGTACTCTTAAAGCAAATGTAAAAATCCAGGCTAAAAATGCATGTTAACTGTTACAGATAAATCCATCTGTTTGCAGACTAACTAGTGACTGAAACTGATGAATTCGCTGAAATGTAATTTTCAAGTCTACTAGCGTCTGTTCTCTTCTAGTAATAAAGTAAATGCTTTTCAATAACTGTGCTGCTTTTGAATGCCAATTTCCATTTAACCAGGTTCAGGTTCTCTCTGAAAAAACCCCTAAAATTAAAATAGCAAATGCCTTGTCTTTCCAAAGGTCAAACTCAGCTTTTAAGGAACAAGCAACATTTCAGCAAGGCAGAGAGGACAAAACTCCAATCAGATAAATGGGCTGTGCAATGATTGAGAACCACGGCTGCCTCAGGTTTCTGAATGGGCTGTTGGATAGAATTTGGCACAGTCTGATGTTGAAGCTTATATCTCTTTTACTGCAGACAAGAAATTCACTGAAATATATAAATAATGAATGTGGCTGGGGATCTCTGCTGGTACTACTGCTGGTTCTGCAAGATGCAGGAGCAGAAACATACACTGCTCCATGTTTTTGTTATTAGGGAATCCTTGTTCTCCAACAATAAACACAGAATATTTTATCTGAAATGGCTTCTGCAGCACATACTATATAAGTTTCAGCTTTCTAAAAGTGCCAGCAAATTGCAGAAAGATAAGTTACAAAGACGTACCTAATTTGCTGTGATGAATTGTGTGCATGCTTCAATGATCAAAACTGCAGCTGAGACCCATTATATTTAATGATCTAGACATTTCTTGTGAAAACACTCAGGCATATACTGTTATGTCTGGACAAGCATCCCCATTCTACTCTAGGAGAAAGCAAATGAAGAGACTGAACTTTTAAAAGGATGCTGTACACCATCCTTGATCAGCTCTTTAAAACTGAGGCTGATCAAGCTCCACTGTGCTCCTTAAACAATGCTTATGCTCTGCCTTTTCCAGTGCAGCAACCCTCTTCCTTTGAAAAATGAAGTCAGTTCCTTTGGATGCTAGCGACACTTACAGGAGGCAACAGAGCTAATCTGTGCTCAGACCCCAAACTAAGTCCCAGGGCAGATAGCACAGCAGAAGAAAATCAAAGGGGCTGTATTAGAGATCTCCTCCCACCAGCACAAAAAAACTCTGACAAGACTTTTCAGACAGAAAACAAAAGAAAAAAAATAGTTGCCCACATATTACACAAGTGTTCTGTTTCTATTTTAAGGACTATGTCCTGTTTACAAAGGCATGTGCTACCAAGCTGGGCAGAGCCAAGCAGTGGTAGCTGGTTCTGCTGTCCCTGAGGACACTTTTCCCCCACATCCAGCTGTGCCAACAGCCATGCTCACAGACCCACAGCTTACGGCCCCTTTGCTCTGTGGCTCTACACAGAGCAGCAGGAAACCCTCCTATGGGGACAGGGATTTCACCTTGTGAACATGTGAAGGACTTCTGAATAAAGGCTCTGAGGTTTCCAGCCCTTTACAGCTGGCTCCTCCAAAATTTTTCTGCATGGAGTATATTGTTCAACCCCTGCCTTTCCAACTTTGTAAAACAGGAAAAAACAACCTCAGAAAAAGCACTGGAAAGCTTAATTCATTCATACTTATAAGAATCACGGAGATCTGCAGAGAAAAGCCACAGAATTTTCCTGGTACCACAGATTCAAGAGCTCATGTTCTCCCTCCCTGGTCAGTCTGAATCTACTTCTGTCATTGTTCAAAAAAAACAGAGCAAGACACAAACGCGTTTTGACTCCAGAAATAAGGATTTCAAAAAGTGCTATTTCATTCACCTGAAGAACTGCTAAATACTATCACAGTGATAATTTGTGGTCGTGTTGTAAAGAATGAAGAAAAGGTATTTGTTAATTGTTGACATAACAAAATTAATTTTCCATCCCTAAAATTTTCCTCATCTCTCCTGTGAGCTCTGATGCAATGTTACTGACTGGCACTGCTGAAATGCCAACTTGCATTTCTCATCCTTAATTTCTCTCTAAATGTCATTAGGAATTGTTATTGCCAGACCAGAGAGTGCAATCTGGTCTTTCCAAAAGAAAATCCATTTCTCATTTCTTCTCCTGTGCTTCCTCCTTTTGGTCAGGATGGATGTTTAACACAATCTGTGTGCTTTGCTTCCAAGAGGATGGGAATGCATTAATGTATCTGGAAGTACAACATTCCTGCTTTATTTATTTACATATAGTATGCCTGAATCCTTATGAATACCAAATTGTATATTCAGAAGGGTCTTCAAAGCACATCTTTCAAGAACACTAACAAGTCTTAATTGAATAAAGCTAACACGTAAGGGAAGGGAACACCCTTTAATCTGTGCATACAGACTCCTCTCTGGATGTTTCTATAAATTACTCTTTTTGGTAGGTAACAGTGTTGTCAAATATAAAAGCACATTATACAATTTTTTTCTCTTTCTGTCACACAGAAAATCCTTTTCAGTGAGATGTGTAAACTGGTCTAGCTTCGATCTGGATTAAGGTATAACCCTAACCGACCCACACAAGTAAAAGTGGTGTCCAGCACTAAGCAGAGAGGTGAGCTTAGACATCTGTGTGCAAAGGAAAACCTGCCAGTGTAAAAGGCTGGCTCCTTGCATATCACTATGTATTGAGCCAGCAGTTTATACAGTTATGCGCAGCACCTACAAAATTTGGTCTCCGGTACTTAAAGGCAAGTAGTACCTTGGCACTTTGAGTCAATTTTAGAAGGGACTCTGTGTCATGACAGACCTTTAACTGAGCTCCTCATAATCAGCACATCTTACATTTGCATGTCTGCATTATATTTTGCAACGTATATACAGTAATTAATTCAAAGCTAAGCTGCATTTCCATATCCATTAACTAAAGGCATCTTATCTCAAAATAAATAGACATTTGGACATTTCCAGCCAGGAATTGTGCTTTCAATAAACACAATTGATGCATATACATTGTCTCTTGGCGGCTTACACTCCTGCCCATCTGTTGGGATGGCATGGTGCCTACGCAAAAGTTGGTTGGACCCTTGCCCTAGGGCATAGATGACAGGCAATGACGGGTTTAGCTGGGCAGCCTGAGCACCAGATCCAAGTGCCATCTCTGCTGTAGGAAGCCCCTTCTGTGTGCCAGCGCTGCCACATTGGAACGACATGCCTCCTTACACTTGATCACACATGTTGACACTTGGGTGCGCTTAAGTGCATTAATGACTGAAACGATGCCTTTTGCCTGGCTCAAATCTTTCCTCCCCCCCACTCTGCATCGCTGCTGGGTTTTCTGCACATGTTCATGTGGTTGTGGACACTTTGTCAGCCAGGGCCAGCCACAGAACAGCGTTAATGTTGTGAGAAATGAAGGAGGGTTTTTTTGTTATGGGCCATGCTGCTCCAGTGCCAGACATTTCTTCATCTCAGGTGAGAGATCTTTCTGCATCTCACTGAAGAGATGCAGCAATATATTGATCAGAATCATCTTTCCAAATGAAAAACATGCTCACCTTGTCACTATGTCAAGCACAGGGCAATTCAAGATTTCTGCACCATTCTTTGTTGCAGCAAACGTGGCCACACCAAGAGGCCACCCCGTCTGGATGACGTTGCTGTTCCAAGAGCAACCCCAGCCCCAGGTGCAGGAAACACCAGCTCCCTGTGTGCTAGGGAAGAAGGTGCTGACAAATCACACAGAGGTGCATGAGCAGGAACAGCCCTTGCTCTTACATCAACCCCTGTGGATGTCAGGCCCAGGAAACCTCCTGCCCGGAACCTCAAGTGCAGCTGCTGCAGACTCAGCCACAGCTCCACGCAGCCTACAGAGGTGTTTCTTAGCTTTCATCTTTATGAAAGCCTGTTCCAAATTTTTTAAACAGTCATGTATTCCTGCTCCCCTGAATTTAAACACAAGTATTGAAAACCAGAGACCTAATAGGTAAAACTCTTCCCTACTGTGACAGCAGATCAGAGATAAAACTTGTGGTTCTGCAGTCCATAAAAAACGTTCAGGCAGGCAGACTCAACATGATGGGTATGTGCCTACAGCACTTTTAATTTTTAATTATTGTTAGTTATAATTATCTGACTGCGTCTGAATGAAACCCAGCAATATGGCTGAAATAGATTTTGGTAGTCTTGTAATTTATTAGCTTTGTAACTACTAATAATTAAAATTTAACAATACTCCAAGCACCATAGCAACATTTTTTTTTTAAGAAACGCTAGCCAAATCTGCTAGGATAACTGTCTAGGTCATTTTCAGGATTCTAAAGGAGGACTAACATTTTAAAATTAAAAAAAAAAAAAAAGAAAAAAAGAAAAAAAAAGAAGGAAAGATAGATAACACTCTTAAATGCCCACCAACCACCAAAATGCAAAGATTAAAAAATTTGTTTTAAAAGAAAAAAAATGTATTTTACTTCCAGAGAATTAATTCTACACATTATTTTGTGTGTGCTCGGTATGAAACTTGGAAAGAGCTCAGGGTACGTTTCCAGTAAGAAGCTCCTGGTGTTCGACATCCAAATCACATATAAGTTCTGAAATACAGCAAAAGTTACATCAAAGGAAGCACTGTCTTGAGATAGAGACATATTTCAGGTCCTATTTGTCCTGCCACCCACACACTCTCCCAGGGAAAAACATTTTCTACAACTTCATCAAGATATCATAGGTTTGCCTTTCTCTTCGGTGCCTGTATGGACACTGGAGCCCAGAAGCACTGAGATACTTCAGTGTTGCAATCACACTTCTATTTAAGTGAGTTTTCTTATACCTCCAGAAAGTGGGTGAAGTCCGTTTTTCAAATAGGAGCTGGAGCCATTAACCCCTAAAAGATTTGGAATAGCTGGGTACAGACTCAAAATTGCTTAAGTCTTTCTTCAGTGCTCTGACCACTGGTGGTGAAATGAGCCCTGAGATGCAGCCCTGCAGACTCACCTCCATGCAGGTGAATCACAGCCAAGCCAAGAGGCTCTCAGTCTCCTCTGTGCTTCAGGGGACACTGCTGTACCCAGATGGCCCCAAGGACCACTGGCATAAGCAGCTGGAGATGTTGCTCCCTGTTGCCCCAGTCCCAGGGAAGCCAGCACAGGTACGGAGCAGCCTCGCCACGTCCCTCACCCAGTCACATCAGACTGTGGGGTGGCTGTGGTGCCCCACGCCTCAGCAGGTTTCAGTCCTCTACAGGAGGCACATCTAACATCAAGCTGACATTAAAAGCAGACTTAAAAAAAAGAAAACCTGCTTAGGGCTTGATCTGCTGTAATCAGCGGAAAGAATCCCAAGGACTTTGATGTGGACCAAATCAAGCCCCTGGAGGATGTTCATGGTAAATCATTATTAATATAATGAGTGCAATTTCTGTGCAGCAACTCATGCCTGTTTATGGATATATGAAAATTGCCAGCTTTTCACATAAAATAAAATGAGAGGGGAGACAGACCACAGTGTTGGCCAATGAGCCATAGTAGCCACTCTCCTTTTGATATGTGTATGTTTAAAGAAACTGGGCACTTAAAATGACAGCAAATTCTACCAGTGAAGCTCCCTTAATGTAGTGGTTTGACATATCTCCAAATCTGAACAGAAAAGGAAGCCCTTTATTCATAGCAGGCAATAAAACACCTGAACACCTGTGCTAGGAAAGACCTGGCAGGTACCCTGCTCCCTTGGTACCTGGATTATTTGTGCATTGTTTATTATATCCCTTGCCTTAGTTTTCATCAATTGTAATCATTTAGGAGGAAACGGTATGATTAACAGTACACAAGCAAACAGCAGGAATTAATCCTTTAAATACAAATACTTCACTGGTTATGTGATGGCTCCTTGGAAAAGCAGTGTGGCAAAAGAGTACATACAAAAGCCTTGCTTAAGTTTCCTCTGAAAATCACTGCTCAGTCACAATTTGCTTAATGCAATTCTCAATGCAAGAAACTGAGGAGGGATCTCTCCTTGCTGTGAATCACACCACAAATATAACTCTCAGCACCCATTATGTGTCATCATTTCCAACCCACCTTCAGTGCTGGCACAGTTCCCTGCTATGTTTTAAATAGTAAAGATCAAAATTTCACTTTTGTCAAAGAGCCAGCTCATCTCCCATGTCCAAGTGCCCTGTGTGCTGTGGTGGCTCTGGCTGCCTCCAAGGAGTGGAAATGCCAGCAGGGCTGGCAGCTCCCAACAGAGCTCCTGGGGATGGGGCTCTGTTTGAAAGGGCTCCTTCTGCCTTATACATGAGGAACCCCCAACCCTCCACCTCTACACTTGTTTCAGTGAGCATGTTTCAGCAGAGGCAAAGAAATGCCATAGCCTCAGTGTTTCATATACTAGCTATAAATTTACTTTTTTTTTCAAGAGATTCTCACCATATTCATAGCTGTCAATCTTACAAACTGAAAAATGTGGAGCTGCCAGCCTTTCCTCTTCTGCCCTAAGGGTGTGTGGGGTTATCATACATACTGTTTCCTTTGTATTTCATACTTAACCTTACCATGTTTTCTTTCCTTATTTCTAGTGAGATAATGTAAGCAGTTAAATAACATTCTGTTTTCTTTTCTTGTGGCAGTATCATCAAGGTAACCTCACTGACTCACTGCTCCAGATTCTTACCCCAATTTCCACCATTTGTAAAGCAAGCTCAGTTCCTCAGAGCTTTCTTAAGTTTGGTCTTACAGCTCCATCAGACGGTGTAAACTTCAAAGCATAAACCTATTTTAAAATACAGCTAGTAGTTCAGCAGTGCAAAGAGGGTTTGGTCACTTCCAGAGTGTTGAGCTACCAAAGCAGTATCTGCACTAGCCGCTAAAAGTACATTTACGGCAGCAGCAGTTTCTCATCACATGGCACACGTGCCTTCTGGGGTTACTTGGTGTTTACCCTGACTGTATAAAGAAATGTTCACAAATCAGCAGGGCTAATTCGTGGCACTCCATGACATGTCCAAAAGTTACCTTTTCCCTGTGCTGCCTGTCATTTTCCACACCCTCCTTGATTTTCCTGCTTTTCTATAAGCATCCCACTCTGAATTTCTTCTTGAAATAGCTGAATGTTCAACTTTTTAAGAAGTATTTTCAGTGGTTTCACTTATAAATACAAAGAAGTGAAACAATGTGTAGGTTCAGGTTTTGATACTAGTTATTTTATGCCAGTGGGAAAGCAAGTTCAGAACTGAAAAGTCAAATTCATCAAGCAGAACCCCTTCATGGATGGTGATTTGCCCACATTAGAATAACTGCACAGTTAAAGAGACTGAAAGGTTTATGCAGATTTAACCCTAACTAGCAGTTGAACAACTGGTTCACTAAAATAATACTAAATCTTCATTACTCTACAAAAATATAACCAATAGTTGGCAGTTTACACATCAGAAACTAATGAGATAACCATGCCAAGGCAGACTGGTTGAAAAGTCTTGAGCATTTCTAACATTTTGTGTCCTCCTTGGCTCCAATATTTGCATTAGTAAATTCCCTGGCATCAAGTAAACACACATTTCTGAGTCACCACTGAAATAAAGACTAAAACTGTGCAGCTAAGTATCGAATTTTCATTCAGCCAACACCATTCAAAACTACTCGTGTAATAATTATGAGCAGAAAAATTTTGAGTGCACAAAAAATTCTACATAAAAACTGGAAAATTACAATCATGATTTATCTGATTAAAGCTGACATTTGCCACAATTTTGCAAGGCACAAAACTTCAGAATTGAAACACTATGTAATTAAAATTCTTAATTGCAAAAAATGGGCCGCTGTTAAGACTATAATTTAACCAGGTTCTCTTTATTTGATCATCTGATTTTAAAGGTTAATGCTGTGACCTAGGAAGCCAGTGTGCCCATTTTAATTGTGCTGGCATTTTGACCAAACACCACTTTATGGGAAATATGGGAGGAAAAATCAGAGCTGGCTTTGTAAGCCACTGCTGCCTTCACAAAATGTTCATAGTGAGAACACAGAGAACCAAAATCTGCTGACTTTATGAAAATATTAACAAGGTATAGTTAAAACTTTTGTACACTTATGCAAATCAGGTCGCTAGAACAAGGGAAAGAAGAGATCCCCTGGGAGAAAAAAAAAAATAAAATCAACAAAGTGAAAAGATCAGCCATCCTTCCACAGCATGACAGCACAACACAAGAGGCAGCAGCTTGGGAATTCAGTAAGAGAAATAAAAACCCTCCAAAGTTTAAGTAAATCATAGTTTATAAAGCTAATAGATTTAAAGGAGGCATATGGTACCATTCTATAAAAAGACCACATTTCCCAGGGGGTGGGAGCAGGATTTTGGTGGCCATGTTACACAGGTGACATATGTGTGAGGCCAGCCAGGGTGGGCACCTCCCCATGAGCTCCGTAGAAGGGCAGGCTCCGGTGCTCCATTCCCCATGAGGTTCCAGGCACACACACCACGGAGGTTTCAGTACCTGTGTGAGTTTAGCACCAGAGGTATCAGTGTGATTTAAACCCCAGCCTCCCTGCCATGGCTCTAAGGAGGCCCCTGGGGCCAGGGCCCCAAGAGTGGCTACAGCAGCAGGACCAGCTCAGGGTCCCGCCCCTCCAGAGGGTTTGCTGCACCCAGGAACGGATGTGGGCCAAGCACTGGCTTTGTGGAGGCTACAACTGCTGTGCCTGCAGCCCCCAGTGTTGCCAGGGAAACTGCTATGTAAGGCTTGCTTTGCAGAACCTGCAGCTTGTTAATGTGCTACTGCCTTGGTGGAGCGTCTAATTAAGTATTGTTGGAGCTGTACCCACACTTTGCTCTCATATCTCAGTAGAGAAAATTCCTTTACTTCTAACTTAACAGTGAGGAAGGGGATGGGGCAGTTACCATTTGCTTAGTCTTTGTATGTTAATCAGTCCCTAAATTATTAATACAGAAAAAGAAATTATTTACAAGGTGTTTGACGTAGACATGTAAGGATGCAGCAACACTACTGTCAAGAGAAATACTCATGAAGCATTATATCTCTCTTGTCTTATTTATTTATTTATTCTAGCCATGCTCAGAGACCCCTTTCTCCTCAAGGCACCCGGGGAGGCAGGAGGAGCCTGAGAGATTGTTTAAGGCAGAAGAGACCATACTAAGGTTAGGCACCTTTTCTACATGCTGCACAAGGTGACGGTTGCACAGAGAAATCAACAGCATTAGCTTTCCTTTTACTCCTGTTGTAAACATACCTGAAGCTCTGTTTGAAAGAAGAACTTCTGAGGGCACTGGGAACAGTCATAAATTTTGTCTTCCTGCCCATGGACTGCAAAGATGTGCTGCTGCAGTTTATTTGCCTGTACAAAAACTGAAACAACATAGTACAATTAGTTAAAATCGCTTCGTATAAGGCATCTCCTCTTGAACTACACTTCAGGGTTTTTGCAATTGTAACAAGGCCAAGGATATCTGCCAGGGAAGTGCCGATACACTCTGTTCAGCAGAATTTCCTTACAAGTAGTCAATTTAGAGTCTCCAGGCTGACAGTCAACTTACTTCTAACAGAGTCTATATCCTGTATGGATTTTTGATATTTCACATAAAGCTAACACTGTCCACAGGTAACTGGAAGAACTCAGTCATGAGACCAAAGAGAGGATGTCACCACTCCCACGGGGAGCCCTGGGCCCACGGCAGGTGCATCGGATGCATTTTTAATGCAGGACAACTGGGCCAGGAGAAGCTTTGATGGCTGGTCTGGAAGACACATGGCCCAGAACAGCATTTCTCACAGACATGTGAATCTGAAAGGGCAGGATTGCCACAGTTTTCAGGCCTTTTAAATAGGTTGTTCATTAAGTATAAAAAAAAAAGAATTATGATTTAACCTAACAAATATCACAGCATCTACATTATGATTATGACTTTAGCTGATTAAAAAATATATCTCATTTCATTTTTGTCTCACTTTATATGAATCTGTACGTGAAAATTACTTCTTTGGTGGGATTTAACACATGCACCCAAAGACCTTTTTTTAACAACACATTTCAGGAAAGGATAAATTAATTCCAAGCTCATGCAAAAATCGTGTTCTGAAACTGTAGGCAAACCCTAAAGAGCCTTATTCCCATCAAAGTTAAAGGAATCTCAGGTGCTGCCATGCCCCTTTACTGACAACAGGTCCACATCATTTTTAAACAGATTGGAAATGCAGATGTTAACTACTGTTTTGAAGAGAGTATGAAAGGTAGCCTTTAGCATGCACCCTGCAGATCCATAAAAAGCAAGATCACCCATGATCATTTGCAATGATGAGACATTTTAAAATGATCTACAGGGAAGGAATACCGAGCAAGGTCTCAAACGGGAGTTAGAAATGTGCCACTGTAAGAAAACTGGGCTTAAAGGAATCTCTGAGAGAGCAGCTGGCAAAACCATGTAGTTGTAGAGTTTGGTCTTATCAAACCTTTATTCCCATGAGCCTCAGCACTGTGAGTGGACCATGAACCACCTGACCTTTAAAAGGTCCTTGCTCAGGTGAATAAGGGCTTGCAAGAGCAGGTCCATACCTTGGAGCCACAAGGTATAATGTAAAGGCTTTGAGTTGTGGGGGGCCATGCAGAGCCTGCTGCTTGCAGCAGTGCTGCTCAGTGTCAAACGCCACAGCGCTGCTCGTCAGAGCGAGCCCCAGCCTCAGACAGACAATATTTGAACATTTCCAAGCACAGTATTTCTTTTTCCCAAGGAAAGGAATACAGTATTTTACAAATCCCCTGAGTGTCATTTCTGGATCTAGCCATGCACGCTGAGGCTTGTCTTGGCCTCCCTGTCTTACCTGTGAAACAAACAGGGCATTTGAATGTGCCTCCCATCCCCTCAAAGCTGTGCTCAATCAGGTGACACAGGAGCTTTGCCGGAGAGTCAAACATCTGGTTACACAGCTTGCACTCATGATTGATGCCTTCCTCTGCAAGGTTCAAATGATACAACTTGTTAGTGACACAGCAGATTAGCGTCGGGGATGCAGCAGCAGTCGGCGAGGAATGGCTGTGCCGGTGCCCACGGCTTCAAGGACCCACAGCCACTGCCCCAGCCCCGGCCTCAGCACCAAAGCAGGGTGAGCATTCAGGGGTACAGCCCCAGCCACGTATAGGGGTGGTGATTTTTGGCTGCAATGAAAACCACTCTGCACTCAACCCGCCGGGAACACATGCGCCTGCTCCCAGGCTCCCAACAACACAGCACTGCCCCACCTCGTCTCCTGCCACAAAGGGAGAGCAGCCCTGCCCTGGGTATAGATTATTAAATAGTCAAACAGCATTTAAAACTATTTTAATAGTGTGAATTCAACACCAAAACTGACAGAGGGTTGAAATGTCGTCTTCACCTCAGACTATACTGCAAACATACAGGGAAGAAAAGAACTCTTGGAGAATAGCAGGAGCACAGAGCAGAGTGTTAGCCTAAATTTTATCTCTTGGCTTTTTCCATGGTCAAGAGAGACCACTGAAGGTATTTAAATGTAATTTGAAAGCGTAATTTCCATGTCACATATTTTAAGTATTCAATACACAGGGCCCATTTTAAATGCCTCTATATCCTAACTGAACTCAGGGAAATAACAATAATTATTACTCTTGGTTCAAGCCTGCCACTTTTGTAAGATGATATGCTTCTCTGTTTACTGAAGTTTGCGGTTCTGGGTGCAGCTGGGAACTTCTATTGAGGTACTGAAGCCATATTAAAGCAATTTTCACACATAAAACTGAAAAACACTCTGTTTTTTCTTTTCTTGTTTTTTCATAACATACAGTTTATATATACATCAGAAAACACTCAAATTTTTTTAAAATTTTGCAAATACTTGCTGAAAATGTGTCTTTCCTTCACTGTGGCAGCATATGAACTTCTCGTGAAAACATACTTTAAAAATGAAATAAATTCTGTCCTTTGTTGTACACATCTTCAAATATCACCACTTCGATTTTTATTTCCAAGATAGCTAATATAGCTACATTATACTATTAACAAACACATTTGGATCTTATGAATAATAGGAGCCTTCAGAAGCACTGTCTTTACTTACAGTTGCTTTAAATCAGTTTTTGATATCCTTAAAGCCGCTAAAAAAGAGGAGATTATTGTTTTCTATAAAGCCTCTGGTACTCTCAGGAACCCAAAGCCCTTGTAGAAGGTGGTGATTTATGTGCCAGGGCAGGCAAACAGAAGGATTCTGCACTTGGGACACTGGGCACAGCCCATACCCAGGCATGTTTGCTGCTGGAGATGATTCCCAAAGCACGTGGGCCTTGAAGGGTGCAGTGTGAAAAAGAACCTCAAAAAACCTCCCATGCAGCGCCTTGTGCAGCAGCATATGCCAGTGGAGAGCTGCCTGTGCTGCCAGGTGGGCTCTGGAAATCCTCATGGGCTCCGCCCTGCCCAGGGTGCTCATGGTGAGTGCCAGCACTGGAGCTGCCGTGGGGAAGGGGGAAGCAGGATGGGGAGAAGAAACAGGTGTGTTGGGAAGGAGATAAAAAGAGAAAAGGAGAAGGAGGAAAGAGTCAGGAACAGAAAGATGAAAGGGCTGGTAGCTCCATGACAGCAGCTCTACAAATTCCCTGGGAAGCCATAACCAGGGACTGGGATATTTCTAGAACACCACAAGGTTTGCAATGCTCTGTTTGGGCAGCCAGCACAGGCAGGCACGTGGCCCTCTCTGATGTGTGGGTTTCCCACTTGGCCCTCTCTCCTTGCTGTAGTATAAGGCTGGCTTCTCCCATCAGACCCTTGCCTGAAAAGTTCTGGCTTTGTGCAATCTTTGCAATCTGTTCAGGAGGAGAGGAGAGATGGGGAAGGGACATGTGCCTCATGCTGAGCATGCCCAGCCACACCGCTGTGTACAGCAACCAAGCGCTGCAATAAACCTGCAGAGGACAAAGCAGGTACTGGGGGGAATGGAACAAATTCCTTTCTACGAGTAAATCAGAGAAATCATGTTTGACATTAATTTTCTGCCCTCAACATACTGGGTGTTTGGAAAACAGCGATTCATGTACAGCCTGAGGTCTGGTGTGAGCACATGTGTTCATAAATATGGACAGACACATACTGATCACTAGACAGCTGCTCCTTTTGCAGCCTAAATACCTATAATTTGAGAAAAATTAATAAAAAGCCCACCAAACCAAACAATGCTCAGCATTTCAACTGAAGTATATTCTTACAAGCTTGGTATGTTTAATTAGGTAACAGAGATTGTGTATTTTCTTGGCTGATCCCTGCAGTATTTTAAATAGTTAAACCCATAACAAACAAACTAAAACTCGAATGAAAAATAATAAAACATAATGGGTTCCTGCAGATCTGGAAATTTATCCCACTCGAGGCAAGACCTTTTGATTTGCAAATCCACTTCTGAATTATAAGGCCTTCTCCTCACCAGTGGGGGTTTTTATTCCACTCCCACAGGAGTCCATTATGTATTTCTTGTGTCTATAAAACCATCCAGAAAGAAAAAAGGGGGGAAAAAGTACCATGGTTAGCATGACAAACGCTTCTCTTTTCATGCATGTGTATTCAAAATATGAAAATGCCCAAAGATATAGATAGAATTGCCGCTATAATCACTCTCTCCTCTATGGCATTTTACAGCATATTATTTTACACAGAAACACAGCACATGCATAGGGATACTCAGTCACCTTTGGAGAATAACTTCCTTGAATTATATAAGATCATATAGGTATATGCAAGGAGGCTTTTTGACAATGCAGCATGACAGCCAATGTTCCAGTCAAATGTGTGGTGCTGGGTGTTAGCAATGGAAAACATATCATCATTTCCCTCATTCTTATTCACTTTTTTTTTTTTTTTTAAACATGACAAGCATCTATGAGAGACCTACATAACTCAAGTGAATTATGCAGCCCCTCTCATTTGTAAAATAAAATGCAGATTTTTACAGCTTGTTAGGCTAGATCTTCTCGCATTTCTTGGTAAGCGTATCTGTGCGGGGATCAATTGACTGCAGGACTAAACGAGCAATGCGCAGCAAACAAGAATCTTGGGTTTCTTGGCTTTTTTTTTTTTCCTAAGCTCAAAACAATAAACATTAATTTTACACTTCATTTCTCAAAAAAATAATAGGATGTGCTCTTGTTTAAAACAAGCAGGCCTGCTGGATTCTGTCAGGCTGAAACTATGTCAGGCCAAAAGAGGAACAGAGTGCTTTGTGTAAAAGTATCATGGGGAGATGATAGTATCCTGTAATGTTTTCAGTACCTACTTTTGTCTCCAAAAGCATTTGATCCCTGGCAGACACATACTTATTTCCATACTGGTCTTGAGGGAAGCCAGTAGGAATGAGAGCTGATTATCTGAATCCTGAAGGTGAAACCTGGGTGGTGCCCACTGATGTCAAAGGCAGGCATTTGTATAAATTTGGAGGTACATAATTTACTGCCTGTTAGTGAGGATTAGTGGGTTGTGCAGACCCAGCTGAACTGCAGTGGCAAAGCACGTCGCTCATTGTTCCCAAGTTTGGGTGCGTTTGCAGGATAGTTTTAAATATGGTGGTAGGGTGCTTAGTAGCACTTACACTGTCATTCTGCCCATTTTAGAGTGGGAATATGATTCTCCATAAAGCTATTTCTGCTGCAGCAATGTGCATTTAATACATATTACAATGAGTCTCTAAGCCTCTAAGAGAACCGACACCAGCAGCCTCCTGGCGAGGATGCAGTATAATTAATAATGCTGTATTAAACCCATGTACTGTATCAGCTGCATTTCTAATTATAACTATATTAATGGCAATATAAAAGTATGCATTAACACTGTCATGTACTGACACGGTATCATACCAAAAAAAAAAAGGAGATTTGAACAACAAAAATCAAGACGACATTGTCTTTACTGTTAGTTAAAACTTCTCTCTTCAACTTGATTTAATAAAGCAAAATTTTCCCTTATGGAATAACTGCAATAGTCATAATTTGAGAGATCGTGTAAGACAATTTGATGCTCATTCCTGACAACAACACATGCATCCTGTACTATAGCATCCCAGACCAGTATATTTCTACTCCACTGCAGCAAATTAAGGCAATAAAGGGGAATTTCTTTCCTGTACTCAGATGTTCACATCCATGAGTTAACCATGCTTTTAATGAACTTTGAAATACTGTGAGTCAGTGTAACAAAGCATTAATATACTGTGTTCACAGAGAACCTTCTCCTGTCCATTAGATCATAAATTTGGTAGAATTAAATGGGCCATGTGCTCTAATTACAGTAGAAATAAATAGAAATTGGAATGAACACAGGGAAATAAAATGAAAACTGCATGGAACTATTCTGTTTATGCAATTCATTTCCTAGTAAATAAGTAATCAAAGGGAAAAATTTATAACATAAGAAGGAGCTTCCCCAGTAATTTTTTCCATGTGGTTGTGAAGGAGTAAGGGACTGGAACCAAGGTAGGATGACAGTGATGGACACCCCTCTCCAAAACAAAGCCTGCAGAGAACCCCTTTGACCCTCTCATCTGGCTGGCAGCACTCCACCACTGGTTTTCATTTAAAACAATCCAAAAGCAGAGGTAAAACCAAGGTCTGAGAACACACTGCGACTGCTACAAGGGGACGGCAAATTCGCAGATGCTCACATGGGATGAAGACCATGTCTGCGGTACAGATGACACTTCCTCACCGCCATTGCTGCCTAAGCCCATGACCTGCTATACAAACCATTTGGACCACACTGCTCCATTAGATTTTTGTAATTAATCCCAGAGGACGTAGCCAAGCCCCTCCCTTGCTGTCTGGGCAGCTGCAGGGTGAGGAGACTCTGTGCTCCTGCCCCGGCCAGCGGCACAGAGCCGCTCTGCAGCGCGGTGCCCCAGTGATTAGGCAGCCTGGGCGGTGAAAGGCAGCGGATTGATGGCGTGGCAGCAGAAATGTCACCTGGGGAGCTGGGTGCCGTCCTCCCAGGGATGCTGGAGGTCAGTTACTATGGCAACACCGAATGAGCTCAACCTTGTAACTGACCCTTATCTTTTTTTGATCTGTAGCCCCCTTGGGACCTTGGCTGGAAATCAACTGGAAAATAATCTGGTCACATATCAGAAAGAAAACTATTTATACTTATTTATCCAGGTAGAGCTCATATCTCCCTTTGACGACTCTGCCAGACTAAAGACACCCATCACGTTCCCTCAGCATTGTGCGCAGCTCTGCAGAAACACCCAGCTCTGTGCTGCAAGAAACCACGCCAGACCCCCCCACCACTGCAACACACACGCACAAATTGCCACAGATACCTGTGCTCATGGCTCTACTGATATATTGCCAAAATCTTGCTTTGCTCTCAGCCCCCAACTTGCCCATGTGGATAAACACACACCTACACCCCTTCTTAGATGGTTTAATATTTTATGTTGGTATCCGCTAATCATATTCTTTTCTGCTTTATCTCTCTGCTGAAATATGATTCTGCTTTGAAATATATTTATATGATCTAGAATGGCACAACACTGATGTCTTTTATGAGCTGAAGATTGTTTAATAAAATCTTGCATTCCTGCTCCATGCTTATGACAATTTTACTATTATAAGTTTTCAAGGGATATGAGAGCTGTCCACCGTGGTTAGAAACATCACTTTAATGAAAAATGATAACATAGGCACTTGGATTTTTCTAGAAACTATGTAGGGAAAACCAACAAAAATACACACAAATGTACGTTAGGAAGTTTGTATTTTTGTTGGTTTTCCTTACATTTGCCTTTGGATAAGACTCATTAAAATCAGTTCTGTTCTTCATAGCTTTTCAAGAGACAGGCAGCCTGGACAAAGGTCTATCAGCACAAAGGGGCTATCGCTCTTCTCCAGGTGGGGAAGCTCTCTGGGGCAATGGGATTTGGGAAATCTGGAAGATATTAGGAGACAGAAGCCACAGGGCTTGCTGGCAAACATAGGGGCTAGAGGAAGAGCCCATGGATTCCTGGTAACAAACTCCAAGTTTTCTTGTCATGTACTTCTTTGCCCTCAAAAAGGTATTCTTTTCTAGGCTAAATTAGCTTAACCACACAACGGGCTTTAAACTCTTTCATCATCTCAGGGGACCTCAAGCTCAAAATATGCAGAATTAGATACCAAATTATTTATAGGGTAGCTTGTAAGTTCACTGCCTCCAGTACATGTCAGTACACTGCAATATTAAAATGACCATCAAAAAGAAGCACGGTCCCAGAGGGACTGGGGATGAGATTGCAGGGAGTTTCCTAGAGACTGCAATGGCAGTTCCTGTGCTGCTTCAGAGCCCCTGCATCCCTCCCCTGCAGGCTGTGCCTCCACTCCACTGCTTTCCTAAGGGGAAGGCTGAGCCTCAGGCACATGAGATGGGTCTGCCGGGCCTGGCTTCATCAACTTAATTTTCAGTTTACAAGAAAAATAAAATCTGAAAGTTCAAAGGAGTTCATGGAGTTGTGCATCATCTATCTGCTGACTGCAGAGCCCCAGAGGGACACGCCTGCAGAGCTTTATTTTAGATTTAGATATTAATCTGGAAAACTGCATAAAGATAACTTATAGAAATGCACTATACTGTAGCACAGTAACTTCACACTTTATCAGCCTTTCTCTGAAGATGCCTTTTTTAATAGCCTATGTTAAAATTTTTTGTGGACTAAAGCCTGATAAGTCTGGCTGTTCCTTCACAATAGTTAATCAACTATTAAGGAATAACTTCCTCGGCTTCCATGTAAAAGCAAAACCCATACAGGAAAAGAAACACATGCTGCCTCTGAGTGTGCAAGCCCATACACCCACACACAGAATTAGCTTTATCCAGACAAATGAACCCCTAAGAATGACTAGAGTTTAATAAGAACACAACTCAACCCAAGTCCTATATTTCAATGTTTTGAAATATTCAGTTGTTTTATTTCAAGTTTAATGTCGATACCTGATGGAACTGAAGTAACACAGCCCTGAATCCAAGCCCAGGGACACACAGTCCATTATGCACTATCCTTTCTCATGCCATTGTGTCGCTGAAACCTAAACATCCCTTATTACTCCTGGTCTCTTCTCCACTATCTTCTCTTCTCTGGGAGCAGCTCCCTGCATTGTTACACAGTGGGAATACATTCATCCTCCCATCCTATTGACAATATCACATCGAAGAGCTCAATACAGACAAACAGCAATAACTAGTATCTACTTGGCATCTATTCTTCTTGCGAAATTAAAAATTAAAATTAAAACATCATTATACTCTTATTAAACATCCCACTGGAATATGCCAAGTGCTTTTAAAACATGCAAAGCTTTAAACCGAGTTTAAACGGGTGTAAAGCCCTTTTTACTCATTTTACAGGCCTGGCACATTCCCCAGACTCAGCACCAGGGCCACCAGAGCCGCAAGGAGCCCCCTCCCCACCGCATCCGACTCAGACGTCCTGCAGGCCCAGTGTGTCTCCACTGTGGTGGCACAGGGGCCCCCAAAGCTGCCAGGATGTGAGTGAGAGTTGCCAAAGGCAAAGCCTTCCCTCTCACCAACACCACTCTCCCCTGCCCAGGGCACCTATGCACAGGGTGGCAGCTGCATCCTGCAGCCACTGCTCAGAAGCCAAACTCTGGCTGCATTTTTGTCTGCTCAAAGGCAGGTTCCTGGGGTGGGGATCCCAGTGAGGGCAGACAGCTCCCTGAGCTAACTGGGCACATTTGGGACAGCACATGGTATGCTTTAAACACAGAACTCCCAGTGACATTTATTGCTGATCTTCAGATTACAATTTCCCAAGTACACATTGACACGATAGACTTTAAACCTATTGTGTAAATAATCATCAGATTAATGGTCTCTAATAGTATATAATTAACATGACAGACAGGCTACAAGCCAGTTGTTGTCAACTCCACCCAGCGATGCAAAGAGTAGGAGAAGGGCATTAACCACTCCCATGGTGGCATCAAGGAAGCAGAAAAAATGGTAAAAGGAGAAATAAAAACAGAACGTTTATCAAAATGAAAACACCAAAATGTACAATTTAACTGAGGAACACTGGGGGTTCTTTAAGGCATCAAAATATAATAAATGTCAAGCCTTTGGGGTCTTTTTGAGGGGGCAGGGGGAAGGGTAGAGTTTTATTTGCATCAGCAAAGAAAAATTCCGCTATCCCTGCATTGGTGCAATGCCTCTTGAGTGAGGAGAGGTGAACTGGTGCGAGGGGCCTTATTCCAATATTGCAAATTCTGCATAAACATGGAAATATGTATCCAGCAATGTGGATATTCTTGATAGCAGTATAAGCTATGATCAAATTAAAGCTTACATTAGTACAGATATCTGGGAAATGGTGCAGTGGGCACAAAGTTGTAAGTGCAAGCAAAAACCAGCCATGAGCACTATTTCTGTGGCAGATCACCAAAGAGCTCAGATTGGCTAAACGCTGCACCCCCATAATGCTGGGGCACTATGCACCCACTTACTCAGGTTAAACAAATGCATCTCTTTTAAACAGGAATTCACTTTCTTATTAAGAAACTACTGTGAGGGAAAAGCCTCTGGTTAAAAAGCAATCTCTTATGGCATTGCTAGCAACTTACAAACCACAATTCTTCTTTGAAATACATGCAGACAAGCAAAAAACTCAGAAATACCTCAGCTTTTTCTTGGAAAATAAAAATGGTGGTTACCCAGCTATCTTGACACGATCATTTAGCACAACTGCACCAGAAGCTTACCTGTTTGTATGAGGGCTGAACACACATCACAGCCCAGCCGAGAGAGGCTCCTGTCCCCTGCCCCTACACCAAGTCCCCTCCCTCTCTCCCTCTCCCCACAGTCCAAGGCCAGAGCTCAGGGACACAAACCAGTAATTGGAGCTGACAAAATGAGATGCTGTTGCAAATAGAGGGAACCAAGGGTGACTAAATAAGGTCTGGCCGGCTAAGATAGGTAACTGATTTTGCATGGCATGAATATCTCTCAAAGCTCGTTAAGTACAAATATGCCCAAAAGAATGAAACCCCCCTATCAGACATATTTTAAGTCAGGAATCCTATGGTGCAGTAACGCATGATATTCCTTAGGGCAGTCAAAAAGAAGAATCTGCATGAAAACAAGAAAATATCTTAAGCACCTCTGCATTATGCAGACATATATTCTTGTACTGTGGAAATACGCACAAGTAAACGTACAGACCATCTCCACTGATGTTGGAGGAATTTGCTTGATTAACACTCCACAGTCCAGGTGGAAATCATACCCTGTGGCAGTTTCGTCTCAAATAAGGAGAAAAACTGTAACCCAGCGACCTTTTGGAAGAGATCTCACTGCTGAGCAAGGGCTCTGCATAACACAGGCTCTAAAGTTACTCTGGGTAGTGCTTACCTAACATACAAACATTGAATACAACACATAAAACCTCATACTGAACTAATAACACCTTTACACTTGTTCTTGGTCCTTCACGTGAGCAAGCCACCTTACACCCTTCACATATGATCTGGAGCTGGACAGGCAGCACTGAAGCAGTTGCCCTGAGCTCTGCACAGCAGGAGAGCTCAAGGCCAGCACATTAATCCTGTGGGGCTGCGAAGGGCATCAGTGGGTGGGCAACACAGGCAAAAACCTTCTTCCAGGCTCCTAAACTCAGAGGACTTTGGCTTCTGCCTTTGTAAACAAATCCCTTTGTATTTTAATAAGTTAGTAGTTCAGTCAGGCATATGGCTGTTGGCAGATATGCTCTCAGTGCACAAGATGGCCAGCTTGGTTTTATTATTTTTTAGAAACATGTTTTCTTCCTTTTATATGTCATTAGCTTTTTAATCCATTAAAGAAAGCCATGTGCAAACTCTTAAACTGTAGACAGACTCCAAAGAATATATGTGGGCTGTGACAGAAAACTTAGCGTAAGATACAAGGAAAGTTTGTATTTTTGCTCAAATAAAGGTATCTGGAAAACCCAATCCTACAGTGGTGCCAAAGCAGCCCTCTTCCAGCCCCGTGAAAGTGTGAGCATGCCACTGTATCAAAACACAGACATCCAGGAGGCTCTGATGGCTCATTAGCAGCAGGACTCCTACACAGGTATTTTTGCTAAAACTCACCCAGATCTCGGTCTCATGGCATTGCAAAGGTTTCCTAGGCTCTCTGCAACCCCACTTATTCTCAGAAGTTAAGAAACGAGCTCTAAGCCCCTGCCCAAAATGAAACACTAAGATGTTCCCAGCAGGATGGCACATTCAGGGGTAGGAAGGGACTGGAGCCATGCAAACGTGGCTGAGATGACCTGGAAAGATCCAAAAGGTGTAGTGGGATGGCTGTAGAGAAAGGCCTGATGTGCAATCATTGAACTTGAATGAGATTTAGGGGTATTCACCTAACAAGCCCACATGAGAAGGACCATATTCCACAGCTCTGCAAAAGTTACTCAGAAAGAGTAAAAAATGAGGAAAGATGAAGCTATTTTTCAGCTGTACCCTCAGACAAAGTACAATTCTTAATCAAGCTGTTATGGAGTCCCTGCTTCAACCAAAAAGGAAACAATAAAAGCCTGTCAGAGACCTGCTACCCACCGTTTTTTGGTTTTTTGGGTTTTTTTTTTGCGAATTCTTATTTTAACCTCAGATTCAACGATCGGCATTAAGAAGTCGGCATTTGCTCCTGTCACCCCAGAGAGGTAGGGAAGATACAACTGTATATATGCAAAACAGGTACAAACTCTGATAACAGTACTTTGCCTGTAGGCAAAAATTGACTTTTTAAATGGCAGCAGCTATAATAATGTTAGCCTAAGACCCACCCTTGCAGGATTTTCCTCTGCTTAGTAAAAACAAGGTACACACCGATAGGAAATGCAAAGAATTTGGGTATTGACAATACAGGGAATGTTTTAGTGGGAATGGGGGAAAACAAAATTGTAAAATAAAAACAAAAGGTCAGTTCCATTAAATGACAAACACACCTGCTCTACCAGCATGGAGAGGGTGAAGGGGCACTTCTGTAGCCATGGAAGCAGCAAGGAGCTCAGCCAAGATCTGTTCCCTAAAGCTCCCTGGTCCTATCCAGCAGCACTCTGAGAACCCTGGCTTCAGGATGCCTTCCCCCTGCAGCTTATCCTTTGGGAAAACTGCCTGCAGAGGATGACCCTAAGCTGTGGTCTAAGGGAAGAGTGGCAGATCATGCCTATTCTTTTTATTTCTATTCCTTATGATTACCATGAGAAAGTGCATTACTGCACAAGAGGAAATGTGAGAACAGGGCTTCCTTTCTATTCACACCTGAGGTTTGTGAGGCCACGAAGTCCAGCTCCTCGAGGGAGCACTTTGGGAGACCCTTGATGCCCTGATGCCACCTGTGTGCCTGAACTGCCCCAGAAGGCTGCAGGTTGCAGCCCCAGCACGACCAGCCACTCATCCCATCACACACTGGCACCGACGGGTCGCGGCACATCCTGGGAAGTGGTGCACAGGCAGTGCAGCTCACACAACAGTCAAATCTTTGCAGCTAGATGAGCATCAATTATGCATTGTATCAAAACCCTAAATGCTAGAGCATGGAGCAGGCAATTCAAAGAAGCAGCATGAGCAAAGCAAATGCCAAAGAAATGAAAAATATGTCCAAAACTGTGACAGAGCGCTCGACTACTTTTCACGTAACATCATCAATCGTCTCTCATCAAAGATTTCAAATACTTGGGAAGAGATTACAGAAATATTCAAAGATACAATATTTGTATTTTGAATGTTAATTTGACACAAAGGAGTGTGCATGAGGGAATGTTTATAATCAGCACTCCAATAAACTCACAAATGACTCTAGTATTTTATAAGCTTGTTAGAAACAAATCACTCCCTTAGCTTATATTTACTTACTGATGAATAATAAAAGGCCTCAATACACAAAGAGTAAATTCAAAATGTTTTCATCTTGTTTTATCTTCTATGACAAACCTGGAACTCTCTCGTTCAGCCTTTGATTCCCAACCATGCCTCTCCTGGTTTTATGGCTAACTATTGATTTCTCCATACAAGCAGATGCAGTTCAAACCTCAGTTCCTGCCCCCAGACCCCCTGTAAAATAGTTGCCTTGGTCTTGAGCTGAACTCCAGTAGCTGACCTTGCATCCTGCCCTCGTGCTGTCTGGAGGGGAGGGGAAGGGAAGGGAGAACATCCAGTTGTGCGAATTTAAGCAGCAGTGAAGGTGCAGTCCCAGTGCTGTCTTAATAGGAAGAGGAGAAGACCTGAGCAATGAACGAGACAGTCAAGCAAAAGGGTATAATAAGAGATTTTGCAATAGCCTTATATAAACCTGCAACAGTGTCAAACAGCTGATGAACTGCACAACACATCAACTGCTTCAGCCAGTCTGCAAAGGCCTGGGCGAGGTGTCAATACAATACAGACTTCTGTGACCACCCAAACACCCTGCACACTGTTGGTGTAACAGCCCAATAATTGACCACAGCTGAAAAACCCCTCTAGCCTGTTTAAAAATGCCAGGATGCCTTAATGCAATACAAATCATGCTTCAGTAGACAATGTAACACCTACACCTTCCAGATGCTATTAGTTATACGCCAGCTCAAACACTTAATGCTCTAGTTGCAAGCACAGGAGACCAGTGCTAACCATCAACCCCCGGCAGTAGCTGTGCCGTGGTGCCCACGTGTGCCATGATAGCTGGATTTCAGAAGTAATTGCTGCATAGGTCGTCATGCTGGATTCATAAGTGGTGAGTAACACAAATGGAGGGAAACAAAAGTTGGCAGAACAATGCCTCATTTTTCTAATGTAACTAAGTGCTGAGTGTGATAATGGGAGTGGTGGGGATACTCGTCTTTATGCTCTTATTTACCCAATAGAAAGAATACAGGGATGTTGTAATGCAGGTTTTTACTTAATGTACAGTTAAGCATCACACAAACATTTTATTGTGGTCTGTAAAGATGATCTATTTACAGTAGCTGAAAAAGAATCACACACTGCATCAAAGCATAAGTGCTTGCAGTAGACACAAAAGTGCAGAGGGACTTTGCAAAGTAAATGTAACGCAGGCTTTTGTTCTAGATGGCCCTGTTGCTTCACACACAGACATCAATGCATCTTCACCATCCTTTAAAGACAAACCAAACACTGCCATGGACCAAACTGGCAGGACGCACATCCCCTTGTAATTGCAGTAAGATGCTGAAGTGAATAAACACAGCCAGACCTATCCACAGCCTGGCATCCACTGGCACTGCCGGAGGGGGAGGCTGTGAGCTCACGAGCAACAGCACAAGCTTACAGCTGCTCACCTGGTTCCCATTGTGGGAGAGCACAGCAGCTTCTTATAAGATTTTGAGGCAGTTTCTGTAATGTGTCTGGTGCTGGGGCTGGCCTGGTGGTCTCCACAGGGTGCCAGGAATCACTGCAGTATTGCACAATACATAACAAAGGTTGCACAGCCCCTGCTATTATTAACCATGATTCAGGTATGCATTGAGCTGAGTCAATTAGTCATTGCAAACGTATCTTACAGCTTAGGACTCACATTTCCAGAGGATGTTATAAAATGTTTTTATTTCTAAAAATATTACTGGCAGACCCATGAGAATAACTTTTTTTTTTTTAATCAGTGGACAAACCATAAAGCCTTGTACAGGAATGTACTAAGATGTGCAAGGTTAACAAGCGATACACTCTCAAAATACATCTCAGAGTTCCAAAGCCATGGCTACATGGCACTCCCACAGCACCTCCTGTGGTCCTCTGCAGGGACAGAAACCACAAGTCATGGATCTCACCCGCCACTCTGGCCAGCAG
Organism: Platyrinchus mystaceus; assembly: GCA_035041135.1. NCBI lineage: Eukaryota > Metazoa > Chordata > Aves > Passeriformes > Tyrannidae > Platyrinchus > Platyrinchus mystaceus. The sequence continues at coordinate 8,035,090 of JAWWLV010000021.1, forward strand.
CTGGAGCAAAGGGAAGGCCTGCAGATGGAGCATCCTGAAGACACAGCTCCAACGTGGGGGTGAAAGGTCTGACTGAGGAAGCCCAGGCAAAAGAAGTGGAGCAAGGATCTCCCAGCACGGTGCCATCCACTCCCATTCCCATCCACTCACTTCCATACTGCTCCTATGGAAAACTGCCTTTTCCACAGGCTTCCCACACATCACTGCCTGTAATGCAATGCCTCCAGCACCACAGCTGTGAGATGCAGTGCTCTTGGGCACATGTGTATTTTAAAAGCAGTGCTGGTGTCTGAAACTACAACCACTTAAGCCAGTAGCAAAGTTTATAGCCCGTATCCATGTGTCTCCAAGGCTGAGTATAAGGACCAGCACTCCTCTTGCCACCAGGCACAGGGAGGCTGCTTAGCCCCCTGCTCTTCGTCCACAGGTGGTGCAGAGGAGCAGGGAGGCATGACATACTCAAGGGAAGATTCCTTGTATGTTGTTCCAACATCAGAACTTCAGCCCAGGGAGAGAACAGTGAACTAATCCTCAGCAGGAAAAAACAAATAATTTCTCCTAAGAGGAAAAAAATCATTGTGGGCGCATGAAATGCAGGAAACAAAGAACTGAAGGAAAACCCATACAGGACATGTCAGGTTTTCACAAGGAAAATGCAGATAACATGCACCAGTGTGTGTCAGACACCTCAATGCTCTTCAGTCTGAAGTCACCAGGATTTTCCCTATGGCCAGGGGACTGCAATTTTAACACTGTAGGTCCACCTTTTGTGCTATTGAAACAGAGACATGAATTTGAAAAGGAAAGAAGTCATGTCATGAAGAAAACTGAAAAAATACACTTTCAGGTGGGGAAGGGTCATGGCAGTCTAAATGAACCGAATACAAAAAGTGCATTGCTCTTCATTTTCTCGAAAGTGTCCCAAGTACAGTGCCCTCCAGGACTCTCCTGTGAGTTATCCATTTATTTTAGAAAGCTTCACTGGAGAAAATAAACACTCTTTATTTCCAGGAACAAAACCAAACCAAACCAATCCTCAGACAGCTGGCAGGACAGGCAGGGCACAGCCCAGGCTCACTCTGGGGCTGCCCCCTCTGCCTCCACGCCTGGCAGGTGTCTCTGAGGAGGGGAATGCACCAGCTGCTGTCAGCCATGACCAAAGCCAGGCACCTCAGGCAGGAGCGATGACAGTCTCAGGGCTTTCTAATGGGGACTATCCTGGGCCCAGCACCGTTGGCAGTGCTGTGCCACCCTGCTGCCTGCACAGAGAGCATGGGCCAAGCCCACTCAAGGCACTGGGCTCTGGATCACAAACCATCGTGACTGCAATTTCAAGAGGACTGCAAAACCTCCAACATTATTTATGCTGTTACTGACAGGTGCTGAAACACACCAGTACCAGCCTATTCCTGCTACACTCGAGGCAAATCAGAGAAAGAACTTCTCATGGCAGTCCTCGTGTCACAAGCTGTCCAGTTATCCGGTGGCACATTCCCACACGGCCATGTGGGATGTACTTGTGCACCACCTCCCGCTCAGCAGCCCCCAGCATGGGCAGCAGGGCTTGTGTCTGACCTCTGAAACACCACCTGAGCCCAGGGGCTGTGGCTCTACTTATTACAGGGTCTTCACTCACAGGTGCTGAGTTTAAGTAACTGGTGAGGATTTTCAGGGGTTTCATTGCACCAGTTGGTTTTCTTTTGCTTTTCAAACAAAGGATGCTTTTCAAATCAATAAAGATTTTAAAAAGAATTAATTATCACCATCATCAAGTCAAGCTCCCCAGTGCCTCGCTGTCCAGCACCTGCCTAAGTCCTCTTCCCATCCGGTGAAGGATCTCTGCACCATCCTTGTGCTCTGGAGCCTTAAAAGAACTATTAAAATCAATTCACTTGGTGTCAAAAGCTTATATTCTTCTTGCACCCACCAGTATAGCTGTAGTATTCATCAGATTTTTACCACCAGGATTAATGTTATAAAATGTCACTTGCTACAGTAAAATTTATCAACATTATTATATACCATAGAAACTGCCACCACAGACAAATGCACTACATTAAAATTTTGTCTAGAGCTCCCTAGAGGAAACATTTGCTGCAATTTGTGTAACAGTTTATATATTTATGCTATTTAATGGTACAAAGCAATAATTATGACTTCATTCACTGATAAGCAACAGCATTATATAAATCAGATGCGGATTTAGAACATGCCAGCTTTGTCACTGGCCTACTACTTGTAAATTATGTTGCTGTTAAAAAAAAAAAAAATCTAAGCAAATATGAGTTAGCAGCAGGAAGCTAATAATGTGCCTCCAGCTGTTCCAGTTAACCTGCAAATGTGGCCATCTGCACCTCAGGAGAAAAAGAAAAGGAGAGATAGAGGGAGGGAGGAAAAGGAGAGAGGAGAGAAGCTCCCACCAACATTAGCACAAAGCCTAGGCCCTGAGCAGTAGGAATGACCTTGCTCCTCATGACCAGACAAGCACATATTTAAAATCAGAAAAGTTACTAAAGAATAAAGGACCTTTTCTCCCCTAGACCAACAGAAAAAAAAAAAATAATAAAAAAAAAGATTAAAAAAAAGTCCTTTCCACTGCCTTTTTTCTAGAACAGGCTGTCTTTCACCTCTGAGGTTATTATTTACTGCATTGCAGGTCTGTCCAATGAACGGGTTTTTCTTACAACTTCTGCCTTTCATTTCTACTTTTTAACACCTCTTCACAGACCCATCTTGTATTATTTTTTTTAATGGTGGTCATTGTAATAGATTTATTCCTGCTTCAGACAATTTAAAATGGATCTGCAGGGCACAAAGGCTGAACTATCAAACAAGACCAAAATTCTCAGATAGAAAGTCACAGATCTCGCAGAGCACAGCAGCTTCACTCCTACCTTTGGGTTCACGGGGATGAGGTGTCCTTAGGACGTGCGAGTAGTGTTCACTCAAAGATTATTTTATAAGAGACTTCTGTGAAATCTGGGTCACAAGGAACTGTCACAAAATATTCCCTTTGACATTCATCCAAACACTGAAGAGACAGTGGCTGAAAGTGCATGTCCTGTACATTGTTACACTTTGGTAATTTGACAGCAGTTTAATACTAATAATTCTCCAAGATTCTTGTTAGCAAGGGCTCCCCAATACCTCTCCTAAAAAAAGGATGGGGAGGACCTCAATGGATTTTTTTAATTTCTTTTTTTAAGGTCTGACTCTGTAAACCAACAAACTTAATTCCTGTGAAGGGTAGCGGGTCAGGGAGGTCAGCACACCTCGCCAGAGCTGCATCACTCCACCCTGCCTGTGCTCTTACGCACCTCTTTGTACTGCCAATCCACCCCCATCACCCCAAAAAAGCCTTGCTCTGGCACAGGTTAACGAAGCTGCATTGGCCCTGTGATGCTTAAATAGACTCAGGATTATCATCACTCTTAAAAAAAAAAAATCTCATCTTGACTCTTCCAAAACTAAGCTATCCAGTTTGTTTCCTTGTTTTAGGTGAACATCTGCTTGCACCAGTCATAATTTTATTAAAACTCTTAAAACATTGAAAGTGCCCAGTATTGAACCTTGTAGACCCAGATCTCAGGAGCAGGCAGTGTGAGCTCCTCAGAGAGCATCACGGTCACAGAACAGGGGATCTACATCTGAGTAGTGTTGTATGGACCCGACAGATATTATTAGATTTTCACCAAGGAAGCATGATTTATCTTCATTCCAATTTTTGTAACTATAACTCATTCCAATGCTAACCCCATTTACAGGGATTTATAACTCACTTGAAAGAGTAATTCAGGCATACATAATTTCAAAGGGACAAAACCCATTTTTTTTTCTTGGAAATACTGAATTTACTTTAAACTGATCAGCTGTGATAGTGTTAGGGCACAACTGTGTTTTTAATGGCTCCTTTAATGTTTTCCTCTATTTAAGAGTTTTGTGACCCAATGTTAAGATTTTCACGTGAAATACCTCACACGATGGTGCATGCAAGCAGTAACTGCACATCTTTTCCAAACATTTACACTACACTTCGAGGATGTTGGTGGATATGATAAAAACTGTGATTTGCAGTAGGTTAAAGAACCAACAGTTGCAAGCTGACTCAGTAAGTTACCAGTATTTACCCTTCAAATCATGTTAACCAGTGCAAAGTGCCAGCGGTGTGATCAGGGAAAGGCATTAGCTATCTCTCCAGAGGAAAATAAGCTTTCCAGGTAAGCCTGTAACTTCATCTGGCCTTTCCAAAAACAATATAATCTAGAAATTGCCACATCCTTGAAAACACCTGGGGTAACACTGTGCTTTTGAATATCAGAATATTTATAACAGCAAACAAGGTACACAAATGCTACAAGTGCTGGTGAATATCCAAACCTAGTGGGACATTTCATGTACCATAGCACAGATTTGGGGTTTTACAGAGTCTCACTTAATTACACCAAACCTCAGTTTAGTCCATTGGTGTCTTCAGGGGCAGGTAACAAGTAAAGCTGGTAAACATCTATGTCAAAATAATCCATGGTCACATGCCCCTTAGTCATCGTCAAGACCGGCAACTGCCAAGTCATGTTGCACAAACTGTGCATATCCACGTGTGTGGAGTTCCTCAGGTGCTTTATTTCACAAGGTCTGAATGTTCCTCTCTGATGGGAATCCATACATCTACTTCCTGTCCCTATCTGTTCACTGCTCAGAACAGCACCAAAAAAAAGAGATCCTCGATGTATGCAAATGACCCATAATCCTCATTTATAAAGAAACCCTTTCACATTGCCTCAGTGAACTAGGAGGGTAGTGTCAGATGGATTCTCATGTGAGCATTAATAACAGAAGAGAGATGCAGATGGGAAGGGGGATAAATAGCTATTTCTAAAACCATTAATAAAAATATGGTTGAAACACCTTGCTCTAAAATATAAACCTACATGTTTGATTTGTTTAATTTTGTCAGAATATTTCTACTCCCCTCTGGTGCTAACGTGGGTGATGGGAGCAGAGAACCACGTGCACCCTGTGCAGATGAGCAGCCCACACCCCTTGGAGACTTCCACCAGCATGCAATGCCCTTCTAGCCTCTCCTCAGCCATGGGCAATCTCCCTGTTATTTCTCATCTCTCACTCCTAATACTCCATGGGGTTTTGCACTGCACCAAGAGACCAAAGAACAACTCGAGTAAACTCTCAAATTTAGCAAGAAAAAAAGTGTGACTGGAAAAATTTAACTCCCAAAGAGACAGTATGGGAAAGGTCAAAAAGACACGGTCAAATGGAAGGCCTTTCAATACTTCCATAATGCAACAAGCACTCACACAAAACATTTACATCACAGAAGTGAATAAATCAAACTCTCTAAAACTCAAGCAAATGACAGTGCATATCTGCATAATGTTTTGGGGGCAATAAAGTTTGAGGGAAAATGGCTACAAGCTCATACAGATAATGCTGTGATATTTCTGTTCTCTCCTTATTGACCTGAATGATCTGATCTGGAATTGTTATGCAAGTGGCAGAAATGCAGAATGAATTTTTAATAGCCCTGTGTGTGAAAGAGAACAAAAGTTCATAAAATATGTTAAAGTGACTTCCATAATGCTGGCTTATGTAGCTCTCCACAAAAATAGGCACTCTCAACTACAACAGTTAATCCTTGGGATTTACAACACATCATAAGTCATTCCTGCTGTACAGAGGAATCCATCTCCCAAACACAAGTGATCTTGCAATCACAGATGAACTCCAGTACTTAAGTACAATGAGATACGTTACACGGTGTCAGCCCTAATTTTCATTCTTGACTTTGATTTCCCCTGTCTTGGTGGGTTCGAGTCAGACCCTTGGTGTTACTCTAATGTAACTTTTTTGTGGTTTTAATATGAATATTGTGTCAAGGATCTGAGATATTAAGAATGACAATACATTATTATTGCAGCAGGGAAATCTCCAGAGTCCTAGAAGTAGGATTTTGAAAACCACAGTAAAAAATCAATAGTAATCCACAAGAATTCATAAAGGAAACATGTCAGTCAGCACCTTTGAATACAAATCTTAAATTTTAGTTTAAGCAGGCTGGACAAATACAAGTCATTTAAAAGACGGAGAAGGAGGTGACTGGGCCCCAGCTTTTCAGGCTGTAGGAAGGAGCCTGTCTTGCTTGGTTGCCCCAGGAGTGGCTGAGATGCCCTTGCCCTTCTCTGACAGAGCCCTGTGGTTGCACAGGCAAGTAAAATGCTGCATCTGTGATACTGCCTGCACCAGGCTCCTCCCTAGAAAGCAACTATCCATGGGGATGTGGGGGAAAACCAGCTCATCCACACTCTCTGATAATTGTGATAATGAGAAGAAATGCCAAGAATTGTACATGCAATCCTTTGACAAATTCACAGCCAGACATCTGCTTGCAAGGTAGCTGGCCCACAAGCTGCCTCCAGCAACAAGACTTATTATTGTTTTGGTTTGATCTATATAACAAAAAGTGTCCACAAAATCAATTAATTAAACTCCTCATTTGTATACAGCCAACTACGTCTTAATAAAGTGTTATAAAAGCATCCTAATCCTCCTCTCAGGAAGAGCCTTGCTTAACCAGCATGGATAATAGAAGTTTTCACATACAGAAACATCCATAAGGCAAATGCAAACAGACGGCCTTTGCCATCTGAAATGTTGCCCAGGGACCAGGTACATCAGTACGGGGCTTGCAGCTTATTCTCATCATTCAGATCACTTGCCTATGCTTGGACTTTGAAAGAAGTTTTTGAAAGAAAAAACAACCTGCAAGGTGCTAAAGATGAATGGTCTTGCTCTCTTCAGTAAGAGTTCGTAGCAGTGCTCAGAGGGAGAAAAAATTCTTTCACTGGACCTCAGTCTCCTGTACAATTTGCACAACAGAAAAGCTGGTTTTGATTCACAAAAGAGGTGAAGTTATAAGCTAAGGAAGCACACAAAGATTTGAGCCCAAATCCAGTAAAAGACATTAAGAGTTGGTTAGATGCTCTCAGTACCTTCTTACAATCTCTGCAGCCTGCATGCTTTCCCACTGCTACTCAAAAACATCTTAAAAAATAGCTGTCACGATTTCGGAGGGGAAAGGCCAGAGGACGTAGCTATGATGGTGGTCCAGGGTTTTCAGTTCCTACTCAGGAGACTTCACAACTGTTTTTAAATGGAAGTACATAGCGTTCCCTGGCTGACTGACACAGAAGCACTGCTTAATGGCCAAGGAGGATCTGCTGGCAATGGCACTGAGGACTTGCACAGTGCCCAGAGGCCTCCAACTTCAGCAGCTTTTCTTGTCGAGGCCATGAGAAATGCTGCTGGAAACTGCATCAGTCTTTCAGGGCAACCACAAGATTTGGTTCACTCTACATGTGCCATCTATTATGTATACTATTTATTAATTTATATAGATTGGTAGACTGCATGACCAAAAACATGCCATCAGCAACGATGGGCATCCAAGCCTGCAGTAAAGGCTTGATCCAAAATTGGTTTCATTCATTGAAAGATACTTTTTTTTACTGATTCCAGTGAATATTGGTTGAGGCCCTGAAGGCACTAAGAGGAGCTGTTTTTACTGCAGTAGTCACAGCAGAGATAGCTGAAATCTCCATTACAGTGACTCTGTCACAGGTACAGCAGGGAGACAAATGCTTTCAGGGAATCCTATTGATACTTGATTTGATAGATCTCAATAGCAGGACTCTCCCAGGGGCGATGTCACCACACTGCATGACTGTATAAGCTTATAGTCACCATTCTACTGTATGCAGCAGCCCAAACTCAAAGGATCAGATCTCCACATCCAAGGTGGAAATCTTTACTGTGCATAACTGGTACTGATGGACAAGACAAAATCATACAAAAGCTTCTTATGCTTTGTTTTCAAGCTAAAAAATAAAATAGCACCATCAACCTACTGACAGCTAAAAATGAACCTCCTGGCACATACTGCTGCTCATCTGTGTTTTCCCCACATCCTGTACCTATTTATTCCCAAGACAACAGCACCCACTTCAAGAATGGGTTTTTTTACCTTCTTTCATCAGAGCAAATTAGGAATAACCTCACTAAAGCCACGACTGCTACACTGATGAAAAAATTAATCAGCAATGAATTCACACCCTGGGATTTTCTCAAAAATTTGACAGATCTGTTAGTACTGAATTCTCAATCTGCCCTAGTTACCAGATGCGAGTTGGAAGGGCATTGAAAGGACAATAGATGTGCTGGTATTTCCTAACTAAAGTTATACATATTCTGACAAAAGTAACATTTCTAGGCTATCCCAAAGTGAAAAAATTCTCTTGAATATGCGTTGGAATATATTGTTTTCTGAATTGCCTCTTTTTCTGCCTTCTTTAGCTCCCACAGCTGAGCTCCCAAATGCGAGATGTTCATTGTCAATAAACACTGTGCAAATTCACGTAAATAAAAGGGATCAGCAGAATGAGCTGCTTGCAGTTACTGCCTTATCCACGAGAGAGCACAGTAACCTGAGCACATCCCCAGCCTTTTGTAAATGCCTCGTGTACGTACAGAGCACTGTATAACTCAAAAATTATAATTAAAATGTCTTAGCTCCTGTATTTATAGTAACATTTAAACTACTGTGCTTTCTTGAAGTCAGAGTCATTTACTTGAGAACAGCACACTTTATGGTGAACAGATCTTTGAAACTATACCATGGGGATATGGCACAGCCACATGTAACTCAATATATGTCAACAGCTGTAAAAATATTGGTAGGAGAAGGGAAGAAAAAGCCATGAGCACAGATCAAGTGCCCTGTCTCTCACATCTGACTGTTTTCAGATTCTCCCTCACTCCTCTCCTCCCCGCCCCCCCCAAATAATTGGGCAATTTTGGTGCAAGCTGTCATAAAAGCCAAGGCTTCTTTGAGGTTGAATGATCAAAAAGGTTATAAATGAAAATGATTTCAATGTTGGAGGCCTAGTGAGTGACCAAGGCACTTTCTGTAGCAGAAGGGTTTGTTCTAATCTTACCAACTGCACGCTTTCGTCAGAGCATATTCCTAGGGAGTTCACAGCTCCCCAGGGCGAAGCTACAGTAAATTCTGACTAATCCCCTCTGCATACAAATGAGCCCCTGGTAAGAGAAACTGCAGGGTCAGGCAGCTTATACACAGCACTGATTCTTCAGGTCTGTGCCTTCAGCAAAGCAAACAAAATGGCACTATATTTTGATTTGATTTTTTTTTTTCTTGAATGGGACAAGGTTTCTGAAAAATAAGGTCTTAAATCTTAAAATGCAGAACAGGATAAAGAAAGAGGGAAAGAGCACAGACAAAAAAGAACACCTCTCCCTAGGCAGCGGGGTAAACAGACAGCATCAGCCCTTAAGGAAAATGGATTTAAACTTTTGCTTTACTAAGGTAGTGGTGGTCTTGGACTAAAATTTCTTAGAAGAGGAACATGGCACAAGAGAAAATATTTACTAGCCTATTATAAAATAGAAGGATTGAATCCTGCACTTCCATTGGCTGGCATCACTGTATCAAGATACTATAGAGCACTAGGTCATTTATATTCATTCCCTGGCATTTCAAGGGATCTTTAAATGTTAAATTCTGCACCTATTGCTGCTTTAAAAGTCTTAAACATTGCTCAATGCAAGAAGTGATTAATTTTTCCAGCTGCATGTTATTTAATCACCAAGCATATATTTGGTATAATTATTAACTCTTGACAATGTGGGATACTCTGGTTTCACAAAAATTCCTTTGAAGCAACTGTGTGTACTACAGTGAGAATGGCTGGTGCTGTTGGCAGTAACTAACTGGCAGTGCTGAGAAACAGAAGAGGAAGGGGCTACAGAAACCTCCTCTCTAGATGTGGGAACACTCTGCTCTTCCAGGAACATGGCAAGTGCTTTGGGAACTCAGCACCCTCTGGGATCCAACGCAGAGAACTCTCAGCAAGAACCACTCAGAGCTTTCTCTCTGCAGACCTTCAGAAAGTTGCCTAAATTTCAGATATATACAGAGCCTGGGATGTTTACATTCTGCAGCCATTTAAATACAACTTTGAGATGCCATCCTCATACCTTGCATATGGTTTTACATGATGCAATTTTCATGTATTCACAATTAACACAGTTATGGGGTCAAGATGTAGACTGGTACAATTTTATAGTCTCAAATTTGATGTTTCTTGGAGACAATTCTTCAAGATATAAAGACATTTGAATATTCTACAATTCAACCTTAAAAATTCTGGTTTAGATTCCTCCTTAACATTTAAGCTTCTCAACTAATAATTTTCTAATGATGTTTTGTGCTTAAAATTGACTCATTTGAACCTCGCAGCTTACCCTAAAACTTATTAGCTAAAGTAAATGCTCTTATACAGTGTTGTGGTATTAAGAAATAATCTAATCAACCAAACCCGAAATGTTGGCTGAGGAAACACTGCTGAATAGCCAATCCAACAGAGCCTTAATGTGCCACAGGGAGGGATCTGCACCAAGCCTCTGCTCTGCTTCATAGCCAGCACAGCCCTTGGAGAGTTTGTGAGCAGGGGGCACTGCAAACCCCAGCACCTCTTTCCAGCTGCCCTCCTGTATGCCCTGAGGGAGAGAGAGAAGGGAAGGGCTTGCAGATAAACCCCCCTGAGCTCCAGGCTGGACTCCTGATATGTCCCACATACCTCACCAACCTCTCCCTATCTTTTTGGTGGCAGGAGGCCACCAAACAAAAGTCCGGCTGCAGTTAAAAAACAAAACAAAACAAAAAACCACAAAACATTTTAAAGTAGCAGCACTCCCATCTATTTGCCGTGAGACAATATTATGTGTTTTGCACTGTGCTTCAGCCATAAGGAATTGCAGTCTATAAAAGGCACCACTGCACTGAAGGGGGGACTATGTACCACTCCATGGAAAAGAAGTCTCCCATCGCAATCAGGAAAGTGTGTTATAGGGATGACCTTCTGACACAAAGCACAAATCTATCAGTTTGCCACTTTTCCACGCTTCTGGTATTTATCTCTTCTGCACTCCCAACTCGTCTTTTAATTAGACAAACTCTCATGAAAGTCAACAAGAGTTTTGTCTGACTGAGAGCTGGGTTGAAGCATAATTGGATCACAATTCCAGGGGTGACAGTGAATAAAACGTACTCCTAAATATGCACCAAACTGCAGAATCTTTGTAGTTTTAAAATTAAGCATTCGGGGAGTGGGGGGGGGGGGGAGGCCTGCAGCAGAGGCTTTTCCATCTCCTCCAGGAGGAAATTCTCAGCTCTTCTATCTGCAGACGCAAAAGCACCACTAGCAGTAACACACTGTAGCTATCAATGTATGCCAGCACCCAGCCACAGGAACCAGAAAAGGATGAAGAATAACAGTTATTCAATGGCATAACTTGATGACACATCATTAGTGAGTTCAACAGCAACTCTGACATACTGCTGGAATGCCCAGACAAATAAACAGAGATCAGTTTCATAACACACCTACAAGACATGGGCAGGCATAATGTTTAAAGGAGAACATACTGTTAACACATACAGCGTATGAGTTTCTTTTGTCTCTTTCTGCTTCTTAAATAGACTAAGGACCAAATAATGAAACAGCCTAGAACACAATGTCCAAGTGTGGCAGCTTTAGCCAAGAGTGTTCCACCACGAGGCTAAGAAACAAAGCTGCTGTGGAACAGAAATGTACAGCAGCAAACACTGCACACTACACGTTACAACTGTGCTTTGCAAGAATGTACATATTTAAAATCCCGACAACATAAAAAAGGCTTCTAAGTGACCGTATGGCAAGTTTTCCCTTAAAAAGGCAGGAGTTACTGAAAGCCAAGTTCCTGCTGCCGAATTCCTGGACACAGTTTCCAACTATTCCAATCAAGCAGCTCTGTGGTTGGGCTGGGATTTCAAACTTGCCACAGTATGAAGTCCAGTTTGGGCTATATTCCCTTCCCTCTCTCAGCTTGATGAAGGCTTCCCCGCAAAATCAAAAGGCTTACTGTCAAGTTTTCGATTGGTCTGGGCTTCACGCTATCATATGTGTGGTGATGGCAAGGAATATGAATGCGGCTCTGGCTCCACCATGGGGCCTTGAGGTTTCGTCCAATTCATCCAGGGACCTTATGAAAGTAGAGCGGGTCTCTTTTCATGTATATTCCGACTGCTGAAATTCCCCAGATGCACTGCAGTGTGCAAACGCGGTGTAAAAAAGAACAATAGCTTGAGAAAAACTGAGGCAAGTCTACTGAGTATGCTTAAGATAAACCAGCCAAGCTAATGAAAAAAAACCTGACAGACACTCTTCTGCATTCATAGCTTAATGAAAATGAAACCCTTTAGAAGTGGGGAAAGCTTCTGCATTCTAGCAAATATAAAATTGCCATGTTAACTTATAAAAATTGATGCAGGTCTCCAAAATGTAAATATATAATATGCAGACCCTCATGTGTTCAGATGAGAAATATTCCAAACCTTAATAATATAAAAACTACAAAAAAACTCACAGAAAACCTCCCCCCCCCAAAATCCCAAACATGTTCATTCTGTTTGCACATTGATTCATTCACTGACAACTGTCTGTTAGGAAGTTAAGAGAAAACTAAAATCTCATAAGTGATGCAGATTACCATATATCATTCCTAAACTGAGAAATAAAATCCTTAAAACCTCAACCTATTACTTCAATTAACAGCTGCTAAAAATGAAAACTTTCGTCAGGTTTTTTTTTCTTAATTGTTACTATTGCTCATAAAACACTACAATGTTCCTTTCTGGAAGAGCAACTGACTGGTAGCAAGCTTTATTTCCACTAACTGTGATGTGCTGGGGTTCAGGCCTATAATGCATTTTAGGTGCACTATATATGCTTTAATTTTCCTACAACAAAACTTTGCAACATATGCATTTGTTGCAAGTACACTTACTAAGAACATGGTTTCAAAATCACAAGTAGAAAATAATGCTCAATATTTAGCACTTAATAATTTAGATATTTAGCTCTTTACAAGTGCTTAATACATTTTTATGCCAATGCTGGACTAGCTTAGTGACCTTGTTCTACAAACAGCAGGAAGCCTTGCTAGTCCTGTTTTCCAAGGGCTGGTAAAGGTGACTTATCTGACTCTACTAGAGGCCAAATCCACATATGTGCCCTGCATTCACCAAGGAGAGAATACTGAGTTAACACTTATTCCACACAGACTAGGAAGTTCAACCTACACACTTCTTATTTGCCACTGTTTGGTGATTCACTGCAATAGCCAAGTGGAGAGATTTCTCTTTGACTTACTTATAACATCAGTCCAATTAATTACTGATAGTTATTTTTTTAGCTTAAGAATACAGATTCTTTATTTTACACGGTCCTTTCTCGAGACTGTTACTTCAGTAACAAAGAAATTACCCAGAGTTGTCATATTGTTTTCATTGGCATCATGGCAAATCCTCATGGTATACTCTGCTTCCTACTCTGATCCTTTCCTTTCTGCCAAGCTGGAAATTCATTATGCACTATACATGAGAAAGCAAGCAAGAGGGCATACTTTCAAATTCATATCGTACATTTCTGATAAGAACTGAAACACTGTATCTGAACTTCAACAAATTATTCATACCACACAGTATACAGAGACAAAAGTCAGTATTTTAAACAAATATTTTTTAATATTTTATTTTAAATGAACCAGAGGTAAATCAGGCTCAGGCACTTGCAGATGATACTGCGAGATAAACAGTCAGTAAGAAGCAGGGCCAGAGCTGCTGTAACTGTACAGGCAAACTAAATGAAAAATGGGTACAAAAGTCCTCAGAAGCCAAAGTATGTCAACGTGATAATATAATTAATTCATGTTCTTTGCTCAGTTTTTCATGAATGACCCTCTTGCATTAAAAATTGAGAAGGCACTTGGAAGCTACCATGTACCAAGGACAAGCAAGCTCCCCTTGGTCATGGAAGTGAAGAGGCAACCAAAAGGCGCCAGCTCATTTATGCTACAAGGATGAGACATGGTCCAACAAATGTGCTCCTGCAGAGAGGTAACAGAACTGGTCTAGGGGTGAGCTTGAGCACGGTACAGGGTGCAGCACTGCTGCCCACAGGGCACAGCAGTGGGCACGTGAGGGATCAGCCTTGCTCACAACATTTCCTGAGCTTGTCATGCTAGTGGGGACCACCTCTGCCATGGTAAAGACATATTGGGAAATAGAGGACAGGCCCTAAAGACTTCTGTGCTTATAAATACCTCTCTGCTAACTACAGATTTCTATAAGCACATTCCCTTGGGAAGCAGCTATGCTTTGAGGTCAGTACCAGCAAAAACCAACTGTGTGAGCTGGTCAGTCTCTTGCTCAGACATGCAACAGTTCAAGAATATTCATATTCTGTTTATTTTTGCAGGGAGAGAGACAAGTACAGAAAAAAAAAAAAGATTCTTTTTACAGTGCCACTGAGTAACAGCCTTTGACTGGACATGCCCCTTCTTGATCCTTGAAAATTGCCTCCCTACCTTCCCAAGTGTCAGGCTGTTGAGGCTGAAACCCACTGCACAACTGAACTCCTGCCTATATTTGATTAATAACCAGATGCCTTATTTTAAAATATAACTTTTCTTTAAGTTACATCCTTTTCTTCAGTTTTCAGTTGGAAACTTGGCCTAAATGACAGCTGTGTAGGCCTCACCCCAGCTCGGCTCAGCAGGAGCTCTAATGTACTTCATTCTGGGGCTGGGAGCTGCTTTTAATCTATCAGCACGACTCCGCAGCTGCTGTAAGCTAGCTGAAAATTGTCTGCATACACAGGGTTTAAAATTTTGTAACCCTTTTAGTGCAACTTCTATTTAGGCAGGAATTCAGAAACACAGCCACCAAGGTCTCTGGAGAATTAAAGGAAAGCTTGAGACAACAGGCTGCAGGGCTCGGAGGGCATGCCAGAGACCTCGGCACAGATTAGGAGTTTTCCTGAGTTCACAAGTTCAAATACCAATTTCCAGTAACTGTTTGAATGAATTTAGCCTTGTTGTAAGTCTGACAATCAGACTACAAGCCACGCAACTAAATACTTCTGCTTTATGCTAGATGTCTTTAGCAATTGAAAACATCTCTGTGTATTTTTAGTAGTGACTGGTCTGTAGTTTGCTCTGCCTCTCGTTTACAGCTTTTAAGAAACTGAACAAACATTATATCCTCTTCCAAGAAAGCATGCTGCAGAGCAATTACTCCACATACACAAGACAAACTTCAAATACTCATAAAGCAAAAAGCAACTGTGTAGAAGTGTTAAATCTGCTACTGCCATCAACAGAAACTACACAGAGTACAGTAACCCGGCGTCATCTATTCCACTGAGACTCAGAGAGGACGGATATGAAACTATTGCCAAATATTTACACTTACAATTCTTACAAAATATCCGGAGTCCCTGAAGGATTAAACATAATCTCACATGTCAACAACCACCACCAACAAAAACTTTAAGTATGGCTGCAACATGTTTTCACAAAACTTTACTGTGATCACCGTTAAAAAGTCTCTTGTTTTTCTGTTTTCTAGAAAAGGGGCAGCAAATCACGGCACTGCTGCTGATCTGCCAGTGCTGGCTGTGAGCTGCTGCCAGGCAGTTCCTCCCTGCCTGCCCAGGAGCTCAGGCACAGCAATCATTGCCCCTCAGTGGCAGGGATGCTGCTGGCTGGCCCCACAGCCATGATCCCCTGCGTTTCAAGCAGGGCAGGTCCTGTGCTTAAGCAGTGAAGACTCACCAAACATTTTAATGAGCTTGGGCCAGAAGACAGGGCAGCAGCAAACAACCAGTAGTTAAAAGGCACAGTGCGAAGCTCTGCAGAAAGTGATCCCAGAGAGCTCCAGCAGCCACGCCGGGGGAACAGCCTCTTTCCTGCCTGCCCACAAGCATGTTTACTTTGAATACACAAGGCCCAAGACCGCTCCTTCTTTTCTGATATGCTGGAAGGTTTCAAGTATTTGTACAGAGCACAAGAAATTTCATGGAGCTGCTGCTCATCGTGGCCCTCCTGCCAGACCCAACCCAGCGCAGGCTCGCAGGGATGTGGTACCAACCCTCCTGCAGAGAGAGCTGCACATACGGGTAGAATAGTTTTCAAAGGTTTAAAGTAATTTAAGTTCTGAATAACTTTACAGAGACTTTCACTAGCACACCTCCTAACTGAAGAGTATACCCATGCTAATTTTCCACCTTTGAGCATTGGAGATATACAATAGAACAAATATAGTAAAAATCAGAAGACCCATTTCACCATCTTATAATTACGGCTTCTCCTAAGAAAAAGACTATTGCTGTGTATTTTAAACAGTTAAGCACAAAGCCGGAAAGCAGAAACCAGGAATCTGGGGCATTACCTGCTGCAGGATGCCCAAAAGGAGATCTTCTGGAGAGGAGGTGCCACAGCCCTGGACTGGCAGCTACATGGTCCTCATGGATGCTCCATGTATTCGGGCACCTCCACTGGTTCTAGGGGCTCCCTTCTTTGAACTGACTTTGCTTTTCTTGTATTTGCTAACTTCTCTTCCTCAGCCAGTGTGTTAATTGCCCTTCTCCCCGAGGTCACTTGGGTCTGCCTTTGTGCCAAATCCTCTTGTTCCAGTTGGTGGTCTATTTGACCTGGTTGAACCTTTATAGTTGACTTTATTTTATTGTGTGATTTCATTGTGCAGTGCTTGCAGACTGGGCAACTGGCCCATTATGAAGGTATTAAATCCTACACAGTGATGTGCACGTGTACACAAACACACACCTCTTTCCTGCAGTTCACTTCCTTCCGCAGCCATCTGCAATGGGACAGGGTCCTGCACTGTGGAAGCTTTGCCTTAGCTCCTCTGTTTTAATGACTGTAATCCACAAGGAAGAGCAAAAACAGCCAGCGCAGTGCCCAGTCCCTCAGCTGCCAGATGTACACCATGCTCCAGGAAAAGAAGCTGGGAAGGTAACATTACCTGAAATTCACCTCTGCTCCACATACTCAAAAAATGACCTTTATGTGTTCACTAGCTTTTGGAAAGGGATAGCAAAAAAAAAAAGAAAAACAAACCAACAACAACAAAAAAACCCCAACAAAAACAAAAAAACCCCAACCATGAAATCAAAGGCCAATACCAGAATCTCAGATTCCTAGAAGAATTGATACAACAGCAGCTGTATCTCTTTCATTTGAGTAATTATCATATAATTAAGTGCATGAATTACAAGAGAGCCAAGGCATTAAATTAAAATATTTAATGCTTGTAAATCTGAAAATGATTACTGTGCTGATGTGCAGCTACCGAGCAGCGAAGCTAATGGCACCACGACAGCACCACCAGCCTCCCATTATTCTGCTGTAGCGTAGAGAAAGCATCACAATTTTGGAAATCCTTTGCTGAGGAGAAAAATTACATTTGATTCTTTATACCTAGCAACTGATCCTTAAAATTGTGCACCTAAGTACTGAAAGCAAAAGAGTAAAGGACAAAGAAATCTCTGAGCTAAAATGTAATGTTTTATCTCACAGATGCATAGGGAGAATTAAAAATGGAAACGTCTTGTTGAGAATCTTACAGAGGGCAGAACAGAGGAACTATTCCCAGCATTTTCTTTACAGTGGGTCATCTTTCATTACCCAAATTTAGCTTCATCCAAGCTCAGCCAGCAGTTTGCAGGATGAGACTTTTCAGCAATTCAAATAAACCAGATAACCAGAGATCTCTACTCAAGGCATTTTCATAACTAAAAACTGACAGAAGAAATCCCTGACACTACAAAGTTTAGCTCCTGAGATCTGGGGGCAAACTGTTTGCACTTTCCTGAAAAAAAGGTGTTATGTTAAAATTCTTTCCTAAAGTGCACAAAAGCCTATTCATGCTTCTCCAGCATGTCATCTCTGTTCACTTAAATAAGCCAGGAGTGGACAATGCCTTAGCCCACGAGAGATCCATAGGCTGCACGGGAGCTGGGATTGTGCCAAATCCCTGCAGGTCTCCAGGTGCTGAGACAATTTCAGGGACATTTCCAAGCTGGAGATGCCCTCCTGCATCCTTTCTGCCGGACCAGCCCCAGGGGATACACCAAGCCGGGCCCTTGGGCAGCTCTGCCTCCTGGATGTGAAGATGGGCTGATGCCATCCTCCACAGCAAGGGCATGGACACAGCCTCGGTCTATCGTCAGGCTGGGGAGACTCAGCACATTTCAACTGTTTTATTTACACCGGTATTTTAAAAGTTGAAAAAGAGCCAGTAAATGCACCATATATTGGGCTGGTGTTTCACTGTAAAATCCCTTTGTGTCACAGAAACACAACTGCCATGAACTGCAACAAATGCAGTGCTCACAGTACCCTGGAATGGAGGATTAATGGCTTCAGGCAGTCTAAGAGGTCACGGCTGGGGGAGGAGGCACAATAGTCCTCCTCTCCTCTAAGGGCACACCCGCCTCCTCAGAATGAATGGCTGGGGCTGTACACCAGGGGTTGTGTGTGAGATATATACACACACACTTATCAGCAAAAAAAAACCTGTAAAGACATAAATGTTGCATCTGTGGACACTATAAAGAGAATAAGTTATCTAATTTAAATTAATTACCATCACCTATTACATGAGCAACAAAGGATGGCACCCCTTCAGAACAAGAGCTTATAATCATTATCCTCCCAAAAAGTAATAGTGTAGGCATTTGTTATCCAAGTGGCTGCTTCAAGGATGTTCCAGCGCTTCTGACCAGGATTCTTCCTGAGACCTCCAAAAGTCACCAAGACTAGCTCTAGTAGCCCTAGTAAGCCATAGCTTTTAATTGACATGGAGAAAGCTGATTCCTAACTTAGGTACCAAATATATAGCTTTTAATTACAGCATTTGGAAAAAGGAAAAGGTGCTTTCAAAGTGTTGCCTAAAGGACTTTTAATATTCTCTCTAAGAGGAAAGTGGTATAGAAACAGATCTAATGAGAACATTCAATTTCTTTTCTTGACAATATTTCACCTCCTGCCCCAACACCATGGCTATCCTAGAAGGTTTTCTCCCCCTGCCCAAAAAAAGCTTCCTATTTTTTCTGGGCTCATCTCTCACTTATGTCTCCTATAAGCTGGAATGACAGCAACAGAAATTTGTTGAGAGGGTGAGTCTCTAACAAATTACCTGCCTAAGTGTTATAATGAACAGCACAAATGAGTGTGGCCCACGCGTGTGCAGATGTCTCTTTGCAAGGTTGTTGGAAGGTCACATCGTGGCCTTGGCTCTGGGAAAGGAAGCATCTACTTTCAGTTGTCAAGTGATGCTCCCTGTTACAAAGGTTGAACAGTGGAAGACATTAATACCATTATAAATACTTCAGGTACATAGATAGGCTAATAACTCATGTAGTAATCTCCAAAGCATCCGACTTTCATGTGCCAAATACTTTATCATCACAAGGTGGTAATAAGAAATAGCCACAAGGGAAGAGTAACCTTTCCCTACTGGTAAGGAAGCCAGGATTTCAGAGTTACTATGTAATTAATTCGCTTTTCAAGAATCAAAACACCCTAAAGCAAAAACAAGTTCAACAGACTTGTAATAACATAGTAGTAGTGTTAAGCCGCCCTCTTATTCCTCAACAAAAATCTATCCTTTCACTTAGTGTCAACTGTGAAATCCCTGACCCATGTTGTAACCATCTCCTGCCTTAAATACCACATTTTCCTTTGCCTTGGTCTCCTTGCCTCTTGGTTTTCCAGTCCCATGGTGCAGTCAAGGTGCTCGCACTAAGACAATCTCACTGAATGGCTCTAAGTCCAAGATCCTCCCATATGGTAACCCTTCCTGCATTTGTTTTGCCTCACACATTTCAAGTTCAGATTCTTCTAAACTCTGCAGGTGGGAACAATTTCTTGCTAAAGCACACCTCGGCCCCAGCTGTGTGTGCTGGTACTGGGTTCCTGCTTGACTTCCTTAGGACTGCCAGTAGTCTTGGGCAAAAATAACCCCAGTGAAGGGGAAGAAATCAAACCTGTATGAAATCAGGGTAAGACACACCAGGGTGGATCACCTGTACCAACAGATACTGCCTGTGCAAAGCTCTCCATTACCTTCTGCAAACCTCTACAAACTGCACACAGCTCTGCACCTTCATGTGCTGCACCCAGTCCCGGGTCTTTTGGCTGCCCAAGTTTAACTGCTGGCCTTATCTGATGTGCTTGGCACAGAGCAGAGGATGTTTAGGGTGCTGTGTGAAAACAGCAAATATAAGAAGGCTCAATGTACTTCAAAGTATATACTCTGATTATAGAACATTTTTTAAAGTGGATCATTCATTGATAGAGCAGAAACTATCAGTTAATTTTCAGCACGGACCTTCCAGGAAGGTGAGGTTAATACCTATCTATTCTGGCAAAACTTTAAAGGGCTGTTTCCCTTATTTTTTTGTGTTTTCTAAAAAGAACCCCCAAATGTTATTTGGATGTTAATAAAGATCAACACTGACAGTAGCTGTAATTATATATAAACCAGCTGATAATTAAAAACTGAGCTGACAAATAATTTAATTTGGATACATAGTTGGTGTTATATATAAAATTTTAAGAGTTGGCCCTCTTCAGTGCTGTATCAATTGAGAAAAAAGATGCATTTTTGTGATCACGGGAAGAACAAGATGGCTGAAAAGTTGAAAAGATTATGCAAGTACAACAACTTTTTATACAGGGGAAAGGGCTATATTTGGGCTTCATTCCCCTTTTCATCTAAAGTCTAATTCCCCACATTTTATGGTCTATGTGGTCTATTTCATAAAATCCCATGTATTGTTTTCTGATTCTGTATTCAGTGAGCATGTGCAGGCAGGGAGTCAACAAGGGACCACAACTGACATTGCAGTGCGGGTAGAGGAGCAATTGTGGAAAGGTTACCACTGACACACACAGACAAGAGATTGAATTTACCAGTTGTCCTGATGGACAGCCTTAATTTGGGCAATTATATCCTGTTAGATGTGAATAAATGCTGTAAATCATCCTAATTTTAATTCAGAAGATAAGATTAGGGCAGGATAGATAAACTATTTATCTATGTATACAGCACAATATATGTTTTGCTCTGTAGCAGCATACATAAAATACAATGTAAACTCTTGACTTGCAAAAGAGTTTAGGTCTCCCACCACAGTCAAATTGGTTGTGGTTTTATTATTGCACATTTAGTAAGCACTTAAAGCACTAAAGCAAACTACAGGTCACTCCCAGAGACCAGAGCCTGCTAAAATACCAAGCCCCTCCAAGTTTGTTTGTTTGTTTGTTTGTTTGGACAAAGGTATCTGAAGTCTGAATACAAGGGTGGCCTGATTCCACTTGTAAAAACAGCAGAAATGCTGCCGTTAATTTTGAGAAGAAAATCTGAAGACACATTTACACAGGGGTACATGGGATAGTAGCTGAAAGAACTGATGCAGGAAAGATCCGTCAAGGATCAGAATTCACTACGGGACAGATCAACACTGCATGTCCTTGTGAACTAGATATTGTCACTACAGTTGTGCCATGACATGCTTGGTCCTGGTGCCCAACTTGGCAGGCACAGGGGGCCCTTGTTTAACTGTTGCTGCAGCCCACAACCATCAGCCGCAGCACTGCTCAGGGCAGCCGTTCTCCCTCAGACACAAGTTCTCTTCTATCCAGCCACACTTCCCTACACAAAGGTAAAACAATTCCAAACGTCCTGGAAGACCTGTTCTCCCCCTGCCACTTACAGCTGCCCACGCTGCAGAAATCAGAGACTGAGCCCCCGGCAGACCAGGGGAGCAGCTCCTCCTGGCTTCGCACCTTCCCACGGGAAGCCGTGCCTGCCACGCGGTGGAGGTGGCCATTCCAGCCCTCCCATGTGCTGAGGAACTCCCAGGGGTCCCTCTCCTCTCCTCTCCTCTTCCCTGTCTGCCTCCCGCACCGGCAGTGTGCTGTGCAGCCGGCTGCTTCGCCAGCTCCTGCCCCCAACGCCCTCACAACAGCTGTGGGCTTAATTATCAAAACAACATTTTAATAGTCTCATAACTGAACTCCCTTCCAAACATGCCAGTGGAGAGGCTGCAAGGATTCTTTTAACATCTTCAGCTAAACTTACTAATAGGCTGCATTTAAATGATTAGGCTGTCCTAATGCGTGCCATTTACTGCTGGAGCCATCCCTCCCACCTCAAATTGCCATTTGCTGTCTCTCATTTCCTAAGTGACTCTATTATCTGCCCGAGTATCGAGTATTGAGGTGGTCAGTGCTCCCACACACCAGACCTCCAAGGAAAGCAAAATACCAGGAAATTATCACGAAGGTAGCATTCCTGCCTCTCATTATCTTCTTTTTCTTCTTTTTCAAGGGACTAATACATTGGTACCCAATCAGCACTCCCAAGGAAGCGAATGTGCTAAGTGTACTTACGCAAATTATTTAAGATCACTAGGGGTTTACTTGCTTTTAACACTTTAAAGAAAAAAAAAGGGGGGAAAAAGGAAGAAAAAGAAGATTTTCTATGACAAGCATTAGTTTCCTTTTTTTACTACCTTCACAACTGAACGATTTCTTGCTTTGAAAAACAATTCTAAAGGGACTCCAAACTAGTATTTAGCTGCTAAGTTAACTTTTCTGTACAAACTCCACAGTAAAAGGTGAATGCACATCAAAACAATGCTGTGATTTTTCGTCAGCAAATTAGCCATTTATTCAGGAACCTTTCCTTCCCACTTCCCATTTTTTAACATTTCTTTTCATATCATTCTTATTGTAGTTCAGCAAGTATTCATTCTCAATACAAACTTTAATGATAACTATTAGGAAAGTGATGAGTTTATCCACTCTCTTTCCTCACAGACTTCTCTGAACTGCTGCTTTTAAAAAAAATAAAAGTACATGTACAGTCATCTTTGTCTGCCATATCTCATGCTCTGAGGTTCCTTGAAAATCTGAAGCAGGTAAGGCAAGGCATTTATTTCCATGAATATGAGGATCTGCTGTGGAAAAGAAAAACTTTAGGAAGTACCTCTGTAGCTCTCCAAATAAAGGCCTAGCTGCACTAAGATCTTCCAGTTAACTTTGATGGGATCAGGATTTTATCCCCTCTCACATCAGTAAATATATTCTTGGAAAAATCAACAGATTTTTAAATAGATTTTTTAAAAGAGCTTATTACTTTGTATGCTAGCTTAGAAAAATGCCCTGCACTGTCAGCTGAGGGGCTTCTGCTCACGTCCATTCTGAAAGGGGGTCGGTCTGCTCTGCCCAGAGAACATTACTGGCCAAGATGTGACACCTCATTGTGAGCCATGTGCTATTTTTACTCAATTTTACAGCACAGTTAAGCAAGGCATTGAGTTGTTGCATGAATTATCTACGGTTTCCCAGCCTATAGATCTGCAGGCTGCTCCCTCCCCGTTCGCCGAATGAACCATTTGTTGGTTAGTCAAATTCATTTCGGTTGGTCTGGAGAAATCTGCTTGTACGTGTTTCGTCTGTTGTGCATCGAGCCGAGGCCAGTGTCCACCCAGCAGATGGAGGAGAGGAAGCGCTGGCCTCCACAGATGGAGCCTCTGTACCCTGCCCTTGCTTAACTCACCCGGGAGATGACCCACTAAGAGAGCCAAATATCTCTAATTTGTCTTTACCACTGTTTCTTGCTGGACTTCCTTATGCTTTTTAGTAGAGAGCAAAAGCAACCAAAGTGCAGTACAACAAATAAAAATAAAATTCATGGGACAGCATTACTCTGGCCACAGGCTGTAAGCTCACAAACTCGGGCCCAAAGGAAGCACCTTCTGCAAAGCCTGCAGTGGTGTCGGAGGTGATGCCCTCGTGTCACAGGAGCACTGGCTACGTGCACCCAAAGGTGGGCACCCATAGGTGTGGCTGCCAGTAACACACCGCACACTGCTAAAACTCAAACTATACCACAATCAAATTATTTATCCTAAAAGAGGAAAACTGAATATAGACCTTTTTCTTCATTGATATTCATTATGTATTATATCCTAACAGTATCTTTAGAAATCCCAAGATGATCAGCAAATCCAGGGAGATTTAAACTATATTTTTGTATTAAAATAGTCAAGGATGTAGGTGATACCTTGTGGCCCCATGTAATTTCAATGTGATAGATTTAAAGGTAAAAAGCTCTTTGCAGTCTGTTGCAGAGGTTGGGCCAGATTCCCATCCCAATTACAGGGAGATAAACCCAGACTAACAATGCTGACTTCTGAATGTTGGAGTTACTCCAGATTTACACTGAGTTTAACAGATTCAAATATAAGTTATTGTGTTCATGTCTCATTATCTCTAAATGAAATATTTATCTAAGCATTACAAATAGGTTGAAAAGGTAGTGCATGGTTCTTCTATTCAAGCTGTCCGAATCTTCAAATTGTAAAGAGTGAGCAGAGCTTTAAAAAGGACATTCCTCTTCCTTTCTTCATTAGAATATCATCTTCAAAACTAGAATATTAAGGAAATAGAAACCAGGGTTTTAAGGTTTTTACAGTCTGTGCTCCAGGGGAAAACAGGCACTCAGCTACGACTGAAATTGCTTCACAACGTGCGCTTCTGGGCCTGTGTTATCCTCACTCCACAGATGAGCAGAAAATATAGTTTGTTTCTTTTTTTTTTTTCCCCCTGGTTTGGCATCTGTGGCTCACTTAATGCTCCTGGATCCTGCAATGTTCTCAGGGAGAGACAAAGAGCGCTGACTGAATATTTTACTGGAAAAAAACCCTACTCCTGTCTTCTGTAAGTGTGCTTCATGCATCCTTAAAATGACCCCTTACAGAGATCACGTGGAAAAAAATAAAACCACAGCCTTTTTGTTCAAAAAAAGGCAGAATCTTGAGGGTCAATCGCTTCCCTTCAAAAAGCCAAGATCGGCGCTTCATTTCAAAACTCATCAAAACAAACTATCATTCAAATATTAACCTATTTCCAAAAATAATACAGAAGATGGATCTTCCTGCACACCTGTGGCAAGATGGATGCCCTAGGCCAGCCTGCACATGGACCCTTTCCACCACCAGCCTCCTCCTCAGCCTCCCAGCAGCCCAGGGCACAATGCGCCCTCCGGCCCTGTGCAACTGAGAAGTGCACGGACTAACAAACCATGGGCAGCTGTAATTCCTCACCCACATCTATATTTAAGAAAGGAAAGGCAATTGCTCAGTCTAGAGTTGAAACCCTGAAATAAAGGCTGCATGATACGTGCTGCTGGTACAGGGCAAGCAGCTGGGACTCTGCGTAGGTAATTTGGACTTTGTGGCTCAAATGTCGCCAAGTTATTCAGCAGCCAGCTGACCGCCTGCGATTCACAGCTTTGCTGTGGGCAGACAGCAGTGCAGGGGCTGAAAATAGCAAGGCCACAAGGCCTGGACACATACTGTGATACTTCCAAGCCCCCAAGCACTAAAACGACCTGAAACCCAAAGGCAGCCTTCTCACCAAGATGATACTTGAGCGTCCAGGTTCACATCTGTTCACCGAGTAATCAACTCATGATATGCTATGGTTGCACAGGCAAACCTCCTCCAGACTTCAGTCAGCTCTTTGTCCAAAGTAAGAATGTATTTAACTACATTATTTGCCAATGAGTTTATGTTTACTATTAGCTCTTGTAGGTATTTGCATTTCTGGTTAAGCAATACAGTGCCTTGCCCATGAAGATCTTATTTTTAGCTCACCTATAAGTGCATGGAGGAATTCAGTCAAGTAAAAAATTCTGCAAAAACACCAGCTGTCCAGTGATACAACACAAAGAAATGGAAAGCTCATGATGAACC
This sequence comes from Platyrinchus mystaceus, assembly GCA_035041135.1. Lineage (NCBI taxonomy): Eukaryota > Metazoa > Chordata > Aves > Passeriformes > Tyrannidae > Platyrinchus > Platyrinchus mystaceus. The sequence continues at coordinate 8,060,850 of JAWWLV010000021.1, forward strand.
TCTGTGGTGGAGTTTGAAGCAATGGTCTAATTTTGGGGTAGCTTTCACCTTGGGGAGAAGGGGTGTGGGTTTTGACCCTGCTCAAGGATGGTACATATTAGGCAGCAACGCTAAGATTTACTCAGCTGCAGCCCTGTGCAGACAGCCCTGTGCAGAACACCGTCCCTGCATGACACCCCAGCACCAACCATGAAGGGCTCCCACTCTGCCTCTGGCTCCTACACACCTACCCTGCCTAAGGAGGTTATCAAGGGGGGACATTACTAAACACTCTCTGTCACTGAATGAAACCAGTTCCTTCACAACTTCACTGGTGTGTTTGGTTTCTGGCAGAAAGGACACAATGGTCAAATCTTGTCCTTGAGCCAACCATAATCTGTGTCCTCTGCATTGTGTTAGAAGGAAGAGAAGTTTTAAACTTTCATAAAGCATAATAAAATATTGTTTAGGTTGATGTGATGCAGCAGACAGCTCATATGGAAAGCATACGCTGGTCTCCTGTTGTTGAGAGCAGGGAATACACTGCCTGTGACTGGAATATGGTGCATTATTTGAACTACAGCAAGGCGCTAGGAAGTCCTTGCTGATTCCAACTCTGGCAATGAAGAAATGTCCTGAGAGTTCAGAAGCAGAGAAGATTTATACCATATCCGTGATATTTATATTAATAAATGATTCATGTTATTGCAAGGACCACTGCTCAAAATACTTTGCCTTCAGAATTGTGGGCAAACAAAAAAAATTGTGTTTCCCAAGATCCACCGATATGGGTTTACACGGTACTCTAATGTAATCACAAGAACATTAAACAGTACGAAAGTCTTCTCTCTTTTCCATGGCTGATTAAGCAGTTGGGAACAGAGAATTTACTGTGAAAAAAGCAAACAATTATATGCTATCTGAGGTAAACATTACCTTAGTAATGGAAGCTGAGCTTTAGAACCTTATTGTCAGTAGGGATTAGCATTATAATACTTAAAATGACATTTATAACACTTACTGAAATTACAAGAATGAAGTCTGTGGAGACACAGAAATGAAATCAGCTCAATGTGTTTTTATAAGAATACTGAAATCTAAGTCCCTTGGAGGAAAGATATAGACATTAACAGTTTTTGCAGGCTTCCATTAGCTGTTCAAATTTGAATACTGTTTCTTAGGTGAGCTCTAAT
>JAWWLV010000021.1:8067021-8134521 GCA_035041135.1 Platyrinchus mystaceus
ACTTCTATTACAGCATACCTTTGCCCAAGATTTTGTTACTGCCTGACTGACAGAAACCAGACAAAGAAATAAAACAAAAGGGGAGGAGGGGGAGGTAATGTTAAGCTTTCCATTTATTTAAAAACATATATTACTTTAAGATTCTGCTTTACTTTATGCTAAGGAAACTAACTCAAGACCTGATCAGAGTATCACTTTTCAAATGCCTAAATCCCTGTAAAGGTTTAGTGTCTGGCTGTGTGCATTTTGCTCAGTATTAACATGTTCAATGGAGTACTTTGATTTTTTTTTTTTTTATCTAGACGCCAGAAGCTGGTGAATATATGCTTCATAGCTTCAGATAAACCTTTTGTTCTTCTGGGGCTGATCAGCTGGTGCGGCAGCGAGAGGGAGAGGAGGAAGGAAATTCACAGGGGCTCCACGGTTTCAAAAAGTCAAATTACCTCTGAGCCATGGCATTGCTGATAATTTAAATGAAAAAATATATATACAGGCTGCACCACACAACATCTCTACTGTTAGGACTTTTAATGAAGCCCCAGTTGTGATGACACTGAAGCAGGGAACGCTACGGTGGGATAATTACTTGGCTCCCTCGCAGCTGAGTTTCACAGATGCATTATTAACGGCACATTCCATGCCATAACGAGCACCGAATGTAGGTGGGATTCGCAAGCCCCGGCATCCGCCATTAGCAGGTTGGCGCAAACACAAATGAGTGTTTTCACAAAAGCATGCAAAGGTTGTGAAATTCCAATGAATTCTTTCACTGGAAAAAAGAGTTCAAGCTGCCATGACCGGATATGTCACCTCCCATGGCACGCCGCGCGCCTGGCGAGGCACCATGGGAAATTACAGAATCAGAATGCATTGATTTTTCTGTAGAAAATACAGGCAGCAGCCCTGATGAAGAATTAAGGAGGAAATGTAATAACCTAATTCTTCTCCAACATCCTCACACACACCCTTTCCAGCCCGGGCACCTGGCTCCTGCATCCAGACAATTGCCAGGTGAAAGACACAGATAAAAATTCACTTTCCCTTGGCAAATTTTCCCTTGGTGGTGAGATACTGGGCTGGGTACACCACTAGCTGCTTGTACCAGGGCTGGACTTGGCCCACTTTGTCTGAATGTCATCAGCTTAAGGACACATTTCCAAGAAATGCTTGTTATATGCCACCACGTGTTTTATGTTATTCTCCATGACATTCATCTCCTAAACTTTCCTTAGCTACAAACCCTAAACAGGTTTTCTCCATAGAATACTATTTACAGTATAAGAAATTATTAATAATTCCTCTTCAAACTGTACTGCCTATGGCTTGAAAACTCTGGAGAATACAGAAAGAATTTTCCCTCTCCTTCACACCACACACATAGAAAACACGACGTTAACATTTCCTTTATTATGGGGCAAGTTGGCCGAGCACTGCACCTCCATTCTTTCCTGGCCTGTTCAGTGGCACACAATTCAGCCATTCCCCACTGCTGCACAGTAGTGCTTATTTCACTGTTTACTGGGAAAGTTTGAACTAAATGCAGTTACAAAATTAATGGCAGCCCTGCTTTACCTTTTTTTTTTTTTAAAAAAAGCGCTTCTATTTCAAGGTGACCCTTTTATTATTGTGTCACCCCAAGTGTTGCTGCTCACACTGAACCAACACTCTCCCAGTAATTAACACCAGCACTTAATGAAGTCCAGCTGCTGTGATGGCAAACTGAAGGGATGACAACCTTTTTAAACTAGTACTTGGGCTACTCCAGTTACATCTGCTTTAAAACCACAGTAGTCAACTTCTCTTTGCCTACTTCTCAGAGATAATTCTTACCAAATAAGACAAGTGTTCGAGATTAAGCACTTAATAACAAAGCTTATCTCTGAACTAATATTTCAAGCTGGAAGTGATATAAAGGGCTGGATCAACTTAAATGAACACTGCAAAATTAATAAAAATCCCAAGCAGCAAATGAAAAGCTAAAATGAAGATTTGCACTGTTAAATACATAAACCTTTAAAAACCCTAGAAGTGAAGTTCCAAGGGAAAATTGGAGACAGATTCTTCAGCAATATCTGTTCCTCTGAACTCGTTTCCTGATCCAGCATGAGAGTCACTAACAGCCAATGCTTTATTAAACTAATACTCTCTGCCAGTAGTTTCATTACATGCAGGCGTATGGTAGGGATACTAGGTGAGTGCTTTTGGAGACTGTTTAAAAAGGTTTGTGTTATAACTCATGCCACATGAATTTTCAAAAGAACTCCTTCCACAGTTTTCCTTTACACATGCTTTCTTGCTCTGCTCCTTAAACTACCTCTCTTAAAATACTACTTTTCCATGCAGAAGTACCAATAACATTGTCCAGTTTAAGTGGGTAATTTCTAAACTCCTCTTCATAGCCAAAAAAGGCAATTTAAAATTGCAAAAGATGCCCTCCCTGTCTTTCAGACCCACAGATATTGCATCCCTCATTTCTGCTTTACATACCATGCAGTACTCCCACTTCAGTTGAGGAGCCATCTGATTTGGGCTGGAGAGAGAGCTGTGAGCTGAGCTGAGCTGAGCCTTCCCAGGGAGAGGAGCCCCAGCCTGCTGCTGGAGCTGGGGGAGGAAGCAGGGAGGGCCAAGCAGGTGAGGCTCAGACAATGAAGGGCAGAACCCTGGCAGATGTACTTAGTTTTCAAAATTACTAAAAGAGATAATGGCTTTTATGGTGATCAACACTAAGAGGCATTTTAAAATGCAAGTGGGAAGGGAACTGACTAATTTACTTTTATTTGAACTAATTTACACATAGGAAAAATGTATCAATTTACAAATACATTCACCACCAGGAAATCAACATTTCTTTCAAGCAGGGGTTAATCCAAGGCTCAAGGCCCTGCAGTCAGTCCAATTTTTCCACCAGAGACCTAACATTGTGGGATCGGTATTAAAAGTACATCCTCGATTATCCTGGATGTCTGTGCCCCTGAGAATATAACATAAAAACAAAATCATTAGCTTACACAATAAAAGTCCTTGAAAAATAAAGAAATTCTTGTGTACAGAGCAATGCTGACTTCCAAGCACAAATTCCTTTGTTTTCCTTAATGCTAGCTTTGGACCCTACCAATGACTCAAAAAGAGCTGCACTGAACTAATTGCATAACCTGGCAGCACTCTACAGTGTGTCCACATTGCACAGGCAGGAAGGTAGCAAAGGATAAAAGCCAAGAACCCAACTTTGGTGTAATTTACAGAAAATACTGCACACATTACACCATCTATTTTTCTTATTGTAAGTTTGATATTAAATTATCCACACTTGCATAGGGAAAGCCAATGTTTAATTCTCCAAAAGCTGTTGTTGTGGGTAGGTTCTACAAGGGCAAACCATGGGAACAGGACGCAGTGGTTTCGCATGGCATGGTACAAGGCTCACAAGCCTCTTGCGTGCATTGGCCTCTATGTAAGAGTCAACCATGGAAAATAGGCTGTTTACAACAAAAGGCATCTGGTAACCATGATTATTCCTGCTTTAAAACGGAACATTTTAGATTTCTTAGCTCCCTCTTTTGTTCAGTTTTAGTTCTCAAGCTTGCTGTTTTCTGCTCTGCTCTTTTTTTTATGCACATTATAACTCAGCATGACAAAAATCTCTGTAGTTAATCACGCCAATAATTTTTAAACAGGTGAGTGTTATTAGTTTCACCAAGAAAGGAGGTTCATAGGTATATTTTAAATTCATTTTTCAAATCATTCCACAAGGCAGCTACCCTGTTTCCTCTGCAATGATAAAGCTCGCCACTTGCTAGCCTGGAAACTCAAGGGAATTGTCTACTTGAAAGTAGAGCCAGAACTGCTAAATATGTATTCATATCTAGATATTGAAACCATCCTGCTTCCCAAACATTAGCTGTTCATGCAGTCTTTACTCAGACTTCAAGTTCCTCTAACATGTTGGTGGTGCTCAAATGCACACAGACACCAGCGTCTGCATCCATGAAATTAAAGGTATTTTCTCTTCTGTCCCAGAGGCCTCTTTTTAAAGTTACTGTGTGACAGCACTCTGGAGTTAGGCAAAGTATGTACAATAACTTCTGAAGAAAAAAAATTAAATCCTTCATTATGAAACTGGCAGGAACTGAAGTTCCTTATAGGATACTACCCTGTGTTCAAGATTTTAAAAGGCAAGGCCATAGACACCTGAAAATTAAGTTTCTTCTATATATTCATGAACAGAAAAATAGACAACTTAAGATTCTGTATTGAAAGCAGGATCTGTAGACCTTTCAATATTGTTGATTTTATTACTTCAGTGCCCTCAGACATCACTATATCTGCATAGGTGCAGTTACTCCTGTGTAACACAGTGTACATGCTCTATAGGCATGGGAGTAACTTCATGAATTAGTGTATGACAGATGTGGCTTGGTCAGGATCAAACAACAAACATACCACAGGCATTACTTCAGAGATGTCACTGTCCCACACCCTTTTTTAAGAACAAGATTCAGGATTCTGGCATCTTGAACTTTAAGCCTGCTCCTAAAACAGGCATATTTTACTCAGACAAGACATAATTTTATTGTATAATAACTCAGGTATGGAATAAAGTTTTTCTTACTGCAATGAAGTGGAAGAGCATGTTTCCACAGTCTTTAGAGTGTTAGCTCTCATGTTCTTCCATAAGTCACGCTCTGGATTGCCACAAGTCCAGAGCCTCCCTGTTAGCTGAGTGGAACACAGACAAACCCAAAAGGGATGTTGTTGCTAACCCCAGATCTCCTCTCCACGAGCATGGCAAGGGCTGGCAATGCTTCTCTTGTGTTCCCCTTCCAGACAGGGAAATACTAATTGTCTTTTAAAAATCTCTATAGTATTTTGTCAATATTTTTTTATTACAGCAGAGCATGTATAAATATTTTATTGTAAACCAAGGGCCTAAAATAAACAGTTTAGTAAATAGTTATTACATTACAAGGAAAAACATCTGTGGAAACTGTTTTCCATGTAATTATTCTTGCTATTTTACATTAGCTCTCAATGTGAATTTCTTTGGCTCTAATGTTTCACTTGTTCTAAATCTTCCTCCTTGTTGCTATTATTAAAATCTTAAAAAGGTGCCAAATCTTAAATGAAGAAAAAAAAAAAGATTCGCTAGAAATTATTCATATCACAGTGAGCCTCTACTAAACCTGGCAGGGGTGCAATATTTTCGGTGAAATTAACATAAAATATACAACTGCAAATTATCCAGGAAATAGCTGTGTTCTTTACAGTGCGCATTTACATTTGGTAAAAAATGTTCCACTTATCTGTCTAGCGCAAAGCTCCAATCGCTTCCAAAGGCAGTTTTAAAGGGATAGCGATAGCTCTGCACAGGGAGCACGGTCCTTACAGCAGCTGTAACAAATAGCTGGGGGGAAAAGTGACCTTCGATAATTACTGGAGGTAACAGTCTGCACTGGACATTCCTTGTTGTGAATACTAACAATCTAATTTTAGATATAGTTCCCTTTTGGTACGCTAGATGGATTTCCTTTCTTAGGCCTAAGTTCTTTCTACTAAACACAAGAAAAACTGTAATACTATGTAAAATGCAAATTTTGCTGTAAATATTTTATAAAATTGTTGCATACATCCCAAAAGCTATAGGTCTTAATTGAGAGCAGGCTATTTTTCCAGTCAATATATGGAAATGGAAAATGCTAATTCATGTTTTTCTACTTATGAAAAACCCTAGAGAATGGCAAAACCACAAATGCACTCACTTTAATATTATAAATATAATTTGGCTCCCTCTTTGCAGTCCCTAATGTCCTGGCTTTTATCTCCCAATGGCTGCAGAGGAAGAATCAGAGAATCGCTTTTACATCCCCTGCGCAGGAAGTCCCCCCCGTGTGCTGCCAGCTTGGCAAAAGAGCAACAGCCTGAGCTCACAAACACGGCAAACAGGAACTGAAACAAGAAATTCCAGTGCTCTTACACAGGAAACAAGCCCCACACGACAGCAAACCTGCTCAGGATGAGCAGCATGCACACTCAGCCTCACCGGTCAGAGTGGCCACCGCCATGGGCCAGCTGGGTGGAGGAGCAGAGCTGTCCCCACACTGTCCCCCAGCCCCATGGCTCTGCCTTGCATTTATTTCTCTCCCTTCAGAGCAGCCAGTGGCTTGAACAATAAAGCCTGGAAACAATCTCTCACAAGTTGTACTGAATATGACTAAAAGTCATTTAGCCTGCTCCAGCGTACGGTTTCTTGCGCTTGCTTTTTTCCACCCACTTTTCATTTCCTTGTCAAGGAAAAGACTGGGTTTTGCATCTTATAGAAATCATTAGGCTGTTAAAACTCTCCAAATGTCACTGATGCTGGCTTTGAAGAGTGAAAATGATATTATTCCCCATTAGACTTTTAATCTCATGATTAGAGCTAAAGTTAACATGGCTTTTTCATTTTCTACCAGGCAAGAGTAAACTCATTTTTTCTTTCTCTACCAGAATACTTAATGGCATCCTATCTTGATGAGCAACATCTCATAGTTAAACAGTGAGAACAATGGAAATGCAAAACATTTCGAAGATGGGTTTTGAATTTTTAAATGCTATTGATTAACCATGAAAATTCTTACAACATACAGCACAGCAAAATCCACCCGTGGAAATCCCATATGAGTCAAAGTCCCTACTCTTGTCTGGCAAGAATGCAGTCCTCGCTGGCATGGCAGAGGGACAAGGCAGGGGAGGATCCATTTCTTCACAGTTTGAGATCTTACTCTACATCCCCTAAAACTTACCCCTACAAATGTTTCTGAACCCAGTAATGCAAATGAGTGTGAGTGGGACCCAACATGCCAGTAAGAGCTACTTGCCTGCGTGACAACCACCCCCTTAGACTCCTCATGGATGTTTAGATTTGTGAAAACCTTGCAGAAGAGTCTGTGAAGCAAGAATTTACAGGTGCATGCTAGTTTCAAAACCCGCTGTACAGCATTCACTGTTATTATAGGCAGACACATGAAAAAAATTCAATTTTCTTCATTCAAGACAGACTCTGATAACCAGCTAGTAAAACTCAGACTATAATTTCTTATTCAGTGTTCCACATGAGATGCATTTTGCTGAATTTAACATGTTTTACTGTTAATGGATTTCACAGTGTGTTGCCATTTTTATACAGCTGTCCAAATAAAATGTTTTGTACAATGATGTGCTTTTACTATATTGCTAGCTTGCAAATGGCAGCCACTTCCCCAGTTTAAGCCTTACAAAAATGGGAAAACTCTTTGACTAGGCCATGTAAAATACATATTTGGGGTCTCTAGAGTTCTTTTCCTAGTAAGTCATGTTCAAACAAGAACAAAGATACAAGATACACATAATTACACCTTGTACATTTATGGTTTAATAGTATTTCCACTAACGAAAAATCAAATCTCAATCACTTGTTAAAAGAGTATCAAGTCATAGTTCTAGAGGTAACAGAGCCACAGCCTTGTGTTAGCTGAAATCAGGCCTCATAGCCTGCATGACAAATGTCTCTTCTTTAAAATTGCAGACTGATGTTTAGATTGCATGGACTCCTAGTGCACAAAACACAAACCACTCAGTAGTTAATGTTTCCAGGCAATGTCTGTGCTGAACTCCAGAACTGCTAACCTTCACCATCTTTCACTGCATTTACAAGCAACTGCACATTTCCGTATCAAAACAGGCTGTTTAAAAAAATACAGAGTAAGTTTTCCCCACATCAACTCGACATGAACTCTTGGACCACTTATGGACAGAAATCTCCCAAATCAAAAGGTATGATGGTACCTGGGCATCAAATGCCTTGACAGTGAATATTAACACTGCTAACATGCTTAGAAGAAAAAAAAAAATCCATAAAAGTATCAGTGAAAATATTAAAAGAACCTAGATTTCCTTTTAATAATGCTTCAATAACATATTCAAGTTTTCCAATACCTCAAATATTTTTGTAGTGTTGGATTCCTGTAGTAAAATTGTCAATCTAGATTTTCAAATAAAGTAAACTAAGTAAATAATATCTCATGATTTAAATTCCTCATTCCATCAAAGTTCATCATTCCGGTTTAATAAAAACATTGTTGGTTTCATTTTTGGGTATATTGGAATTAGTCTTCAAAGGAAATTCTCTCCATTGATGTTCTTTAAGTGAAGGCACAGCTAATACCAGTTTTAAAAGATTTTACAGGTGAAGGGAAAGTTGCTCTGCTTTCCTATTTTCACCCCAAATCCTTTTTTTCTGAATCAAAAGTTAATCTATCCTTTTCTTTTTTCTTTTTTTTTTTTTAAGAAACAGGGGGATAAAAAGAGAATTTCTTAACTAGAAAGTAAACAAGGAGAAAATGTCACTGGAATACTTCTTTCCCTTCAACTTTAGCTATCTATATCCGGCCCAGCTTGAATCAGTTACTGTTCATTGCATGAGGTTTCATCATTTAACTTTTGTTGCCAATATTTATTCCAGGATATAACTCACAGTCATGGGGTTTAAGAAATATTTCTCCATACCCCAATAATACGTGATATCTGATGCGTGCAAAACATAACAGCAGAGGACATGCCAGTGGTGCTAGTTGATGTTGATCCTTTAAAACATCCAAACTCTATTCAGAACAAAACCTAAAACCTATGGATCTGCCTAGCCTGAACCATGCTAAAAAACTTCCCAGTGAATACAGAACACAATAAAGTCATCATAAGATCTAAACACTTCACAGTTACACACACAACACTCAATAGACTTGGTCATTTTTAAGGCCCTTGACTGATCACCAGATGATGAATGATGTGCAGCTGAAGGCAGGATTAAATCCCAAGTAGGCTATGAATGACTAAAGTGGGATGTAAACACGTAAGCAGTGTGCTGTGCACTTCCTACCAGGTACCATTTTTTGTAGTCTTCTCCACCAATTCAGGAGATGCAAAAGAAGGAAACACTGGACCAAATTGGCTTTGGCCTATTCCTACAGGAAGCAAAAAGGCTCAGCTCCTCCCCACAGGGTCAGCACCTTATCCACACCATATATACCTGGATTTGTGTCAGCAGGACAAAACACAAAACAGAGATTGTCCTCCTGTACTGGGCACTGGTAAGGCCACAACTCAAGTCGTGCATCCAGTTCTGGGCCCTGCATGACAAGAAAGACATCGAGGTGCTGGAGTGAGTCCAGAGAAGGGAACAGAGCTGCTAAAGGATCTAGAAAGTCCTACAAGAAGCAGCTGAGGGAGCTGAAGGTGTTCAGCCTGGAGAAAAGGAGGCTCAGAGGAGACCTTATCGCTCTCTACAGCTCCCTGAAGGAGGCTGTAGCCAGGCGAGGGTCAGCCGCTTTTCCCAGGCAACAAGAGAAAAGAGGAACTGGCCTCAAGCTGTGCCAGGGAAAGTTCAGGTTGGACATCAGGAAGGATTTTTTCACTGAAAGGGTTGTCAGGCATTGGAATGGGATGCCCAGGGAGGTGGTGGAATCATCGTATCTGAAAGTGTTCAAGAAACAACTGGATGTTGCATTCAGTGCTCTGGTCTAGTTGACAAGGCGGTGTTTGGTCAAAGGTTGGACTCGATGATCTTGGAGGTCTTTTCCAACCTAAATGATTCTATGAAATGGGTGAAAAAGATGACTATGGAATACAGTGAGGTGTTTTGGCTTGCAATGGAGCTATGTCTTCTGAAGACCATGGTATTCATATCCATGATTTGAGTTTTTCAGTTGTGGCAGGACAAATTTTTTCATTTATAAAATCATGATCTGCCAGTTGTTTTGACATTACAACAGGGAATTCTGACAGGGATAGCCTGAAGTCTTCTTCCTCAAGCTTACTGTGCAATCACATCGTAGTTATTGGCTGTCACAAGAACGTAAGTTTTTTATTTTTTAACTAAAGAAATGTAATTTTTAAAATGGCACACAATGAATCTGCCAAGTCAAAATATTCAATTAAAACCCTTCCGATTTTTGAAAAGGCCCAAAGCTGTCAAAAGTTACTAACAAACTGAATAAGAAGAAGTCTGTGACAAAACCTTGCTATACAAGGAAGCAGCACATCTGGCACAAACTACAGAGACCAATTGTGCAAAGGCTTTATGTGTGCCAGGACCCTGGAAACACAGAAAAAAAAGGTAAAAGCCTTTAATAGTTTACAAGGGCTTCCTTCATGTCGATCACTGTAAGGAACCTCAGGATAGAAAACCTTTCCTCCACAAAAAAAAAAAAAAAAAAAAAAAAAGTGCCAGTACCCCAAACAGACAGAGCATCCAGGGAGGCTTGTGTTTGATTTGACTTACTTGCCAGCTATGAAAAAACAGAAATAATTTTTTAAGGGTCATGTCGGTTGGCAGCCTCTTGTTCTAGGAGACCAGATTAAATCTTCCACAAGGTTAAGGATGCTGTTGAGTTTGAACTATAATTAAAGGCAATGGGCCAACTGTCTCACTTTGAAGTCAACCAAGTAACAGGAGGTACAAATCTGGACCTTTAACATACGAATAAACCCTTTTTCTCTGATAACTAGAGCCAGGGTACAGCATATGCACACCAGTACCCTTACTGATTCAAAACCAGAGGGTTGTTCCATAATCAAAAGAAGAGATATAAACATTTTAGGTCCAATGCTCAAAAGTGCTGAATATTGAACCAGATATTCAGAAAGAATGAAATCCAGAGTTTTAGCAGTAGAGAAGAAATTTAACTACAGATTATTGATATTATATACATTCTTTTCTCATTTTCCTATGGCTGGAAACAGTCTGGAGCCTTGTCTAGGTTTCCCCAAAGAGGTAAAAAGAGTATTTGATAACTCTGCCTAAGCTAATTCCTAGCTAACTCAGTACAGGTTTTTCCAGCTTCACTAAACATTCCTTCCTTTGTTCCTTATTCACTTCTCATGTATCATCTGTCTTTCACAAAAAAGCACAAAGCTTTCTGTCAGTCAAGAAAGGTAGTACTGGTACCTGATGTTTCCAAACCAATACTTTCATTTGGCAAATAAAGAAGAAATGGGGATAACACTTACTTTATCCAGATAAAATTATTCTCTGTTAATAAGTTCCCTTAAAGAAATCATCAACATCTAGATTTTAAGGACATAACTGATACAGACATTAGTCCCACATGAGGAGAAGAACCACATCCTGAAAAGATTACTTATATGAAGCCTGAAGACTACACCTAGAAATGGTGGTGGGTTTTTCCCTCCTCCACTCCCAAGATATATTCTGGCATTTTTTTCCTTAAAAGTAGGGCACAGAGGGGTGCTGACCTCTCCACCAGAAAGCAGAGTCATTTTGCCATCTGCAGGGAAAACCTAAGCCCCATATGGTGAGGACCTGCTTTCTTTTCTGTTTTCAAGATTAGCAAAGAGGGGGCTAAGAAATGTGTTTGTAAACTTAGAAATACAGGGCCCCGCACAGGTCAAATACCTGAGAATAAGGCAGAAAGCATCTCTGCAGACTTTTAAATACAAACATAAACAGTTTTCAAGGTTCATTAATAAAATGAAGACCAAGTTACACATTAAGAAAAATTACTTCTACACAGAGCAATGTTTACTGAAAAATAGCATTTTTTTGCTACACTAATGTTGAAAGAGTGGGGCTAGATTGAGGAGCTTGCTAAAGATAACTTTGAAGAAATATCACACTTAGAACTCAGACTGATTGCAGAAAAGGTGCTTTATCAACTGCTCCCTTTATGAATAAATATGAAACTACCAGGAAAATGTTTAAACAGGTGTAATCATCACTGCGTATGAAAATTGAGTTTGGCGGCTGTAAGGAATCTTAACATGGTTAAGAAAGAATGAAAGCAATGTAAAACTGCGATCACAGCCGATTATGCATGTATCATGCAAAACAGGGATGTTGTCATAGCAGCTATAAAAATGTCAGTGAAAACTGAACTACTATTACCAAGTTGTAAATGAAATGAAAAATGCAAAAGGAATATGTGAATGAATACATTAAGGGAAATGTTATTTCTTTCCTGATAGATAAACAAGCAAAAATAAATAAATTTTCATGAAATGGAGTAATTTGTGTGAACAAATATGCATAGATAACAATTGCAGGAGGCCACATATGCACAGTACAACTGGATAAAATTATTAAGATTTTGGATAAGTAATTTTCCAGCCTTAGAAAGGAAAGAACAGTAAAAATGTAATGTTTTGAAACTAGTTTCAAAGTAAGAAACCAACTAAGTAATAGATTATATTAAGGGCCAATGTTGTTTTATACTAAAGGGAGTTGCTTCTGTCTGTTAGCAATGGCAACTTGGCTTTCAGGACAACTACACTGCTAAGAAGTGTGATTTGTAAAAAGAAACATTTCTAGCCTTTAATACATTATACTAATTACAACATTTAATTACTTGTACAAGTGGTTAATGCTAAAAGTAATGAACACAAAATACCAAACCGGGGCTTAGAGTGGGACAAAATGCCAGGAGGACCGTACTGGCGAGCAGATCCCTCTGCCCAAGAGCTCGAGCCAGCAGGGATCTCCACCTGGGCAAAGTCTCCTGCTGCAGCACCAACAGGACTCCGGCCACCCCACGGCACTTTCACTCCCTGGGTTTAAGGCTCTCATGGGCGTGTGGAGACATCATGTATGTTCTTCATCTCTTAAGGTAAGTACACATTGCTTTTTTAAAAAAAAATTAGTCTTTGACAATAGGCAGACACTGAAAAATGAAAGTCTAGTACATATTCTTTATTAAAGCAACTCCACATAGAACTGGATACTGAAGCAAGCACGGAGTAAATATATGAAGGTTGTACCTTCATTTCTGCATTAAAAGAGCAATTACTTGGAATATGCTTTACAAACATCAAAGTTTAAAAAAACATTTCTGAGTTCCTAATGTGTCCATAATTAATTCACACATTCAGCTGTTGAGTTCAGAAATATGTTCAGAAATATGTTGATAATTTGCAAGTAATGCTTCAAAAACAATCTGGCACATTTTATTTGCCTTAATGCCTGAAAGCTACTACCAAGACAGTGCTTTACAATGTCATCATCATTGCTACAGTGTACATGCTTTAACTAACTGCAGTGCTTAGATCTGAAGAGTTTCCCTCAAGAACTGAACAGTTTTGTCTCAGGACACAAAGTCATGACAGTACGTTACCAAACAGAATCACAGAATCATTCAGATCAGAAAAGACCTCTGAGATCACTGAGGCCAACCTTTGGCTGATCGCCACCTTGTCAACTAGACTGTGCCACTAAGTGCCACACCCAGTCATTTCTAGAACACAAATAGCACCCTTAAACTTTAAATCTATTAGAATTCAAGTATTGTGTGAAACAAAATGTGCAGGAAAAAAATAGGAATTTTACAAGAATTAAAGATGCCCTTCTTCCAATATTGACAACATTTATTTCACATAAAATAAAACATGTTTTATTACAAGAGAGATTCTGAAAAGTGTTTGCTGTCCTCAAATCAGTGAGAAAGAGGAACAAAGTGCTTCACAAGATCAGGCCTGAGTATCAGAAATGCTTCCCATCCTCATCAGAGGTAGCCAGGGCTAGTCTCTTTACATGTATAAAAGTAATTTCTGCAAAAACGACACTTACCCACATCCTTGTCACAGAGTCATGCACTCAGAATCTACTGTGACAGGCGGGACCATCCAGAATGAGTCTTAATTTTTATTCATATAATATATAAATTAGCAATTTTGTTAAGATCTGAATTTATGAAAACTATGAAACATAAATCAAAAGAAGAAACTGTTTGCTTCAATTTTTAAACAGAAGAGGAAAACATAACTGGGAATATATGAATTTATGCTTGATTTTGAATACTATCTCAACCCCTTCACCCCTGTGCTGGTTTCATCTTAGTGATTGAGATTGGTATCAACTGCTAATTCTTCCAAACATAAAATCAACTTTCTAAATTGCTGCTTTTTAGAAAATTATTTCTATAGTTATTAATTCAGTTTGGCCTCTTATGAGCACCCAACTGATTTCATTATTTTCAAATATTATGTTATTTTAAAATGTTAACAAAATAACAAATCTATAGTTCGTCATTTTTTTGTTTAGAACACTGGTATGCATTGGAAAGAAATGCAACTGTGGATGGATGTTTCCCCTCCTCTTTGTGTTTAAGTCTGGCAGAGTGTTTCCAGAACTTGAAACATGATCTCCAAGGGCAGGAAAGGTAATTAAGATCCTTGGGAGTCCTATGCTACATACAATGTATGATATGCCATGGCTTAGGGGAGTACTCCGAAAACTCTCCCCGTTCCTCCAAACACAGTGTTTAACTTGCTTGTCCCCAACACATCAAACGGGGAGGTGTTTGTCCAGGCTGCCGTTCAAGAACCAGGCCACAGAACAATTTCACTGTAACTTCTGGAAGCTTTCCCTTCAGCACTCCCCTTCGTCCCCAGTGGCTCCCAAAGCACAGACAGGGCCTCACGCTTCACATCGCACACACTGCAGCACATCCAGCCCGACCCCCTCGCTGCTCACCAGTGTTCAGACGGGAATCTGGAGTGGGAGCACTGGCAATTGCACAGGTAAGGACAGGAGCAGCACCAGGGCAGGGCTCTGCTGAGCTCCAAGGAGTCAGACAGCCTCCCATGACCCCATTAACGCTTGCACTCCTTCGGAGCCAGAGCCAGGAGGAACGTTAGAGCAATCCCAGTGTTAGAGCACAAACCAGGAATCAGTAAGTTCCAGCACTGAGCCTCAGTTGAGTTTCCTGTGCATGTTTGCCAGGAAAGAATGGGAGACAGAAGGGTTGGGACAGTTGCTCATCTTCTTTGAACATTAAATGGAAAACATCCCCCATCTAATCAAGACAGAAGTACTGCTATGGCCACTTCTCTTATCCAAACAGCTGAGAACTCCAGCAGGGATCCAAATGTGCTTCCCCTTGATATTGGGCGAACCCACTTGGAGAACAATTCTGTGGAATTTTGTGAACCCTGAAAAGTATTAATTAGGGCACCCAGCCTGGCTGTGGGAATAGCACAGCTGTAAAAACCCAACAGGAAAACCCTGGGTATAATCCTTATGTCCCTGTGCAGGGCTCTGAGCGGGTTTCCCTTGACAGTGCACTATGGGAGCAGTCACTGCTCATTTGCCATGGGGACTCAGAAGTGACCCCATGATGGAGACTGAGGTTCCACAGCTCCCCCAGCCACTGGGGAGAGGCTGCACTGACAGATTTCCACGCTTCTGGCTGCTGCCATGGCTGCTCAGTGCCCCCTGTAGAGCCCACGGCCGCGAACGCCCATCCTCCCCTGCATCTAATAGAGACGGCACATCAGAGGCAGTGGTAGGTGGGGAGATGAGGGGGAGAAGCTTTAAACATTGCCAGGTCAGCGCAACAGGAGGTAAGCAAGTACAGAGGCTGCAAGAACTACTGAAAGTTTTTGATATAGTCCCAGGTGGACTCCCCAATGCCTGTAAATGTTTCAAAGGGGGATCCCCTTTCTATGGGCATGGAAATGTTTCAAAGGAGCCCCAATCGGTGCAATGTTTCAAAGACCACTGCTCTCTAAAAATTTCAACCAGAACAGCCCCCCTTCCACCAGCTGAAAAGCTTCCTAAACAGATTCCTTCCTGGCTAACCCCAGCTGAGGAGGTCTGTTCTGCTGCATAGAGCCCTTCTACTGGCCCCAGTGAAACTGAAACAAAACATCTCCCGTTTCTCTCCTCTGGGGATGTATCCAGCCTGCTCCTTCCCTGGGGACCCCACGCAGGACCCAATGTGCCTCTGTGTTTGTGCACAGGATGTGAAGGGCTAGAGTGCAGAAGGGTAATTTTTCAAAGCAGTGTGTGGGAGTAGCACTGGAAATTCCCTGCATATGCTTTGAAAAAAATAACCCCCCTACCTCCATGAATTATGAACACGGCCTCTGACTCCAGACTGAGGAGCTGAGAGGTTGAAGAGGGAGGCACAGCCAACTTAACTGGAAGCAGTTTTTAAGACTATGATGTCAGAAACAATTGAATTCTTTAATCATATTATGGACACTCATACTTAACAAGTATAGCTGCTACAGAGCAGGGATTCCTTTGTTGACAGTCACTTGAGCAGAATAAAACTGTAAGCAAGTGCTTAGGATATCTCAACTATTGATTTTGTGTTTATCAAAGTATGAGAAGAAAGTGCTGCTGAGAGGACTTGGATTATCAAAGCCAAGGGATTTTTTACCTAAAAATTACATGTCAAGGCTAACTTCATTGTCTTGGCTCACCTCAAATTCAAAAGAGAGATAAAAATCTCTCCCTGGAAATGCTTATCCTAGTCAAACTCTTATCTTAGATTGGTATCAATCATTCATTTTCCCCAGACAGAATCTCAATGGCTATATTAAACCAGACACCTTAACTTTAGACAGATACAAGTTCACTTGAGATAAGGCCAGCCCTAAGCTCCTGAGGACACACAGTCTGAGAGCAAGCTCCACCTGTCCCCCAAACCCCTGTATGTTCTCCCTGAAATCTCAGTGTCCCCCCAGAACTAACAAATCCTCCTCTGTTGATCTTATATTGACAACTATGACATTAAAAATCCCTGTGAAACAGACCTGGGCTGCAGAAACAGCTATCCTGTCTTCTGTCTCTCACTGCCCATCTGGCTAGACTTAATCTAACACAGAGCAGGGAAACTCTTGCACCCCTTATTTTATAAGTGAGGAACCAGCCTGAGCAGTAAGGAGCCATGTCTCTCCTGAGGCCTGAACAAGGGAACAAGGCTCTCAGGCTGTGATCAGAGGGCACAGGAGCAAGCCCAAGAGGCAATCCAACACTCTCCTTACTACTACCAACTCAGAACTATGCAAATTAACACCAAAAATCTGCATAGCGTTTATTGCGGGAGAAATGGTAGCATCTCACCTCTTCTTTTCCCTTCAGTATTCCGCAGCAAAGAACAAATACCAACAAATACAAGTGAGCAAACTCACTGGCAACACCTTTTTGGAAGCACTTCCATGTCCTGAAGGAGAGGGGGCTCAAGTGCCTTGTGAACCAAGACACCCAGAGTGGGAGGAATCTTGGCTATTACAGGTTTCTATACTGCTCTCTTTCCTAAACTGCACTATTAAAAGAAGTGATGACCTGAACTTAATGCACATCCTCAGACTGTACCTCAGCAAAGCAATATGAAGACATGACACCACAATGGAATAATCACACATTTTCTTACCATGTCCTGGTATTTACAATGTCCTAGATGTACAGACCTGGGCCCATATGCACCTTCATATTTTTACAGAGTTCTTCCAAATATGTATAATAACTTAAGGACAGCTTCAAGGAAACGAAAGGTACAGTATTAAACAGCACCACACTTTTCTCAGCCTTCTATGCCTTCTACTCCTGTTATTTTCCAATAGTACTAATAGTGAACCTTGTAAGGTCATGTAGAGAATTGTGTATGATTCCAGACAGCACTAATTTGAGGACCTACATATATAAATTACACACATCAGTTAGTGGAAAATGAAAAAATTATTTCCTTCCGAAAGGAAAAGTTGATTCCCCTCTTAAATCAAGCAGAACCTTAACTCGGCATTTCAAGACCTTTGTATTTAAAAATCATTTATTAGGTACTGGATCACAAATTAAGTTGAAACAAGTGCTAAGCTTGCCTAAGGACTTCTTTCTTAAAGAAAAATCTAGGGGGGAGCTACATGAAATCACTGTGGTCCAATTAATAAGGATCTCACTCTTCGAGCTTGCAAACAAGAGATTACATTAGCACCTGCTACAAAAGCAAACATTTTTAGATATCTTCATCTTAACCTGTTTGACATTAACTTAAAACTCCTGCCTGGTTCTTGGATGAAAATTATTGTGACTGACATGTATATTTTTCATTTGGGCGTGAGGGTTTGAAGACTGTCAGTCCACATTTCTCTCTCTTTCTGGTATTTATACATAATCCACTTCAAACCTAACAGGAGTTACATACTTGAATTGACGGGACAATAATTTCCTAAATGTAAAATTGTTGAAGGAAAGTCATTAGCCTTATGGGAAATAAATGCTGCATGTGAAGGTAAGAGACATACAGAGAGCACTGTAGGGTCCTTGAAGGGTCTCACCCAACATATGGCTACAGAGGCATGTGTAAATAACTCTTTGTGGTCTATGCATCAAAATAAACTGACCTCTTGGGCCAACACATATATTTATGACATCTGTACAGACAGGAAAAACCTTTCTTTCTGTTCATCAGAAAAGCAATCATACAGCTGCAGCAGAAATACAACCCATCAGATCACAATAACACTTTTACTAACTCCTGCAACAGGACTGTAGTACAAGGCAGAAAGCACTGAATTACAAAACACTTGTATGTCTGAAAAGTTGAGCTTCCTGAAGTCCAGAATTGTTGGAAGAAGAAAAAAACCCATTGAAATAACTCTGTAAGTGTTTTGTTTTGACAGTGTTCCTCAGGAATTCACCACACTTAGCTGGGAAAATGCTAGCAGTTACATCTATTCAATGTCATGACATACAAAATTGAAACATAATTGCTCCTAAGTGGTTGACAACTGGCAAGTACTTTTTACACAGACAGAGAGAAATTTATGCTATCAAATGGAAGATACTGTTAAAAGTTTGATTTTAATATAAATGAAAATGCTACATGAGGACTCAAAAGGATAAGGAAAAAAACTCAGTAGTAACACTTTTATAACCACATATTTAAAAAGCTTTGAAGTGAAGAATCATTACATCAAAATCATTTTCCTTGAAAAATAAAAAAATAAATTACAGCATGAATATTAACAAGTTATTCGAATAGTGAATTTCAAAGAGTAGCAAAAAACAAGCAGCCAATGAGTGGCCTAGTGTAAAGAACGTCTTACCAATCATATGGTTAGCGACATGGATTTGTATCTCTCTCTCATTCTCAAAGGTCATCTGGCACTTGATGCATTGATAGGTCTTTTTCTGTTTAATAACCAAAAAGAGATTAGAGAAAACTGCACTGTAGCATAAGGCAAGTGTGATCATGAATATAGCATGTTACATGCTTCAAATTTCACTGAGGTCTGTTTTTCTCATATATCCCCAGGCCAGGCTTTTCTGGGACCATAAACACAAGCTCTAATTAACAACCTGCTATAGGAAAAAATTTTAATTTCAACTTAAAAAATTTCAAATTATAGTACTTGAAAATCTGAGTACTTGAGCCATAATGAGATTGCTCCTGTCATTTAACCCATTGCAGTAAAATTCCTACAGAGTGAAATAAAAGAAAAATAATTGTTTTCAGAATAAGATCAATTTTCTCAAAAAATTCCACCTTTTGTTAAACTCAAAACACAGTAGGTAAAGAACCTACAGTTACATGGGGAAGTGAACAAAAAAAATGCATTTTGTATCGGTCTCTCATCAGAAATCCTGGAAAAACTGCATTACCACAAAAGAACTACTTCCTAGCACAGTCTGTTTATATTTTCTCCGTCTCAAAGTCAAACCAGGGAGGCCTAGCTACAGAAGTCAGGAGACAGTGTGAAGAAGCAATTACATGAACCATTTATTCAAACAGGGAAAATGGGGTTTGCACTGAGATTGACAGTGGTACTTGTACTTCTGCAACATGACAGGAAAAAATCCATGAAACCATTTGCAGAAATTAAAATGCATGTTGACAAGTTAGACATCCAAGTCAGAAAGAAAAACAAACCCACAAAACCCATGAAGGCTAAGCTTTTGTACACTTGCAAATGCTCTTACTTCCCAAAGCAGGAGTGCGGTGCTTTGGTCTAATGTACAGCTCATTTACTGCACGGGAATATGCTATCTAAATAGACACCTTTTGATGTGTAATTTAGCAAACTGGTCCTTCTGTGCCTCCTTCTTTCTGGAAATAATTCCTACTGCAACACTTGCCACTAGGCAGGAGCAGGAGCATGCAGTCCATAACCTTACGGCTCGAGCTGATGGCAGCAGAACACACGTGACATCTCAGCACACTGGCCACAAGCTCAGTTAGCTGAGCAATGGATGAGAACCCCAAGCCAACAGCACTGAGAAACCCAACTCAGTAAGCAACACCCTTTGGACTTTTTTGAAGGAAAACATTTTGTGGGTATTTTTCGTATACTTTTAGATGCACATCCATTTTTCATACAGCCTCCACCCCACATCCACATATAGAATCCCATTTTTAGGACAGCAGTAATAAGTCAGAAGTTTTGAGTTAGACAGAGGAGTTGCTGTCACCCCCTCTGCGCATGGGATCCAATTTCCTCAAGCACCTGCTGAGGAAAGAACAAATTAGGTGCTGCCAAGAGCTTCTTAACTACTTCCCGTGTCATCAATGGCAACAAGTTAGCCTGCTGGAGGTTAATGAACATGCTGTAATACCATAATAACAAATGCACCAGTCTATGGATGTTACGTGTATTCCATGAATTCTGTACCAGTGTGTATTTGCACATAGGCAGGGCTTTCTAGGCTAAAATAACAATGGGTGATTAACATGATAATAGGCAAAAGGCTATACTTCATTGGCTGAAAGCTGACACAGCCAACCACATAAAAGGAAATAGTTTGGATTGGCTAGCTATCCCTAGGCAGCTCAAGAAAGTATCCTCCTGGAGTCCATTCGGAAATCAAGGCTGTTAATGGAAAAGCAGCTGGATTTCTGCAGCACTCTTTCTGGGGAATCTATTCTGGCAGACAAGCACAGCACTCATACGTACACATGACCTCTCAAACACACTGGCATACACATGCTGAGGGCTCCTAACTTTAAAAACAAAACACAAAAAACCTTGGAAGAGAAAAACGGGATTGGGCAGTGACTGATTCATGTGGTCACATTTAAAACTTGAAACCTTCCTCTTCTTTAAAACTTCAAAGCTCAATTTTGTGCCTTGTCCAACACTTATCTCTGTTACGAGGGTTCCCTAAGTAACTAGCTAAAGAGGACAATATTTCAGCCTGACTGTTTCAAACCTTTAAAGTTATATTAAACACAGACAAATAAATCATCTTTTAATTGATTCAGTGCTTCTGAAAGCTACTTACTAACAGATCTGGAGACAGGATGTCCTTGTTTATCCACAGACCCAGTGCAAACTCCTCCACACCATTTCACACCCTGCTTGGCATGATCACCCCTCAAAGAAGATGGCAGATTTCAGACTTCTTCTGAGTATTACCTTCAGTCTCAATTGAGACCCATGCATGCAAAAGAGTATCTCAACCAAGGTGATGCCTCCTGTGACAGGGTATCCCACTTGATATGGAGAGAGGTCAATAAATGGCCTCATACAGGTCTCAAAATAACTATAGCTGGATTAGCACCCAAATGTACATGCAAGAGGAGGAAGAGCTGATTTTTTGGCTCATTAATAACTGTCTTTAAAAGAATGTCACAAAACATACTTCAATTGTCAGTAAATGGGAAGCACTGGTTTTAATACCAGGTTGTATTAGTTGTGGTACCAAATATGGTCTTCTACTACCATTTTTCTGCTTCATGAACATTATTAATGGATCAGTTATCCTTTCTTAAGTTTTATCTTCACAAGCCATGACAACAAAGATGCCCACACTCTGAGGAGCTAACAGAGTCTAGGTGATGGCATCTAGATGACAAAAGAGACCAGATGAGCAGGCCTTCAGCTGAGAGCTCAATCCCTATTAAGTCAAGATATTTAATTCTAGTCTTGGCACAAAATTGTAGTAATAACAACAGAGGGTTCTGTTTTCTTTTCTGAAGTATCTATTGTTCTCCTGGGTTTTCCAGACTATCCTCCTTTAAATCTGGAAACGGTTTCCTGTTCTACAAAGAAAATATTCCTCCATTCAAGTGGATTTACAAGGGAAGAGAAGCGGTGTGGGAGAGAACAAAGAAAAGGAATTGAGTCCAAGAAAGTAAGCAGGAGAAAAGGAACTGAGTAAAGGAACACAATAGGGTTCATTCTTCCAACTTTCTATGATGCCTCCTTTGCTTCTTCAGTCCAAATAACCTAGGTGGGCTAAAAATAGCAACACCATTCAAGATGAAAAGTCTAAGCATTAACTGAAGTTTAAGCATTTGTCATCGTCAATGTTAAACAAGCAGTGTTCAAGTTACCTGTGGTACAAAATAAGAATAAATCTGTATAAGATTTGTAGAGATAAATCTGCTGGAAATGTGACTGTGTCCAGTACTGGGAAATTAGAAATCTCAATACTAAGCAACTAGTTATGTTTCTTGAGATACGCACATTCCTCTAGAAAGAATGTGAAAAGGAATTAATAAAATGTATTCAAAACTGAAGGTGCCATGCACAGAAATAAGTTCAGAAAAATAGGAAAGCGTTACCTCTGATGAGATCTTAATAGAATGAAAAAAGTCTTGAACTATACATGTGTGAGATACTGAATGGTACCTCTACTAGTGATGCTTACCTGAAAAAAAACTTTTTAGTCCTATCCAAACAGAACAGCTTATGTAGAACTATAAGAATTAAACACAAATTGATGTTAGAGCAATCTTTTATTATGAAGATGTATTTTATTTATTCCTCCTAATGATGCTTCTTACAGAAGACTACTGACTTGAATTAAAATCTCCTAAAAACAAATCCTCCAAAGTGGCTGTTGCCATATGCAGAAGGCAAAAACTCTGCCTGCCTGGGAATCTATCTCATTGACCAACATGACTGGATCCTAGGTAGGCATCCAGAAACAGAGGTGATCAATTCCCAGACAATTCTTCCCGTTTCTTTGCCATTCTAAAATGTAAGAGGAAGACAGAATGCAGCAGGATTCTCAAGGGTTGTATCTTTTCTTTCATTCTTATGAATAAAAAAGAACCAAACTCTGAAAGTGCCAAACAATTCTGAGTGGTTTTCAATGCTCATTTAGCTGTCTCCAATTGATTTTCAGAATAAAATTTCAAATAATTCAATAGTAAATAATCAAACCAAAATATAACAGAATAGTCATACTTCCTTTGTGGTACTATATCCACTTGCACCTGTACATAAACTTAAATAAAAAAGAATTGTTCAGTTTCTCCTGCTCTCTTTTTTCTTCCTGATTATTCTTTGTTCATCAAGGGCTAATATTTATTTTCTCCCTTTCTAAAAATCTAATCTACCTATATTTTCCTCCTGACTGTACCTCATCCTAATCTTCACCTGTTTTTCCATTTAAGAAAGAAAAATCAATACGGTGTTTGAAAAAAGAAATGTAGAAGTGCTCAAGAAGTGGAGAGAAGTAGCTCTTCTCCAGACATGTGCAGATTACTTTACATGCACTGTGTGCTAAACACTGCTCCAGTAAAGTGGTATTTTACCTGTGCACAGCACATTACAAGATGACAAGAGAGATCATGTTCAACTTGCTTAGCTTTGCTATGAAGCCAATGAAGTAAATGCTATTCTTGAAATAGAGAGATATATCACCATTTAAAAGACAGTATAATTCTTTGAAAATCCCTGTACCAGACAGACACAAAGGGTACACATTGCCCTAAGAAACCTGAGTGAAACACCAATAGTTTTCAAGTGAACTGATATCAGAATTCAGGTCTTGTACCTATAATGAAGGGTAAGATAATGAATTATTCCTAATAATAATATATCTGTTCCTGGGATGCATACCACAAAGGTCTCTGATATTAGCATATGTGCAGGCCATAGACACAGGCTGAAGGTACCATTTGCCATCATCACAAATGCTGACTTTTCATTATCTTCTTCAAAGGATCTCAGAACTGTCCTCATGGGATGAAATCCAAAGCATTTACCTTATTGAAGAGCTTAAAACTTTCCCAGAGAGAACAAGTATGGAAGCTGTCACTGAATAGGAAGAGTTAAAGCAAGAAATAAGACAGAAAATGGCAATGTGTTCTGCTAGCTCATAGGAAGGAAAAGGTAATACTGTAGGCTACAGGCACAGCATTATGAATTAGTCCTACCTAAGTTAACAGAGGTGTTTTTAAAGAATG
Source organism: Platyrinchus mystaceus (assembly GCA_035041135.1). Lineage (NCBI taxonomy): Eukaryota > Metazoa > Chordata > Aves > Passeriformes > Tyrannidae > Platyrinchus > Platyrinchus mystaceus. The sequence goes on from JAWWLV010000021.1 coordinate 8,090,967, forward strand.
TAGAAGGAAATAAAGGCCTAAGGAGGAGGAAGAACAATGACCTAGCCAGAGCTTCAGCTGAACTCTCAGAAGGTATCACACCAAAGGAGGGATATTTCCATTCCACATTCTTCTGCAAAATTAGGTGTGTGTGCCTGGAGGTTTAGTCACACATTCACCACACCCACAGGGAAAAACATCCAGTTGTTTTACTAACAGAGAAAAAAATATAAAAGAAATTAAACTTTCTGTGGGATTGTCTCAGGAGCCTGGGTCAGGGCACTGAGGCAGTGCCAGTGTGTCCCTGCACAGCCCAGCTTGGCCAGAGCTGACACGTCCTGCTGGGACACAGCCTGCACCAGCTCTGCTGGAGGCATCTCAGCCTACATCCTCAGCACATAGTTAGGGTCTCCTTTTACTTACTGAGCCTCTGGTGTTCTAGTTGAATGGTATTTTCAGGTTCTTTTAATTCAGTAAGATGTGTTTATGGGTGCTTTAATTAGCAGATTGACATAAACAGGCATCTACGGCTGGAATTATTCATTAGGAGTTGGGTGCCTAATTTCCTTAGATACTTTTGAAAATCTCACCCCATCATGTTTAATTAAAAATGTCAGATGATATCAATACTCAGATGTGTCTGCTGTTGGTCTCCTGAGAAGATTTCCAAAATCCACTTCTCATTCCATCTGTTCCTGACAGAGGAAGGACTGACTTGGCCCATTCTTGAACCAAAACGTCAACAAATAATTTTAAAAGACTATAAACTGCAAATGATATTAATCTCCTGAGTAGGCTTCTGGAACCTTACTTGGATCTGCATGTTCCCAAATAACTTGTAAGCTCAGAAATGGGAAAGCAGGCTATCTGTGAAGAGTCAAGGACAGCACACTTACATGTGATCTGCTTTAGACAACAATGTCCAGATTTGCTAAGAAAACTAAACTTACAGAAGGGCCATGAAGCAGGTTCTTTTAAAAGCATACACACATACATGCATGCACACAGGTATGCACACAGACATCCAAGTAACCTGAAACCATTCACTCTGACAGACATCCATAAGGACAAGCATCATAGTTTGTTTTAGGTGAGAATTTGGGGGGTAGGGTGGAATTCACTACATTTTTCCTCAAAAGTTCCTGTATCCTCCTACTCATTTTTATTTCCCTAGTAAAAAATAATCTCCTTCCTCATACATGCCATTAGATTTTTTTGTTGTTTTGGGTACTCAGCATCTCCTTTTTTAATTAAATTGCCCCAACTTTTCCAGATCTGCCAGTTCAGTAGAATCAGAGCTCATGGACAAACTCAATTTCCACTGTTCAAGTGTCTTAGCTCTCTGTTGCTAGATCTAGGGCAGATCTATGGTAAAAAAATCTGATGTGCTGCCCCTAGGAATCAAGGAGCCTGCGAGGCTGAACAACTTTTAATTTTTCTATGTGCATCACCCTTCCTCCTGTTTTGCTGGGTTTTTTAGAAGCACAAGTAATTCGATAAAGTAACAGTATAACTGTTTAAAAAAAAAACACATCAGATCAGTTCTCACACTGAAGGTCTACATTTCATCCCTCAAACATTTTAAATTCAGCTATACTTACTCTGGGAACAGGGGACGTCTGGGTACCTTTCCTTTGGCCACTAGTCTCAGGCGTCAGGTCTCGGTGGTCTACCTGAATGTGGCTCTCTAGGTCTTCAGCACTTTCAAATTTGACACTACACTCTGGACACCTCAGACTGCCACATGGCCTCTCGTTCACCTCCTGTGGAGTCAAGCCCGAAGACTGTCCATTCGTGCTCCTGGTCATGCATCCAGCACACAGGCCATAGGGAAGGCCGTTCACATCCAACTTTACCAAGTCCTGCTTATTCCGGAACTCCTTCAAGCACAACGCACACTTGTAGAGTTTTTGCAAGGCCTGGCCATTGGGGGATGAGGTTGCAGAGTTTCCTGCCAATTTCTGCATATGGAATGTCCCATGAATTTTCAGCTCAAGGGTGGAGGTGACTGTCTGCATGCAGACAACACAGCGAAACCCGGTGAGGGAGTTTCTGAGATCTGGATGCATCTGGCAGTGCTCAATAAATTCCTCCTCGCTCTGCAGTGGCATTTTGCAGATCCGACATGTCCCTGTATCCAAACTCTTGCTGTGAGTGACTTTGTGCTCCGTCAGGGTCAGGAGTGACGGGAAACGTTCCCCACAGATGGGGCACATGTAGTGCTTAGCTGGGCCTCGATGGGTCTGCATGTGCTCTCTCAGGCCGTTTTCTGAGAAAAAGGTCCTTGAGCAGATATTACACTTGTGGCTACCTTTGATGAATTCTGCTTTCTTCCTAGAACAGTCATCCTCCCCAGGCCTGATGTTATGATCTCTCAAACGATGGTTCTGCAAGAGGACCTCCATAGTGTAGGCAGCCCCACAAATGTCACAGCCATACATGGGCTCAGAAGCATCTACATCATCCTCACTGGCTTCATGACTGTTGGAAGTATCTGGATTCTTCATCAACATGTTCTGGATATCTGCCCCTTCTGTCTTCTTATTTGTTGGGGTCATGCCATTAGCTGTACCATTCTCAGCGCTCGCATCAAAAACACAATGTTTTTCCCGCAAGTGCTTTTCAAGCAAGATGATGGCATGAAAAGCTTTGCTACAGAACTTGCAGTTGTATTTTTTGCTGTGGGTTGTGATGTGGCACTGCAGTTCTACTTCTGTGCTAAAGGTCTCACCACAGAAGATGCATTTGTGAGACTTTGATGGATTTCCCAAGTGACTATGCTTCACATGGATCTGGAGATCCACCTCCTTCCTAAAATCCCAGTTACAGGCTGTGCAACGATACATCTTCTTTTCATTGCTGTGCTTGACTGCCAGATGCACTTGGATAGATACCTTGGAATCAAAAACTTCTTGGCAAAGGGTGCAGTGATACAATACAAAAGTATGCATGTCCAACAAATGCTTCTGCAAATCATCCACTGAAGAAAACTGTTTGTCACAGCTCTCACATACATAATGAGTTGAAGTTGTCATGTAATGTACAGTGAGATGTTGCAGAAGAGACTCCTGGGAATCAAAGTCTTCTTTACACTGAGGGCAAGACTGTTTCCTCAACAGCAACTCCAAATGCAACTTTAAATGGGTTTGAAAACTCTCAAAATTTGAGAACTTTAGATCACACTGATTACATGGGTATTCACCATTAGACACTGAGTTTACGCTAGCAGAAAGCCGCTGCCTTTTAGGGGATGAGACTTCAACATCAGAAGAAACTGGACTCTGCTCTGCTTTTGACTTCTTATTGTGTGCCAGAGGAATGTTCTTGTGGTTTTCTTTAATATGCTTTGTAAGCTTCAGGATGGAGCCAAAAATGGGGGAGTTTGTGCAATAAGGGCATGAATAAACTTCCATAAAAGACTGTGTTGGCTGAATGACAGGGGAATCCAATTTTGAATTTCCTACATTGCAGTGAGTCTGCTGAATGTGCTCAGTCAAGGTGGCTTCAGTCAGAAAGCCCATGGAGCACTGGTTACAGAAGAAAGCGTTGTTGCCATCTTGAGGGGTAGCGTTTGGGCCACAGTGAGTAATACGGATGTGCTCCTGTAAGCTATTGATATCTGCAAACATCTCCGGGCAGTAATTACAGTGGAAGGCAGAAATATTGCTAAACTGCATCATGGGATAGGCGTGGTTCTTGTGCACTTTTCTCACGTGTTCATTCAAGTTGTACAGTGTAGGCATGGAATCAAGGCAGATCTGGCACGTGTGGCTTTGCTGAGGTTTGTCTGCGTGAATGGTCTTTAGATGGATCTCCAGAACAGCAAGGCTGTTGAAATCGCGCTTCGAGCAGTACGGGCAGCTGTAAGTAACTTTAGACCAGTTCTGGCCTTCCTCTCTGTCAACAGACCTGGTTTTCTTCTGTCCTCTCAAAGGCTTTAGGGTCGAATCCGGGGTGGAACCTCTTTCGACTGATGCGCTGGAGTCGGGCGTTGCACTGCTCATGGACGCAACACTCCCCAAGACTGGGTCAGGGCTGATGCTGTGATTGCTGGAGTCAGGTTGTCTGTGGCTGTCCAAGTGGCAATAGACTTCCTCCACTGAAGAAAACTGCTCCGGGCACATAGGGCACTTGTGTTTTTTGTTGGCATGGGCTTGATGAATGTGTGAGAGCAGTGAATTTTCGTCTACAAATACTTCAGGGCAATGAATACACTGCAAATCGGCCTTCTCAGAAAGCTGTGGGTGGCGTGTCATTACGTGCTTCTCCAAATCTTCAGTCTGACTGAATGTCTCTTCACAGTAATCACACATAAAATCATCCTTCTTCACCTCTTTCTCAGTCTTTGCCATATGTTCCTTGTTCTTTTTATGAGCTTGCATGTGACTCTGCAATGAGCTGGTAGATGAAAACCCACGTTTACAAACAGTACACTTGAACGGTTTGCTGGAGCTGTGGGTTTTCAGGTGAATTTTGAGGTGGTCGCTGCGGGAGAATGCAGCCTCGCATTCGTGGCAATGGTACTTTTTATCCCCTGTGTGAAGCTTTATGTGGCGATCCCTACTTCTCTTGTGCTTAAAAAGCCGGCTACAGTAGGTGCATTTGAAAGGTAGTTTGTCACTGTGGATCTGCTCGTGCCTTTTAAGGTAGCTCAGGCGAATGAAGGACTTATCACAAAACTGACACGGATATGGCAGGCCAGTCCCCCCTTCCTCCTCCCCGATGCCGAGATCACACCCATCTCCTATCATCTGAGTGGGTGATGCAACATCTTTGCTGGAGGGAGATGAAGCCACCCAGGAGAGTTGTGGGTCGTCATCACCATCTGTAATGGGAAAGCAGAAAGGAGATTAAAAACAATTCCCAGTGCATCTGTGAAATAAGGACAAAGCTCTCAACAACACTATGGGCTTCTGCTACTACAGCATTAAAAAAGAAATCAACTCAAAAACCCCTCCAAAAACCCTCTTGAATTTCAAAGGAGGTTTGAGAAAGAGAAATAAAAATATATTTGTACACATAATTCACAAATATGCTAACATCTAGCATTAATAAAAAGCCTTTTTCTTTAGCAGGTTTAACACCTGCTCACTGTACTGTAAAGCAATAAACAATGAATAAAGAAAGCGAAACACAATGTGCAATGAAGCAATACAAACATTTCGAAAAGCTACAGTGTTAAGTGATCACCTGTGAATTTGTGGGTCTTTTAAATGCTACATTAAGATGATTTTAAGGAATGTCTCCATTAAACAAAATCCTTCAGTTCTGTCTCAAAACTATAACAGAATTAAAGGCTTCTAAAAGGCAGAGTCAAACATGTAGGTGAAATAAAAGCATAAGATTTGAAGCAGCTGAAGAAAGTCAGAGAAGAGATATGCACCATTACAACATTCCCTTGTGTAAAAGGCAATGTTGTCCTTTTGGTACAAAACCAAATTTTAAAAAGCCCAGGAAAATCACCACTGGACATATGAAGACATCGCAAAAGAATCAATTTCTGGATAAACCAACAACGGCCCGGCCTCTGTTTCAATAACTATTTCCTTTGCTCAATGTGAAGTTCTGGAAAATATTTTATAATTAGATATTACCATAACGAAAAACAGCACCAACTCCAGCAGCAAAACAGGCATTTTAGGAAAAATACATAAAATGTTGTCAGCTTTCATTAACAGAGTTGTTAACACGCAACAGAAGAGAGTGAGTTCAAATACCCTAATTCCAACAAATGCAGAGGTGTTGAGCGAAACAAAAACACCACTAGTCCGATATAAAACTAAACCACAGAATGGAGCAAAAATGAAGTTCATGTAAATGAGGGAAGGCACTGGCCACATAAACATTTGAAGATTCCAAAAACGATCTGGTTCTTGAGATACACTGTCCTTATAAAACATTTAATGTTCCTATTTCAGCTTTTACTAAAACAAACCAATAAAAAAAAAATCCCCAACTGTGTGTGTAGGCTGCCACACGCACACTCCTCGTGCCTGCCAACTACAGAGTCACCCGGCGGAGGAGAGCACATGTACAGCGGAGGAGCTCTCAAAGAAAGGCTCGGCTAATAAGGATATCACCACCGTACAAGGCAGCTCCTGTGGCACCGTTTGCTTTGGCAAAGATCTGCTTTTTCATCTCAGGAAAGAAAGAGAGGAGCTACCTTGGAAAAAGCTAAACCAAATATTCACACACCAAACAACTTTTCCCGCACGACACGGATGCCTGTTTCTCAGGATGCACAGGTCAGGCGTCCACCCCCCTCGCCCCGTGCTCCCCAGAGAGCTCCGCTCCCCCGTTTAACTAAACCTCCTGCTCCAGAGCGATGCTGGACACCGGGAACACGCTTCTTCCTGCTCCCAAAATGCACCTCGACTCTCAGCAAGCACCCGCGCTTCTAAGATGCTCAAGGTCTTTGTGCTCAACCAGCTCTTCCGAGTCTGGCGGAGCCCAAACCTAAAACACGGGCAATGAGCTCCTGATTTTTTACGTAAACTTTTCTCAGGCTTCACTCCCCCGACCACGAACGGCTCTCTCTCTCTGCGGCTGCAACAAAGCCTCATGTTCCCAATTTAAGCCACCTCCGCCGCCCACCCCGCTGCCAGCACAGCTTTGCTCGGCCCCCAGGGAGCCCCCGCCATCCCCCCATCTCCGCCGCCAGCCGTATCCGGGGCTTGGTCCCCACGGACCTGCGGCCACGGGCCGTCGGAGGGAAGGAGGCAGCCGGCTGCCAGCGCCAGGATTAGGGGCCCCGGGGAGGTGCCGGTAGCTCAGGGCTGCCTAATTCCCTCCTCTCACCAGCTGGGCTCCTCCAGGGGCAAGGAGACAAAGGGGAGCACGAGGGGGATGCTGGGCCTGAACTAGGGCAGCACATGTTGCGTTTGCTGCCGCTGCTGCTCTTTATGGGGAGGGAGGGGGGGAAAGGAGAAAAACAACATCAGGAGAAAAAGCACTCCACCATTGTGTTACTTACTGCTGGGGGTTACTGGCTGCAATTAAAATAATTTAAAATATCCATTTGCAGAAGTTCTTTTTAAAAATACGTGCATTTTCAATACCTTCTCTTTCACAGTCAGACTGCTCTCATGCCTTACCCTGGGCAGCGGCACACAGAGGAAGGGCTGCACCGGGGAGAACCCAGAGCACTGCAAACGGCCCCACTGAATAGAGCTTCATTGTTCAGCTCTGAAACTGTGCATGCAAAGGGCCAAATCCAGTGGTAACACAGGCTGGGCCAACTGCTTTAACTTCGTTACATCCATATGCACTTATGCCAACCATTACATTGGCTCACCACACAAACTGAACAAATCTTTAGAAAGTCTCTTTTCCCTCTGAAACAAACTGATCTACCTCAAAACACACTCTTAACATTCAAATAGGGCCAGTTCCCCTCCAGCTGCTGCTCTTCAAACATATTGGGCTATTCAGAAAACAAAATCCAAGAAAGCTGGTATTAGTATTACTTTGTGAATGAAGCACAAAGCCATTGCTGTGCTCATATAATTTGGATTCAAAAAAATTAACATTTCTCAGATTGAAAAGCTGGATTTGTAATAAAAATGGAAGCATTTACGTAGACAGGCGAAAACAAAGATTGTCTCCTTTTGTTAGCTTGATTTGGACCTTTTAACGACTTTTAAGTTTAACATCTAGATTCTTTTTATTGCACCATTTTCTCATCCTTTTACAATTTTAAAAGAATTAGGAAACTTTAAGCTCCAGAAACAACCTGCCTGGACTTCTTATAAACAAGATACTAAATTACTAAATGCCTAAACTGAAGAAATTAGGGAAAACTCATTATCATTAATCTCTTTATGGAATGAAAAATAGCCCTGTTAATTTTAACTTGCCATATTAAATTGAAGAAAAGACCTATAATGAACTGAGAAGGAAATTCTAAGGTATTTTACCAGAGTAATATTTTAGTGGGAAGATATATTTTAGATGTGGTGTGACATGTCTGGCAATGATGGTTAGAATAATAATTTTACATTAATGCAATCAAAGGAATGTAGCAGAATGAGCAAAATCACTTTCAAAAAGGAGATTAAAGTCATTAAAAATGGCTAATCCTGCAAAGTGGGACTGTTCTAAAATAGAGAATCACATGGCTAGTGCAAGGCTTTTGTCATTTGCGCATAAGAGAATCAAAACAAGTATTAAAAGGGTAAGAAAATTCAATAAAAAGTTTAATTAGGAAAAAAAGAGCATTAAGGAAGCTTCAGGATGTCAGTATTCTTCAGGATATATGTGCAGGTCATGAAGCTTAAAGGGCCATTCTTGATAATCAATCTCAAAGTGGTACAGTAATTTAGCAACTTAATGTTCAGCACGTTTACAGGACTGCAAGCATTTATCATCATCAGTGAGGAGCTAATTCCAGCCTCAATGCATTCAATAAATGTATTTTTCCTTCTAATAAGAACAATTTGGCCAAACTGTAGTATAAATCATACTTTGTTCTCTATTTGTCTTCCAGATAACATGAGCCAAGTTCAGAAATATACTCATGAAGCTAAAACAATAAAATGAAGTCTTAAAAGAATATGATCTCTCTCAGAAAGGAGACAAACAGCACATCACAGATTGCCAGGAGTAAGCAGCACTGCCATCTCAGCATACACTGATGACGTTGATATATTTATTATTTCAGAGTTATTTTGCTAATAGAAATATAATCAACCAGACACAATTTCACAGTCCTTGCAAAACACTCTCCTCCATTTCCCTGCCCAAAGCTACTTGGAAACATTATGTTTCTGCCAGACTTTGAGCAGAGCGGCATTTGAAGGGGTGGCAGAGGGACAGGCCTGCTCAGCTGCCCAGTCACCCCAGCCCTGGGGGTCAGCGTTCATGGGCAGGAGCTGCACAGACCTGGGCTATCCCCCAGCCAGTTGCATTTTCTCTTAAGAACAAAAGGTTTGCACAGACACCACATTTGCTGGCCTGGACCTGAAGTTCATCCTTGCCTAAACCTCCTGTTTATCAACACGGAGCATCACTGGGTTCCCCTCAATGAAAAAATCTCCCTACTCTGTCTCCCGTACGTGCAGAGAGTTCAGGTGGCTCTTCCACAGGCCCTCTGTACATCCCTCCACACCGCGGGCACGTCACAATGTAGCCAGCCCAGTACAGGAGGCCAGTTTATCCCAGCTGGTTTGGGTGGCACCAACACAGACTGAGCACCATGAGCTTCAGAAGAAGCTGCACAGCCAGATCAGGCATCAAAAAAAACCCAGGGTTTGGCCAAAGAGGCAACTTTGAGACTCCCCTCCTGAGCTCAGAAAGCATCTCCATACAGGACAACAAACCAAGGAAGTTAGATTTAGAACATGTTCTTTTCTATCACATTTATCCCTCTAGAGCTAGAGAAACAGTTAAATTAACAAACACGAAACCCCCAAATCAATTGCTGAAGAAAGGATTGCTGTTTGATTTAAGCTCAGACTCCTGGTTCTCTCCAAGCCCCTTCATGGCACACAAGTTAAGGGTCATCAAAGCACTCAAATTGCTTTAAGCTATTGAAAGTTGATGGAATTCTAGCATCCAAAAAGTAACTTGCTTTTGAGAACAAGCTTGGCATCATAAAATACGCTTCTGAACTGTGTTTCAGTTCCTCATCACTATAATAGAAAAAAGCCATCTGCTCCTCAAGGGCAAATTGTAGGGCTTACTTCTGCATAGCTGTGAAAACCCTGAGACATCCTCAGATTGAAGGCCCAATAGAAATGCTATCAATTTCAAAAATTATTATTATTGCAGACGCTTAACTATGAGACTAAAACACAGAGATCGAGGACTAAAAAATCCTCAGTACTGGTTACAGCAAATTTTGCATTGTTGCACTATGTATTAAAGCCAAGGATAGATCATTACAATGGATTATTTTAAGAACCTCACATAGCATACACTGCTCATTTACACTGCAGTGCTGGTGTGAAATAATGCAAATTAAGTTTACATAGCAAATGTTTTAAGCTTCAACGTTTTCAGTGCCTTGTGACAGCTTTTTTGCTTACATTTTTTGTTGGATTGTTTAGTCCCATTTTCCTGCACATCTCCTGCACAGTTATAACTAATAATTAAAAGTATATTTAATAATCCATACTCAATGTCTATGCATATATCAGCTTCAGTGAACATTTCTGTTCGTTGTGTCACAGAAGGCAATGATGGACTGTGAACCACCGGCCCTTGTGGGCAGTGAAAGCCTTTGTGTGCTGAGACTGCACCTACGTCTGAATGGGACCATAACTGCTGGGCTGTGACTGAAACCCAGCACTAATGCACACTCCAACACACTTCACTAAACAATGGGAAAAAGGTATCTGCAACTTACCTATAATTATTCCTCAAAAAATATCACACAACTGTCTCCTAGAACTGCTCAACCCACCCTTAGCCAAGATAGTGGGAGGCCCTGGGAAGTTCACTCTGCTCTGAGGAACTCTATATGCAGCTTCAGACTTCACCAAACAGTCTGCATAGTTTTGTGTTTTAAGGCACTATGCCATTTTTAGTATGTATAGAGAGGTATTTATAAAATGTTCAAAGCAAACCTGAAGTTGGATAAAAATCCAAGAGGTGCTAATATAAGTGGTACCACAGGCAGCGCTTTCATTGTTTTCTGTGACTTGAGAAAAATGCCGTTATACCTAATCATGTGCTTCTGAGGTAAGCATTTTTGCTGGACTAAATTACCAAAGGTTAGAGACTCTTTTCCCAACTTCTCAGCTTCACACTGCAATTTATTTTTTAGTGAATTTTTCAAAAAGCAAGAAAGACGTCTGGCTCAATGGAAAGTATATATAATCTAATTTTTCTTCTTATGCAGAGAGTAACTTTGTATTTAGAATACAAAATCAGCACAAGATGTAGTGCAGAATTTCAAACATTAAACTTGCTGGGAAGTCTGCCACAGATGAACTGTTACACAGACAGTTTAAACCTTGCTGTCTTTGTTTAAACCTTTCTGTAGTGAACAAAGATACATCTAATTAGTCTTTTTTATGCTGCAAGCTAAAAGTACACACAAAGATGTCTATTGAAGTTTAGTTGATATACAGAAACTTGTTAAGCCAGAGTAATGCATGCCTGAGCCCCTGTCTCCCATAAGCAGATATCAGGACTCAGTAATGACCATCAACAGGGTGATCCATAATTCTATGCAGATGATAAAATCAGAAACTATTTTTAACATTATTTTTCTTATGTCAAACAGTCTGTATTTTGCCGGTAACAAAAAATTAACGTATCGTTAAATAAGTTATTTCACACTTCAATAAATGGCATAATAGGGCTGGAGGAGAAAGTTTTATGTTAGATCTAGGAATAAGCTAAATGCTTTCAGAGTTGAATCACTGTTTTTCTTTACTCCCTTTGGAAAAGCAGCAGATACTATATTCTGCTGTGCATCATGGACTTGGGACTGAAAACAGCTGCACTCTAATTACATGTAAAGTGTACCAAAACATTCCTTTTATCACAGACTGTAAATCTGTTAGCATCTGTCTCTCCTTTGTTTCTTCCACAAGATACAAGCTTGTTTCTACATTTTTCTCACCTGTAGCGGTAATTAAAATTCATTATAAATGAAAGGAGTGAACACTAAAACAAGTTCCTCTGTGTACAGTTCTAAACTCAAATTAGAAACAGCTGTTTGCTAATTCATGCAGTGATGTTTTGTCGTGCTCTGTGAATCAATAATAACTCACCCTATTTCTACCAAAATGTTAGGATTATATATATACTTTGCTTAGCAATTTGCTCCTCAGAAATGTTCAAATGCACATTCAGTCTTTTCAAGCGAGATTAGAAGATGATACCTACAAAGTCATCAATGAAATAACAGAAAGATCTTAATAGCTTGCTGCTTGTGCTTACCCTGCTACCTAGAGGGTCCTGTGTCATTCTTGCCTGCTTTGATAACTACAGAGCATTTAGCAAAAAGGAACATTTTAAGACAGATGTGAAAAAACAAAACTCTATATGGAGTCACCGGTATGCATCACGGATGCAACAGTCACATAGAGAGAATATTATAAAATCAGAATTCCAGCTACAACATGTACAACTTTCAAACACTAGGAATAACAAAGCCCTCAGGAAAATAATCCTAGTAGAATAATTATTACTTATAATAATTAGTTATAAAATTAGTTATAATAAATGGTAATGCTTATGCTAATTGTTAGTAATATTTCTTCATATTATGTTAGCCACAGCACAAACCTCATATGACCCCATTGGCCTTACACTCACACAATTAAATTCTGCACTTCTTGCTACTTGACGTCAACATTTATCATGATTTCAACACTTGATTATACAAAACAAAGAGACAACACACAGCGGTTAAGAGCTTTGCCTGCTTCCTTTTTTATCTAAACCTAGGGATACAAGCAGGTGGTTGCAGTGATTTGAGCAGACCCCAGGGCAGATTTGCAGAGCCTGCCCTGATCACAGCATGCGTGGGGCCAGGCCTGGGCCCTGCACTGCCCCCTTTGCAAAGCCAAAGATCCAGCCAGGAGCAGTGAAAGAGCATCAGCCTCCATGAAGGTCTCTGCAATATATGCACTACTTCATACATTTTCTCATCTATACATAGAGATGTTTTCCCTTCCTTGTGTTTTGCTGTTTTTAGCAGGGAGGGTGCTTCCCATACAGCCCACACCCAATCATTGAGACTGAACCGCTCGTGGAAATGTGGCCAGCGGGACAGCCTTTCTGGTGGGATGAAATGCATGAGATTAATTTCCTAGATTTATTATTACCTCTCTCCCATTTGATCAGGCAGCTCTCAGATACAGCAGGCACCTGTTCTCAGGCTGTTTTGCTGAGTACCCTCAGGCACGTGCGGTCAGACACACTCAGCTCAACCTCTTCCCCTCAGCGCATATCCATAACTGAGCATCAGCGACACAGACTAGCTGCTGTTTGGAGAAACTCAGTGAATACAGAAGTTGAAAGTAAAGAGGGACAGAGTTTTCTCCATGAACAGACCAGTAATTTGGTGTAATTTAATTTAATGCTTTAACTGTGCTCATTTTCATGTTTTTGCATTGTACATTCAAGTGAAGATTAAGTCATCAATTACAATCCATTTAGCTCATTCATAAAATTCATTTAAGGGTCATATCCTGCGTGGTGAACAGGGAGCTCTGGAAGCCAGAATGGACAAGGACAAGCCACATTTTGCCCCAGGATATTCAGTTTGTGCAGAATCAAGTCAGAGCTCGTTTTGATGGTGTGGGCAGCAGTCTGAAGGAGCAAGTGCCTTTAATACTGGGGCAGTGGTAAACTAGGACAGAGCATGTTTTGCTAAGACTTCTCTGATAAGCTGCTGTTACTGCTAAGATAAACACCTATCTGCTTCAGCGATGGTTGAGAATATTAGAGTGGGGGTTCCATTTCTGCACAACTCAGTTTCCACTTTTGTGTCATGTATCTACTGTGAGCCAAAAGAACCACTAAGAAGTGAGAAAACTAGGACCAGAGACCAAAAATGCTCTGTGTCTTCTGGCTGGGGTCACCATAAGTGACTGCATTTCTAGGATGGCTTTCTATGACGCAGTCTTCAACTGATGTTATGTGGTGACCTGATCTCTAAGAAAATAGGTTTGCAGTCTCTGTCTGTAACAGATGAAAACTATTTTCCCAAGAACAGACTTCTGCTTCTAAATGAGTATTTTCCATCAGTGCTCAGCAGAAAAGACAATTGCCATGTTTCAAACCTGAGAAAAACCTCATGTTTCAAAGCTCAGCCCTGCACAGGATTTTACTGCCAAGCTTTCCAGCCTGAGGAACTCAAAGCTAGTCATATTATTAGAGCAAGTTGCAGGGGAAAATAAAACCAGCTTGTTAAGTTAGAAAGAAGTAGGCAGTTCCAGACTCTCATTTTGATCTAGGTGGGAAAACTGTGACGCGCTTACAATTTTAATGGGTTGATGTTCATGATGAACAGACCTAATGCTGAAAAACACATGTTGGCTGAAATTACTCAGCAATAAACAAACAGTAAAAACCAACAACCACCAGATTTTATACCCCCTTCAAAGAAGAAGGGAAGAAAAATCAATACATTACATGTGACAAACAGTATCTAGTAACCTGTTTTATAGCTACGCACATGCATTAGTGTTCTGACTTCCAAATGTGTTGTGTATTCACATCAATCCTATTGAATTCAATAGGAACAGCAGTTACTCAACACTCCTGAAAATTCAAATGACATAAATATGAAATACATCCCATTCTACATAGAGATATTTTCAGAAAGGTGCATGTATTCCCTGTCCCTTTCATGAATTCAGTCAAGATTTCATGCAAACGCCATGAATGGAAATGATGCTGCACTTGCAAACATCACAGCTTCCATAAGTCCGGTGAGGGTAGCCCTCCATGGCCTTCATTCACCTGGTTTTGGAGGGTCTCATGTGCCCCAGTGACCCCCTGGAGCTGAAGAAGCTGCCAGCCCCACCTGACCCAAGACTGCAGATGGGGTTTGCTCCAGCTAAGTAAATGTCCCATCCCTTGGGGACAGTATGCGTTATGACAAAGTATAATTAGTTAAGGCTCTGGGTTTATTAGTGAACAATTAAAAAAAATAAAATTAATTTAAAACTAAAAAGAGCACCCACAAATGTAAGAGCACGCTGGATATGAAGTACATATGAAGCACATTCCTGATTATCACAGACATCGGTCATGAATCTACACCATGCTTGTGACTGGACTGAGGGGAACTGCATGAAAGAGAGGTGGGAAGGAAGTTCTTCATTTATCAATACCTGACAGAAATAACTGAAAGGTTTAAAAAGAACTATAGATTTTGTACTATGCAAGATGAAAGCCAAACAGCATGGCTTGCCTAGAAGAGATGTGTATTCTGTCAGTGACCCGGCATCTGTGATCTGAGGACTTGCACTGCACCACACAACAAAACCATCCACCGAAAGCTGTTCTCCCAGCACATCTTTGCCCTTTTGACTGAAGGGCCCAATGACAAATCGTGTGACTGTGTTCTCAGGCTTTCAAAAGAAAAGCTGTGGCAACAGATAAGGTCTGTTTTCCCAGGGCTCACACCCGCATTGGTGCAGCCCAAGGAGGGATCCCACGCCCAACCTCGCTGATCACCTGTGCAGCTGCAGGGGATGACCCCAATGGTGCCCACTCCAAGCACCCCGGCGTCACAGCACACTGCTGGCATCAGGCACAGAGATCAACCCAGGCTGTGCCCCATCTACACCACAAGTTTGCAGAGAGACTTTCTGAGCATCTCTAAATTCTTTAGAGGCTTCTCAGGATGTCAGTCAGCACCGACCATGCTCCGGAGAAAGCCTCCCGTAGGGAGGATGCTCATCAGTGCAGGCAGGCAGGAGTGGGGAGCGCAGCTGGGGAGCCAGAGTGAATCCAACCAGGAGACGACAGCCCCTCTGGCCCTGCTGTGCTCCTGCCAAGAGACGAGCAGAGCCTGGCAGAAACCCCCCCTCCAGCCACGGCTGCACTTCCAGCCCCAGCTGCAGGTACCACACTCTGCCCACGAACCGCAACAGGGCGGCGCTTTCCTTAAAGCTGCCCAACAGCACAGATACCTTCCTCCTGTACTGTTTTACAGTCCTAGCTGCTGGTTGTCTGTATTCAACTGGCTCTAGTTTAACCAGCAATGTGGGTTTCCTTCTGACCACACATGTGTGGTCGGATTTTTGCCTCCCACAAATGTGAATAGTGCAATTTATCCTAGTTAGTAACTGTCTCTGAGCCTTGGCCACAGATACATGAGAGAGCGAATTTATAATGAGGAAAGGTGCAGGGCACAATTATTTGTTTAAATGGGATTAAAATTAGGGTTGGAGCGTACACTGAATCATCTCAATTTATCCCTGAAGAGAAGGAGGGACAGCAAATGTCTTGGCACTTGCAAACAAATATCTGTTTCCCCACCAACTCACTAACAGCACTTCTTCCATTTGAGAGCAGTCTCACACAGGCATTGGCACTGATATCAGACAATTAAAATAAAGGGAAAAGCAATAGTCAATAGCTTTTTAACTTTGCCCACATGATGAGGACTGGTTGTACTTACAAAAAAGTATCTGGGAATGTTAATAGACTAAACAACTCAGTAAAAGAAATGAAGAGGCAGTGGGGAGAGATCAAATGTACCCTAGAAAGATTCATCTTGTCACTACAGGTACAGAAAGGCTTTTTACAGAAAGGTACAGGCTTAGTACAGAAGAGTCCATTAAATTAAAAAGTGAGTGGAAGATGGATGTGGATTTTTGGGGTGGGGGCATATTTCCTGCAGAGGAAAAATGGTCAAAAAATCAAAACAGTAAAAGAACATAAAAAACCCCAAAAAATTCTCTGGGAAATCAGGGATCAGAGGTTTGATAGATGCGCTTGTACCTCCAGAAGCAGATATGTTCAAGAAAACCATCTCCAGTCAATTAATGGCTAAACACACACACACCCCCCAAAGGAAATGAAAAATTATTGTTTTCATAAACAACACAAAGAGTTTTAAAGCTTAGACCAGCTTCACTTGCTGCAAAAATCCAAGTGTCCTAAAATATCTAAATACCGAAAAGCCCTTGCCACCTGCCTGGAATCCATTTGGTTTTGTCATGACCCCTTCCCAGACCTACAGCTAAAGCTCCCTTCCCAGACAGAGTCACCCACTGCGCAACTGTGGTGTCTTCCATAGAACACTGAGAGAACAAGGTTCCCCAGATAGAATTCACGAATTATTTTCCTGTTTTGTCAGGGCTTTTCTAGTATTTATTTTAGTTGTGGCCAATTTTCAGGATAAAACAATTTTCTGACCACAGATAACCTGCTGTCTGAAATAAGATCTTTAGCCCATCTCACCCTTGCAAAAACAAAATCAGCCAAATGAAAATTCAGTAACTGCTTCCTCACACTTTTAGACAGAACTACCTGTGAAACTGAATCCCACTTCCTCCATCTCATACTCAGTTTAGCACATGAAAGTATGAGTACCAAGAGTTATGAGTACCAGCCTTGACTCCCCATCAGGACCAAACTATCTGTGTATTTAAGATTCAACATTTTCTGTATGATTTCAAATAACTTGAAGATTGGGGCCCTGGATTTTTAGGAGCTGATTGTTAAAGTCACATCAGACTTTTTTTTTTTTTGGTAACAATTTTCCCATTATTCAGGATTATCATACATTGTATCTTTGGATTTTCTATGAATATAAATCTCCTGGCTACTTGACATCAGTAAGATTGCAACATCATGCCTACCCTGAAGTCACTGTACACAGGCTTAAGAGGGACTCCATTTTAATGCAGTTCTTTGGCAGGAACTGAGATACTGGATCTGGTTTGGTTTTTTTCTCACTGTGTTGCTTTGTATGAAAACACCCATTTTCCAGTGGGTGGTGCCTAACAAAATAGAAGCAGAGGTGTGAGCACAAAGGAAACAGCCATTATAAATTCACAGAAACACACCATGTCAACACATCCCTGCTGCCCAATATGTACAAAAGCATTAAAAAAGGTAATTATTTTAGAGTTTTGCTATATTTTCCATTTTAAGACTATCTGTCTAGTGTCATTAGGAAAGGTTCCATTGCAAACACTGGAAAGCAGACATCGCCTAACCATCCTACACAAATTCCTGTCAGAATTTTTGTGTGAAGTGCTATCAGGTAACAATATTTACCATGTACAGTAATTATGAAAAACTCTGAGATTGTGTAATTATGTATTTTAATTACATGATCTGATTAGCTTTTTTAATCACTTCATAAAAAGAAAGGAAATTCACTGAGGTTGTCTGAAAGTTAATAAAAGTAAGGTAATTCACTGCTAAGGCTCACCATGGTGCCTTTCTAACTACTTCCTTGCTACACCCCACTGTGCCTAGGTATTGGAGGTCAACTATAAGTATTAATTTCCTTACTTTTATTAACTTTGGTGACAACATTCATGCTCTTTTGGCATGGGTTTTTTTGTTTCATCAGAAAACACTTTCAATTTAGCTGGATGATATTTTAAGACAAACAGACTCTCCAAAGCTAAGAACTTGGTTGACCCGAAACCCGTCAAGAGACGCAGCCTTGTCCTGCTCCATCCTCGGCCCTTTGAAGAGACGTTTTGGGGAAGCCACTGTGTGGTGGTCACTGTGACACAGAGCCATGCAAGCCAGACCACCATCCTGCAAAAACCACCCAATTCTGGAGTGTTGAACAGTACATCAACAAAGCTGGCTGGTCCAATCAGGGCCATCGGGGTACATGGCAAGTCAATGCAGTGCTATGAGAAGGTGATGGAAATCATCCCAAGGATTGGACAGGTGGAGGCAGGCAGCTGAACCCAGGGCAGACAGAAGAGATAAGGTGGATGGCAGAAAATGGTGCTTGTCCTGATGTGAGGGGCTGGGTTCTTCCAGCCGCAGCAGCCATGGCAGCACTCACAGGCCTGGCCTGAAGAAGAGGAGGACTCGGCAGCGGCAGGGGGAACAATTGCTGCAGGAGTCAGGACAGCCAACTGCCTGCCCTGGCAGCAGAAATCACCTGGGGATCCAGCTATAAAACATAAGCAACCCCTCAAAAACATTCTGCTGGCTGCTCGCAGTGGAAATGAGGGTGTGGGCATGTGGAGAGCGAGGTCTGGGGGGGAAGCAGGGGTGCAAGAGGTAAGGCACCATCTCCCACTCCTGAGGCAGGACAGAACATGTCTGTTTCAGCTCTGGAAAACAGTTTTTCGAATTTTTGGATGCAGTTCTGCTCTAAGGAAACATTTTGTTTATATCCAGACTGGGAGTCTATAATGTAATACTTGGCTATTGGATTGAGCAGCTCTGTTTTACTCATTTTTGGTTCACCCTCTCCTCCCGCCAGCCTTTCTTTATTTTTCTCCTTTCTCTTTTTACCTTTCCACCCCTCTCCCTTGATTCTCGGGGGAGAACAAATCACTTTGGGAGGTTTAATGGACTGACAAGAACAGAAATTTAATCGGGGTGTGCATGCACAGGCCAGGCACATCAGAAGCAACCGCAGTGCAATCCATTCGGGCTGCCCCACCTGTGACCCTGGCCGGGCCAGGCACCCCCCTCTCCACAGGGGCCATACAGGGAGAGGTCCTTTGTGCTCATGTGGGACCTTGGTGGTGCCTGCTTGAGGAGGAGAGGACTGCCAGATGCTGACAAGCCAAAAGCAGTTATTTTAGGAGACTTTTTTTAATATAGAAACAGCTGACACAAAATGCATCTCACTGGGGAGGGAAACCATGCTCCCAGAAGTAGAAGACCACTAAAAAGCCTCTTTTTCCAAGAGAAATCTAAAACAGTTTTGAGCCAGATATCACTTAGGTTTTTTGTTTCCATTTTAGGAGACTTCCAGACTGTCCTTCTAGTCTTGCCCTATCCATAGAGAATATTAAGGGGCTCCTGCAGCCTAAGAGGGGCAGATGTGAGTGGATTAGGAGATGGTGCAAAGTGCTTTCAGAAAGTAGAAACAACTTCAAGGAAAATCTATCCGAGACAAAACGGCCACTGGTGGGGGAGCTGCGCCTGAGCCTCCCTGCTGGGAGCACCCTTTGCTGTGAAAGGTCTCCCCACACCACGTGCCCAGCCTTGGGGTAACAGGGGCCCACATGCAGCTGCTGCCTAGGAAAGACATTGAAAAGGGGGAGGGCACGAAATGACTGTAAAAAGGTTTTGTGCAGCAAATGGAAAACACTGTGTGCAAAAACAACTCCTTTCTCTTTGTACACCGTTTGCTGTTAGAGATTACATTTGCAAAGTATAGCTTTCAATATAGCATTTCCAAAAGCAACATAACAGCATAATTTTCTTCCTGGGTACTTTACTTTTGAATTCTTCTACAAACAATGAAGCAAAGATTTGGAAAAAAAAATAAGAAAACAAAGAACCCCCTTCTTCTCCTGTGCTTGTAAACCTGGATAAACTTACAAGAGACCATCTTTCAAACAACCGGCGTGATTTACTATTGCTCGTGGTGCATGCGCTGGCTACTGCCAGCAAATCTTAACGGCACACAGTGAGTGATACCTGACACTCTGCAAACTCCCTACTACAAAGAGCTTGCTCAGTTGAAAGTATTTGTAGTATTTTTCTATCACCGTTGCCTGTATTTTCACTTTGCACTTTTAGACAGCACGTCTATTCAGTGAAGCCACGGCGTATCTGTGACGCTTATTTTAAAGCTTGCTTTTCTGTGCAATTGGATGGCATAACAAGGACCATGAAACTGTGACTTTAAAATATGTTTCCTGACTGACAGTGCAGATTAAGAGAGCTATAAAAGACAAATATTAATAACAAGTATCAGTTAAATCCAAAAAACAAAAGTATTTTCTAGCATGATCACAACCAACCTCTACCCTGGGATATCCAAAGAGAAAAATCTCTATCCTTGTACATATACTCAGTCTTGTCATTTTGAACTGCACTGTGCTCCTTACTAAATCTCCAAGCGATCCAAACATTTTCCAGGATCCTATTCTGTTACAATTTATTTTTTAACAAAATCAGTAATTTCAAAAGTTACCATGCATTATTGGCTTCTCTCCTGCCCCTCCACTTACACTTTTCATCTTGTTTCTTTCTGCCATTTCTCCACCTCATCCCAAAGCCAAATTATTACACTACAAATGGGGGCAGGTACAGACACCCAAGGGGAGATCCAAGACCTTCCCTCCTGAGGAAACTTCCATAGTGAACTCAATGACTATCTGTGATGTTTGCTGGTACTAGGGAATAATATTTCCCTTGGGCACTTTCTGGACAGAGTCTACCACCTGGGTTAAGTCATTATTAAAATTGAGCAGAAAAAAAAAAGGGGGGAGGGAGAGAAAAGATGAAAAAACACTACAGCAAGCATCATTAAAGCTCATCAAAAGTGCATTAGCAAACACCTGATAATATACTCTGAACATTAATGATCCTTAAAATATACCATATTAATACAGATGTTATCTGAATTCATGGAAACAAAATTTTCCATTCACACATTTCCCTAGAATAGGTGTTGGGGGAAAAAAAAACCCTCTCCAAAATCTAGTAGTTGCCAGCATTCTTTTCTGTCTCCAGAAACAAACAAATAAAATATCACCTTTGAATCTATATTGGCTGTGGATCACAAATCTCAGATGAGTACTCTGACTTGGGATGCTTGTTGGCATTCACAGGCAACGTGTTACAGTTAAAATGGACAGTGGTAAACCAATATTAATAAAAAGTTTGTGATGCTGTTGGCTTAAATTGGACTATTATCACTACTAAGATCCGTTTAATTGACTGCCTTGAACTCCCCAATGCTGGGCAGCATTTTCCTGCCTTCAAGTTCTGAGGGAGACACATGAATGCCACAGAACTCATAGTGCAACTCTGTTACAAGGTGCTAAGTGCCAGGTTGTAGCAAGAACAGCTTATTTGTCTGAAGAGCCTAATACTTCAACCAATAACTGAAATGGAGGTTAAAAAATTAATTCTAGGCACTGCTTAAGTCCTATGTTCCTCCTTTACAGAGACTGCAAATCATGTCAAGTTCTGCATAAATAGGTTTTGCGGGGGTATTAGAGGGTGAATTACTGTCATCTAGGTGCCAGTGCTTAGTAAAGCAAGGACATCAAACCCATTTTGCCAAAATCCAGTGTGAACTGCTGCTCTCAAAGAAAGAAGGTCACCCAACCACAAACACTTCATAACAAAAGTGATTAAACAAAACAACAAAACTCCAAAACACACAGGCATTCTTACAAAGGAGTGGTTTGGAAACACAACAGTGTTTCCAAAAGACCATTCCCTTATTGTTATTTGAAAGCTGAAGAAAACCTTTTTCCTAAACAAGGAGCTGGTAAGGTTTGCAACATCTCAGAATTACATCTAGAAATAAGGGAAGCAGGAATTATTTTTAGTGCAGCTGAGAGGCCAGGCATATTTCAGGCAATCTCCCAGAGCCTGCTTTTATACCATGTGGGACATAAACCCACAAACTATGAAAGAACCCAAATCAGTATTGTTTTCTCAAGTGACATCCATTATCCCTCATCTGAGAAAATTAACACGTGTATCCAGAAGCTCAATAAAGTAACCTCAGAGCTAGAAGTCTAAGATTAACTCTTTCTGTGTCACAATAAATGATATCTATTAAGTCAGAAAACTGCTAATACATTCTATTTTATATTCCGTGCTTCTACTATCTAAAGCAAACAGGGGCATCAAAATACATTTACACTCAAGCACAGTTTCAAATGTTACAGTACACAGGGCAATTGAGAATTTCCAAATTCCAAACAGCTACAGTGATATAAAAATGGAGATACAGAAGGGTCATTATACCAACACATGCTGGTTTGGGTAGCATTAGGAAGAGTGTCACAAAATGAATAAAACCCAGCTTTTGTGCAAAGTCTGTTATTTTCTGACATTTAAGTTAGACACTGTATCTAGCAGTAAAATGCTATGAATGCTAAATATAGGCAACCTTTGTTGCTCTGCCAGTTTATTTCTAGATCAAATGATAATATTTGAAGATTTCTATGCCAAGCAAGTGCTCAGTACTTTTCTTCATCTTCCTGACCTGCCCAAAAGATTATATTCAATGAATCAGATATATTTTTGCCTTCTTTTTACTCAGATTAATAAATTAGGCAGTACATAAATCTGAATGGTACTTATGATTAATAAAGCTGAATTTTTCACCTAAGTACATAGGAAACTCCAGGCAGGTATGAATTATAGACTGAGTTTTGCTACAACCTACACCATACTTTTGCACCACAACATGCTAGCACACATCACCAGGTATCTGTAAAAAAAAGCAAGAAAGGCTTTTCTTGACCCACTAAATAGTGTTTTGGGATGGTTATATGAGGAAAGCAGTGAAGAACAAGTCATGGTTTGTGACATTAATATTTGAACAGACAGGCAACTTCTGCAGTCCCTGTGTTAATCCTCCCAGCATCACAGAAACAGATCTTGCATCTGGTGGCACGTCCTTCCCGGAGACATTTTGCTAACTAGCTACCCAGCAAGAGTGCAGGAAACGACGTCTGCGGAGCAGTGAATTCTGAAGCAGGGATAATAAAAATAATCTGATCGCTACCCCAGTGCTTTAAAAATTGGACCCCCTGGCAAGCAGCCAAAATAAAACATCAAAGGGGGCCTCCACAAGCTGGGCTCAGGATCAACATTCGGGTGAGAGCCCATCACCTACTTACCCTGACAGCAGGCAAGAAAAGTTGGAGACATCTGCTTGGAGGCCAGGGGTCAGGCAGGCTGGCCGGGGCCCGCGCTGCACGGAACGGGGGAAATGTGTGTGTGCACTGGGTGTGCGTGTCCAGGCTGTGGCAGTGGGGGGGCTGCAGGGGGGACTCTGTGAGAAGAGGTCAGGGACTTCCCTGTGCAGGATCCAGCCAGCTCCTTGACAGAACCAACACTGACTGATCATCACTGCACTGGCCACAAACCCCCATTTCCCAGTCCTCCTGTGGCACAAATTAAAATTAGTTTAGTTTCCCCCAAATCGAGTCTGGTTTGCCCATGACAGTAATTGCTAAGAAATTTCCCTGTCTTTATCTCAACTCATGAGCCTTTTCATCTTACTTTCTCTGCCTGTCCTGTTGAGGATGGGGAGTGAGTGAACAGCTGGGTGGGCATCTGGCAGCCAGCCAACACTGACCCACCACAGTGCTAAAGCCTCCCTAAACTAAAGAAGACTAAAGAATACCTAAAGCTGTACCTATGTGTTTGTGGGCGAATTTAAGGCTTGTGTGAGAGTACATATTCCATTAAAGACATTTATATGGATAATGTGTATAGCAAGGATTTGCAAACAATATCCTACTGAACTCCCAAACTTGATGCTGCCTGCATGTTACTTAGATATGCACGTTATTTTGGCTAAGGGTGACTGAGGTGGGTCAGCTCTTTCATAGAAGAAGGGAGCAGCAAGTTGTTCCACTGACAGCTTAGGAAAAAAACCCAGTACATTAGCAAATGTTCCACATGAAACACATCCCAGACTGGTTCAAAGACAGGTTTCTGCAAGTGCTGAAGCACAGGGGGCCAAGAAGCAAGAAAGCTTCTAAGTTGCTGCAACTTTTAGAAATCAAAAATCCACTGACGAAAGAAACCTCCATAATTTTTTCCTATAAAAGAACTTTGATTTCGTGAAAAAAATCAATACGAGTTGATTACTGAAAATGGCAACATGAACATAAACACCCTTCAGGCATCTCACAAGTACCCCTGCAAATCACACAGCAGTGCTAAGCACATGCCACTGCTGCTAATCACATCCCATATAACAATGAGCTTTCTGAAGTTGCAGTGGATGAAGAAACTGCCAAGCTGAAAACAGTGCCTTCACTGAACATTTGGGTTGAAAGAGACCTTAAATATCACCTGGTTCCAACCCTGCTGCCATGAACAGGGATACCATTCACTAGATCATATTCCTCAGGGCCCCATCCAACCTTGAACACTTCTGGGGATGGGGCATCCACAACTTCTCTAGGCAACCTGTTTCTGTGCTTCACCACTCTCTGAGTGAAGAATTTCTTCCTAACATCCAATCTAAACCTGTCTTTTTTTCAGTTTAAAACCATTGCCCTTGTCCTGTCACTATCTGCCTATATAAAAAGTCCCTCTCCCTCCCTTTGATAAGCCTCTTTAAGGTACTGGAAGGCTGCAACGAGGTCTCCCCAGAGCTTTCTCTTCTCCAGGCTGAACAATCCCAACTCACTCAGCCTGTCTTCATAGGAGAGGTGCTCCATCCCTCTGATCATCTTCGTGGCCTCCTCTGAACCCGCTCTAACAGGCCCGTATCTTTCTTACACTGAGGACCCCAGAACTCGATGCAGGACTCCAGTGGGGCCTCACAAAGGCACAGTAGAGGGGAAGAAGCCCCTCCCTCGCCCTGCTGGCCACTCTGCTTTGGGTGCAGCCCAGGACAGTTGACCCATTGGGCTCCGAGCACATAATGTTGGCTCATGTCCAGCCTTTCATCCACGAGAATCCCCCAGTCCTTCTCTGCAGGTCTGCTCTGAATGAATTCATCTCCCAGACTGTACTCACGTCTCGGACCCAGACACAGCACCTTGCACTTGGACTCATTGAATTTCAGGAGTTTCTTGTGGACCCATTTCTTAAGTTTGTCCAGGTCCCTCTGGATAGCCCCTTCCTTTTTTTCTGTCAACTAAATGACAGAGGATGACACAGAGAAGCTGTTTTCAAAGCCTGATCATGGGGATTACTTTGGCAGTTGAGTTGGATAAGGCAAGCAGTATCTGTGATGCCACAAGGCATGCAGTGACATGAAACATTCTTCTGTTGAAGAAGACCTGGTCTTCTATAAGGCTGTGCCATGAGGCACAACAGTAGAACATATATTCAAGAAGTCAAAGTGTCAGCAGTCCCATCACACAGATTCACACACTCACACATGAGGCCTTGCGATGTCGCTTTCTAAGGTATCTGTGTGTATGCTTGTTCTAATCTCAACCTAAAACCCTGTTGCTCCACAGCAGAACTTTGTCTGTGCTTCCTTTTCCACAAAAAAATAAAGCAGCCTCCACAAAATAAAGGACCAATTCCACTCTTCAAGCTAAAGCATTTTACTGGATGGTGTGTTTAGCCTTCATAGTGTGACCGATAAACACCTAAGTGAGTTGAGTTTGCTCTTCGCCCACAGAGGGAAAAGATGGATGTTTTGACCTGAAGCATTTGCCAGACACTTAGCAAACCAGCCTTCAAAATGGCACTTGAAACTGTTTTTCCATCTTCCAGCAAAAGAGAGGAAGGGACAGGATCACTGACTCCATCATCTGACCAGGGCAACAAACACGTCTCTTAGAAGTTGGTCTTTTTTTAATTAAGGGCCCACTTGCTTTTTAACTCTGAACATAAGATGCTTAGTTTATAGAGACCCACGTTCTTTCTTCTGCAAGGATGTGACAGAGCCTTGTGGATGTCTGGCATGATCAAAAGGAAACACAGCAATAATATGTCAAGTCACAAATTACTATGGCCTCTTCCCAATGTGCAGGAGATCCCACGTTCCACTCATCCATATGGTTCAGCTGGGGAGCACTTTTACCAACATATGGTCCCTTGAAAATGAAGTTTTCTTTTGAGTTTTTAATCACAATTGCTTGTTATTCTTAATTACTTGTTACTTCCATTACACTATAAAGCTTAACCTGACTTCTGCTGGGAGAATACAAGTCATGAAGGTGGTTTCCTTTTTGATAATAGGGAAAAACTTTGTAAGTAGGGAGGGAGGATCAGGGCCACATTACAATCCACAGCAGCAGAATTCGCTCTTGGTAGTAGCACAAATCATAGTGTCCTTTCTTGATATCTCTCTTGATATCTATCTTTGTCAAATCCTTCATGACTAAAGAGCATGTAAATAAACTACAGAGAAGACATGAAACAGTACAGTGAAGATATTTGATAAAGAAAAACTTTTTCCCATGGACTTCTTAAAACAAGGTTTTGGAAAAAGGTATATTGAGTCTTAACAAGTAGAAACAGGTGCTCAACGGCCCACAGTCAGGATATTTAACTTCTTTTGTGAATCCAAACCAAACATTTTCCAACGTAATAATTTTAGCATGCACATGAAAAAAGGCCAACTGAAATGTTCTTAACAGTTGTTCTCTTAAGTCAGACATTTTGTTTATCATAATACCACATCTACAAGTTAATGGAAGCCATAAACCTGAAGGAAGTCATCCATTCCACATTAGCTATATATACTTCCCCATCTCCTCCATAGATTTTTTACTATGAAACAGCAACATCAAGAGACAGTTCTGCACTTCCTCACAGTTGCACCCCACTAACACAAGGATTTACTGCCGCACTGAGGGAGCCATATGGAGTCATAGTGCTCTTCTTTCCCAACCCCTTTCCCTATTAAAGCAGAGACATTTAATGGGCTGTTCCCCTTAAAACACACATGCATCTACAAACAGCCGGCACTCAAGAGCCAGTGGCTCTTGTTATGTTCTGTAATTTCTTGGGCTTAGCCTGAGATTCTGCTGGGATCTGGGCTGTCAGTGATTTCCAATAGTAAGAGCTACAGCACTCACCCAGGAACATTTTCATCTGTGCAGACAAGCTGTCTGCAGTTGTAAACAGAAGTATAACTCTGCTCAAGCATATTTCTAGGCATTAGAAAGCACAAGTCAAAAGAGGCAGCTCCATACTCTTTGTTCATTAGAACATACCCTCTCACTCCATAGGGAATATTTATTATGATGGGCCATAATCCACTTAACATCTTCTGACAAAGTCT
Source organism: Platyrinchus mystaceus (assembly GCA_035041135.1). Lineage (NCBI taxonomy): Eukaryota > Metazoa > Chordata > Aves > Passeriformes > Tyrannidae > Platyrinchus > Platyrinchus mystaceus. Next base: position 8,118,253 of record JAWWLV010000021.1, read on the forward strand.
ATCAGTCTTTAACAACTTTGATTCCAGAAGTTCAATGGCAACAGGGAGGAAAATTCATAGAGAGAAAGCGACTTCCACAAAAATCCCTCTTTATGAACCTGCATGCCCTGTGTTAGCAGACAGGATCATCATTTATTTGCACCTATCAGCTTTGATGATAATTGCAACCCACTTGACACTTGTGTTGAAAGGCAGTATTACCAACAAGAAATCTGATAAATATTCAACAAAACCTAAATTAAATAATTCTATTCATCTTGAGGTCACCATCTCTAAAACTGCTTCAAAATATTTGTGTCTTAAAGAGAGAGGGAGGGGGATGAGGGAACCCTGCTTCTTAGACCAAAATGACTGAATCACTGCATTAATGAACACAACTTTTTTATTTTTCAGGTTCAGTGAAAGAATGCCATCCATGCAAAATTTTGATCCCACATTACAAAATAATTACATGATAATTACATGAGCATTAAGATGTCTACCCCCCGAGTAAAGCCACTGCACCCAACCGCTAACTAAGGCAGGCCTGGAATGTTTCAGCTTATTAAGGAGAAATCCAGCATTGAGCAAAACCTCCAGCTGAAGCAGATTTCCACTCTTTTACTCCTCTGATTTCTAATTAATAATTAAAACATGTTCCTTTCTTTGGAAACCCAATTAGACTTGCGCATCAGCCTGAAAACAAACTTTTTTTAGTAGCTAAGCTACTTCTCATGGTTTAATGGGGCGGCAGGAGTGTTTTCTACATAGCTCCACTGACACAATTCATTTATTTCTTTCCATTCTACAATGGGTATTGTAATCCATCCCCAACAATATAAACATTACATTTGCACAGCTAATTAGGATGTTGGCAGTATGAATTAGTGACCCTCTGATTTCTTCCAGTCAGGGCCGCCCCTGCTGCCTGCACTACTTAGGATTCACAATTAGGCAATTATATTTTCCGCATCTTTTCTCCTCTCTAATGCTACCTCTTTCCTCTCATTCAGTATGCCCCAAATGAAGAGTTGTGTTGTTTATTTTGGGGTGGGGAGTCAGGGAAAGAAGGGAGGGAGGGAGGTAAAGTGTGTCACATTCAATCCTTTTCCCTTTCAACCTCTGCTGATTTGACATCAGAGAATGATAGAGGGTCTGTAAGACTGCAAATTATCTCCATAAATGTTTTAAAGAAATGATTATGCAGAGTGGGTAGGAGATATATTCTGATTGGGAATGAAGCAAAGGGAAAGTGACAAAATAAATAAATCCTGGCCCTGGGTGTAGTGGGCTAGCACTGAACCTCTGTGCAGGGCTGCGGTCACCGAGCTGTCCCCAGTCCCAGGATGATGACAAATTGGAGAGAATTCAGAAGAGGACAACATAAGTGATTAATGGGCTGGATGGACTGATTTATGAGGAAAGGTTAAAAGGTCTGATTATATGTATCTTTGTTAAATAATAGCTAAGGAAGGTGCAGGAACTGCTTATAAAGGGTTTACGTACGGTAAACACCATCACTGCATTCCATCAAGCATGTTGGGAAAGGGAGGAGAGCAGAAAGCAAAATTTTAGCTAGACACCAGGAAGACATCCGCAATAAACATTACAAAAGGGTTGTTTCCAACAGGAAGGACTAGAAACCTCATCATTTGAGAGCTGTAATGGACAAAGCACTAAGAAAATACACTGCAGGGGATAATGTCTGTTTTAATGTTGACGCTTGTTTAACTCACTGAGTAATGTACACTGTGGAGACATAGCATCTTTATTAAAGCACGAAATATATCTCCGAGTTCTCCTCTGCTGTGAGAAATTCTCCATTAAAATCACTTATTAAAAAAGGCACTGAAAACACCTTGGGCCAAGTACATGCCACTCCATATCAGCTCCCAATCCACAGCTGAGGAATCCAGAAGATCCAAGAGTACCAGTGAAGGCAAATTAAACCTCTCTGTTCTCAAATGTTGACGCAACATTTTCTAGGTTCTATAAGACAAACAAACAAAATCCACCATCCCCCAACCTAGACTAATTTGCAGAATAAAACTGTTCTCTATTTTCTTCCTTAAATATGGAATCTCTTTTATGTCCTAGGAAATCAAGTGTTTAAGAGCAAATTAACCTTGGCATTTGTGTGACTGAAGAATAAAAATACATCAAGAGAACTAAACTGCAAGGAGTAATGAACCCAATACTCTTACTTATACCCAAGTAAATTAGAAATATTGCCATTGAATTAAGCCAGTGGAAATACACTGAAGTAGAAACTGGTATAAATTAGCAGAGGGCCAAGCCAAACATAACCAGAGTGACACATTTCCAGGCCATGTGCAGAGCTCAGCTCAGGGAAAATAATTTGCAGTCAGCTCATGGAGACAGGAAGCAATGATGGCAGGCACGGCGGCTCCATAGCTGCTGTAGCATGAGCGAGCAAGGCTGGAAAATCCACACACACTGCTGGTCCCACAAATCACAACAGAAACCAGTCCAGACTGCAGCAGGATTGGCAAATCATTGTTTGAAGAGTAAATTCCACTTCCAATTTTGCACTGCCACTATTCACAAATATAAGCTATATATATTGTCTGTAGAGACGTGAAACATTTCAACTTCTACAGTGGCCTGTCCATCATCTTTCCCTTGCGTAAGACTACACACAGCCTCAAGCTAGCACAGCTGGACCTCCAGGTGCCAGATTAGGAGAAGCCGAAGAGGTCTTTTTCCAAGAAAAATACAACACTCCTTCCCTCACCCCCTGCTCATGTGCATGGGTGAGAATTAAGCAGGCTTGAGGGGCTTTATTTATTCCCTGCTACATAACCATTAAGCTCTACTGTACAGATCCGACTCTGCCAAATTCTGTCACTTAATGTTTTGGATGTAAATTACAAAAAGAGACCAGGGAAAAAAAATACAGTAGAAAACAGATGCTCTGGACTACAGTGTTGGAGTTTTCTTCCATAACTACCATTTCCTTTACAGTTTAATTTATTTATTTGGTAAACAGAGTAACATGACAACACATTCACTGCCATAAAAGAGAAGACAATGGCTTTCCCAAGCTTTGACATTTAAATCCATTCCCCTCCTCGATGAAGAGATAAAAACCGCTCCCTTTCACAAACTAGACTCCCCTGCTAGACAAGGAGCAGTACAAGGAGCAGTACAAAGCAGTCAATAACACAGTAGCAGCACTATATGGAAGAGGAAAGAAACTTTGTGCCTCAGTTTCCCCATCCATGAAATAAGAAACCTAATACTGAACTGCTTTGCAAAGTTTGTTTGAAATGTTACCGTGAAATGAACCAGCCTTGTCCAGCAGCTACCTTGAACTGAACAAACGCTCAGCTGAACTTTGAGTTCAGCTTCTCAACTAACACCACTAAAAAGATTTATACAAAAGCTTTACACATCCATGAAACTGAGCCCTCTTGTGTAGTTTACAGTGCATTGAATCACTATACATCAGCACAAGTTTCATGGCTCTTAGGACAGTCTGCAGAAAGCACTGAGAGCAGAAAACCCTGATAAAAATCTGAAACTAAAACAACCTCAGCCCTACTGCAACTATCAACTCACAAAATCTACATATTACAGCATCATCGACCTGTCTTGAACTGACCAAAGTTTTTAGTTCAGAAGAGAAGGTAAAGAGTACTGAGAGTCTCTCATGAAACTTTTGAATGTCATTTGAATTTGAGATTTGACAAGGCCAAATAATACTTATTTTCAGCTTTAACTACTCACTGGGTCTGTGACTAGTTCACTGCAGCAGAAACTCAGTGATGCATTAACACTTTTCGTTACTAAATTCAAAACAGTTTCTCTTTTATCAAGGCTTCAGCTATGCTGCCTTGTTAACCAACCCAGCTTGCCAGAACAGGCCAGTCTGGTCACAAAAATCTTAGCCCAAGAAAGAGTTAAATATTTAAATTTGCCTTTGGTTCTTATTTTATGTGCTTATTTCCAGAGCACTTCCAAATTACATTAGTTTAACAGACTAGTGTATCTAAATCTTTTTAGCCACATGTATCACTCACCAGCATGATTTTATTACAATGGATATGTTATTAAAGCTTAACCTTGCACTCAGTCACTAATCAAAAACAATTCAAGAAAGCAAATCAAATGCTCCAACTACACTAAAATCTCTTCCCTTTAAGCAACAAATAAAGCCTGGCTGGCTTGCAGGGAAAGTTCCATGTATCAGCATACCCACAGCTCACTCAAATCAGGCACGTTTCTTAAGTCTAAATTTAGCTGCTTGCATTTCTTCAGAACTTTAATTCCTGAATATTGTGTTGAACCCACTGAGACTGCTGAAGTGCCAGATCTTAAGGCTGCAGTCATACTGAGATTCATTTATGGCAAATGTATGAAGCAAAGTTGCTGTAATACACAGGCAAGCAGTTAGGAACAAACACACCAGCAAAAGGATCAGGCATTCAGAAGCTGAGATTCACCTTCCAGTCATGCTGGCAATGCTGAATCTCACCTATGTGCTAGTGAGGAGTACATTAAGCTGCTTAACCAGTGGAAGAGAAAATTATAGAATCGTACATACATATAGGAAGGTTGATTTCACTGAGACACCACTTAGGTTTTCAAATTACTCCTTCATTGGAAGCAGAATCAATCACCCAGTACTCATTTTTGGACAGTATGAACCATGCCTTCACTCGGAAAGCACGAGCTCCTAAAACTTCTGCCAGCAAAATGCTTCAGCAGTGGGGACACCTGTGTCTTCTCTGTGCTGGAATCTGCTGCCTAGTTACAGCAGGTAGACAAGTTTCACCAGTGGATAACCAGTCCTCATCATCCTGGGAAGGCAAGTGCGGTGCAAGCGCCACCAGTTTTCTCCACTTCTTCTGACAGAAGATGGAACAACTTCTGCTTCGTAAGTGCAAGTTTAAAATTTATATTATAACACTGAATCCACCAAAGCTGCCAAGAGACATTGAACTCGTGGGATCTGTGAAAGTTTTTCACACCTGTGTTTTTCTCCTGTGCCTAATATTATGGGAGGCATTTTGGAGGATTTTACAATGCAAGTTTCAATGAGACACTTACAGTCTCCCTCAGGCAAATTGTCACAGCTGCAGAGGTCTGCTACCCAGCTGCCAATCAAGGCAGGCAGGGAGTATGTGCAGTGAAATCACAAAAAAAGCAGGCTTCATTAGACTGCTGAAACCTAACTAGAGGCTATCTGGGCGTGCTTGAGCCCTTAAAACAAGGTTGCTTTAGAAAGAGGGTTTTTTTTCTTTCCAACTCAAGAAAGGGCACTAGTACTCACTGAGGAATGTATCCGTGCCAACTTTCCCCTTTGCAATTTCAATGTTTATTTTGCTCTGTCTAAAAAAAGAAATTACATCGCCCTATAAGCTTCTATTATTAGATTAGCTGATATAGCTGGAAAAAGCGGACAAGATTACAGGTTCCACATCCCTCTGCCAGGTCTCAGAAGTGCGTTTACTTTTTCCAACTCCAGAAGCTATTCCAGTGAAATATTATTCCTTTCTACAACCTTTCCCTGCTTTATTTCCTTGGAGCACCACAGCTACAAAACCACTGGTATTAAAGACAAACTGTACTGGAAGAACTGGAAGAGCATTTTTCCTCCTTCACACCTAACTGAGAAATATTCTGAGGGAACCAACTGCATTTAATGAAAAAAAGTGTTCTGCAGACAAGGACAAACACACAGAAGTTCAGCCCAAATGACAATCAAGTGGGAAATTTAAAAGCACATAGAAACAAGTGGCATATTGTAAGCCATTAAACAAAGTTAATTATAGGTATTCACTAGATCTGGTCTTGGCCCCTCTTCAGCGAAGTATTTAAGCATGTGCTCAGGTTTAAGCAAGTGCAAGCTGAAAAGCCTACGTGTCCAGTCACGTGCTCAAGTCGGGCAGCTGCTGAAGTACTTTGCTGAGGCAGAACCATAACATATAATAAGAATTGTCCTGAAAGTTATCTAATAAACAGCTGTTATATTAAGAACTGCACAAACACAACACACATTTTACGTCCCTAAAAGAGCGGGTAGCATGAAGGTATAAATCCACATATAAAATTGATTCAGACCTATAGGTATTTGTGCATATATATTTTGTGAATGAAAAAAAAAAAAGGCAGGCAGTAAACTAAATTATAATCACACTTTTAAAACTGCATATTATCCTCTGTCCATTGCCACACTTAATCTTTGTTATCCTCACTGCTTCTCTGTTATTTCTTATTGACAACTCATTATATTTTGCCTCCAATAAATTCTACCAGGAAAACAGGGACAATGTTGGGGGTTTTTTTGGAAAAATTTAGATCTTCTGAACACGAAAAACAGTGACAAAAATGTTCAAACATTAATGTTGAAGTGGCTGAGCAGCAGACCTCGAATTTTCAGGATTTTCAGACAGTCACAAATCCTTATAAAATAAAAGGCATAAGGGAAAACTGAGCCCCGTTCCCCGCTCCCACTTCATGGCGTTTAGGGTTAAATTGGGCGCGGGTGCCTTGAGTCCTTAAGTTTGAAAATGCTGGGCTACCTATTTACAATTACAGCCGCATTTCCCGAGCGAATTGTGCTGTGACGGCTGAACCCTGCAAATGTCACCGGGGCCGGCTCGGGCAGGGCGCAGTAGCAGCAGCAGAGCCATTGTTGCTGGGGCCCGGAGGGAGGAGGCTCCGCCGAGGCAGATGGGGACCGCGGTAATGCGGAGCCTCCCCGGGGACACCCCAGGCACGGGGCTCAGCCGGCACCACCTGCCTCCCTGGGGCTGCGGGGGCGCCGCGGGGCTCCCCGCACTGCGCGGCGGGCCGTGTGTGCCACCCTCGAGTGCGGCACAGGGGGGCCGTGTGTGCCACCCTCGAGTGCGGCACAGGGGGGCCGTGTGCGCCACCCCAGGCAGCCTGGCAGGGGAATGCCCTGGCACGGCAGAGGAGTGGCACATCTGTACGTGTCACCTCAGATGGTCTGGCACGAGGTGTTCCAGTCCCAGTGCCGTGGGTGCCACCACCCCGGCTGGGTGCAGCTACTTGGTTTGTGTGTCCCGTGATGAACGTGCAGAACACAGAGACATAACAGGCCTCTGTGATTTCAAGACAATAAGAACCTCCAGCCCTTCTCTCCTGCTAATAACCTCCATATTGTCATCTATCCTACCTGTGCTAACAGTTTATAAACCACCACCTGCAGCTTGTCCCTTATACTTTATTAACATACACTAATAAACAGTATGCTTCACTCCCACTGTGCTGCCAAGTGAAGCCAGTCAGAATAACTGCATTAGCTTTACTGTTCTTTCTCAGCACATTTTTCCCACATGGGAACAATTAGGACAAACTCCCTCCAGATTATATTTCAAGATCCATCATATTTGCAGGGAAATAACAATAATAATAATGATAATATTATTAATAATAATAACAACAATAATAATCTTTTTCACAAATGCATCTGTAGGCATCTACAGAAGATTAACCCGACTGACATTACCAAAAGTGATAGGCTCTTAACCTCCTTGGCAGTTGCCCTGCGTGGAAAGGGTTAATGCTCCCCAGGCTCTGACTTACACCTATTATGCTCAAGTTTAAAAATAAGATGTGAAAGATGCATTATATAAGGCCAGTACTGCTATCCTGCCCATCTCCTATTTTGGAATTAAAGATCATCATTGCTCACATCAAAGGGGCTGGGTGAGAATAAAAGAAAAGACAGGAACAATGAAAATAGCTACCCGACACGAACCAGATCAAAGGACCAGGCACAGAAAATGAGGAGCTAGGGGGTCCTTTAATTACTGTCCACATCCTCCAAGTCATGTGGTGAGAAAGAAGGGAAAAAAGTTTTGAAGGCCACTGGGTTTTGTCTTGCTGTGGCTCCTGTTTCCACAGTCTGTGCCAGTTCCCTACAAACTGCTCTGCTTTTTTTTTTTTTTTTTTCATTTTATTAAAGTCAAATAGGACTCCTGGACTCCAAAACTCCTCCCTTATGCCAGAAGGGAGGAGAGAGAAGGAGGGGTAAGAGGGGCAGTAGTGGAGATAGTCTATAGCAATTGCCTGAAACAATTTCAGGAGGACTGCTCCAGGCAGCGCCCCGGGAGCTGCTTTGGGAAGGAGAGATCTGGCTACCTGAGGCTAGTCTTTATTTGCAGGCCTCCCGGGTTGAGCAAACTTCAAATTCACATAGGGCACTGCTCCATGGGGCAGCAGATCAAACCTGGCTACTAGCTGTTTGAGCTCAGTAGCAGAAAAAAGGATTGCTCTGGGACTGAGCATAAGTAGAAGCATGATTAAACTTCAAACATACCCCCCCCCCCTTTTATACACAACAGACAGTTATGGCTAATATTTCAATATGGACTTTAAAAATACACTGCAAATAACTTGCTCCAGTGTGCTGGCTGCAGACTTAAAATAATAAAAATTTAAACTAGCTGTATTACTGCAAGGAAGTCAAATGTTCAGATTTACCTTTCATGAATCATTAAGGGATTGTTATTTAAAAGGATCTATTTTTATTTATCTCAGCCATCAAGATTAAAATTTGGATATTTGACCACTGACTGGAGTGACACATTGTAGCATTTAGTTCCTTCTATTTATGCTTCAAATGTGGTGTGTTTCTGTCTAATTACTCCTGACTTATGTTTCACAGAATCACAGAATAGCAAGGGTAGGAAGGAACCTCTGGAGATCATCTAGTCCAACCCCCAGTGTTTATTTTTAAAAAGACAGTATAAAAATAAGTGTCATAAGGAAATAATAGAACAGAGATTTAAAAATTCATGTGCAAGAAGCTGACCAAACTTTCTAGGAAATAACAGTGCTTTGTCACTTTTAAAAATATTCTGGATAAGAAAAGCCCTGGGATGTTTGCAAGAAATTGTATTTGCTAATATAGATACTAGAAGCAGGCACAGACAGAAGTCACTGAAGAGGAAAATGCATTCCTGTCTCAGGTCAGTTTGCTTGGATTTATGCTGTATGCCAAACTAGAGCATGAAAAGCACTCAAACAGAATTTTAGAGACTTTGAAGACGGAAGCAAATGGCACCAAGACAACATCTAGAAAAGGAGAACACAGGACACAATGGCATCCTTCTTCCCATCCTATTTACAGCTTGGAAACTCCTTAGACAAGCAGTAAGGATGATCTTTTAAGAGGCAATTTAGCCTCCAAACTCCAGTGAGTGCCAAGTTACTTCATCTTTCTGATGAAAGTTGCCTCCATCGTTTCCTGCTCTTGGACACTAACGTGCCATTCTCAGGAGGACAGCTGAGGACTAAATTAAGCAAATATAGACTACAAAGCTGCTTTCCAAAGTGGGCATCGTGCCTAGGCTCTACATCTAAGCAGTATGCTAGGTACATGTACCAAGTTCCAGTTAGCTGTCTTGCAAACATCCGCGTTGGGAACCTTGCCCAAGCAAGCCTTCAAAGCTACTGTGGCTCTGGTGGGATAAGCATGGGAGCAGTGGGACTGGGACATTTGTCTCCTTGTTACACGTCTCAAAGTACCACATTATCCATTTAGATAGCCTTTTGATTGAGAGAGCTTCCCTTTTGGGCTTAGCCCCAAATGCTAAGAACAGATGAGATGGTTTAAGAAAATCTCCAGGTAAAACATGAAAAGGATGCTTAACATCCAGCTTCTGACGAATAGCTGCACTCAGGGAGCCACAAGGGCTAGGGAAATAAACATGGTCAATTAAATGAACTGATTGAAAAGAAATCAGAGATCACTCCAGGGAAAATCTGAGATGCAGTCATACAGCCACAGCAGTCTTTTTGGAAGGTGGTAAATGGGGCAAAAGCCAGGAAGAACCAGAATGCCTTACTCATTTGGCAAAAGGTGGTTGCCATAAGGAAAGAAATAAACTTTAAAGGAAATAAAATACAAAGAAAAATCCATGATGGGTTCAAAAGGAGGCTCAGCCATCTCACTCAAAGGCTCTTGAAACCTCAGCACTGAGTAGGAAATTCTAATGGGAAAATACAGTAAAGGCTCTTCAGCAAATGTTCTGTCCTTTCCATAGACTGTCCCACAAAATGCACTGGTAGGTGCTGAGAAGTCTTCCAAAACACTCCAAGATGAATTAACAAGGAGTGCAAATAAATAGGGATGGTGCCGAGTAAGACTAATTTTTTTTATCTCACTACAAAAATGCTAACATGCTCATTCATAATTTTTTAATAGTTCAGCTATTTTGGATGCATTTTTTCAAAAGATCGCAGGAAGACAGTGGGATCACCAAACAGGATCACCAAGTCAGGACTGCCAGAAGGTAGTGTGGGAGGGCTACCCCCACTTTGTGTCTTGCCTTTGCATCTTTCAGAGCAGATGCTGGGGCTGCCCAAGCTGTGGTGTGCTTTGTCTGGGCCCTCATAATAACTGGAGCAGGCTAAGCATGCATGGAAAGCACACTTTTCCCCTAGATAAATAGTCTGGAAAGACCATAAATATGAAAACAGACAATGCCAGTGTGTCCAAAAATCAAAAGTAATGAGCTCAAGCTGCCGTCACTTGGAGCATGTGTGCCTTTTCCTGTCTCACTTTCTGGAAACCCAAGGGTATTGCTGCAAAGGGAGAGAAGTCCTAAAGTGGTCTCTAACTCAAGGTCTCTAACTTGCAGAGCTAATTGAGTGATTTACCCAGGAATTCAAGCAACATTTGCTGTTGGGATTGTGGAATACTGATTTTGACTGTGGAAGTCCATCAGCTGGTTGATTCTCATTTAACTTTGCTAGAACAGAGCACTGCTCATTAAGCCTTTTTAACCTGCACCAGAAACAAAACTCAAGCTTCACATCCTGCTACAGATTTCTTTTTTCTGAGAAGGATCAATCACAGAGTAATTTAGTCTGGAAAGGACACATGGAGATCACCTCCATATAAACTGTTTCTCAAAGTCATTTTGTTGCTACCACAAGAAAGTCACCAGGCATACTGAAGAAAATATAATCACTTTTTTTTTTTTTTTAGGATACTTTATAAGAAAAATGACTGTAACAGACTAGCTCCTGGAAGCCCATCTCTCACTGGGTAGAGGGGATACTACCTGGCCAAGCTTCCTAGAACCAGGACATTTGGTTCCCATGTCCATTTCTATGATAGTGTGCTTGCAATACTTACATTACTCATGTAAACACAGCTCAAACCTAAAGCAACTGATGCCTTATTGAACTTGCCCTCTTATCCTATATGAGATACATACTCATATTGATCATTTTTGTGCAATGAGTTGTGCAAAAAATCCTTAGAGCTTTTCAATTCTAAAACATTTTTAAAGACTCATGTGAGATTCCTAATGCAACTAAAAAGCTGCAGATGAAATCTGCAGCCAATCTGACCATTTCCCTTTGAGTTTAACTTGGATATATTCCTGCATGCTTCCACAGCACCAACTAAAATAACCTGGTGAATTTCCTTATTCTCCGGGGCAGATGCAATGTTCTGGCTGTGACTTGAGTGAAACTCTGCAGGTTATATGGCAAAAACAACCTTAGTGTCAGAGTGAACACCTGAGGACCATGCTATACCTTAATGACACTTTGGTAATAGGTGTAACCCACACCCAGGAATGGAAGAAGACCTGCAAGGACCTTTCAGAGGGTTGCAAGACCACACAGGCCTGTATAAATGCAGGGAAAAGGAAATATCCCAGGAAAAGCAGAAGTTGCTTCACTCATAAATGTCCCAGGTTCTTACCAAAGGGACAGAAATCGCTTTGGTGATATTTCCCTCTCCATTCTTCCTTTTTCTGCTCCCTCCTACGCTCGTATTTCCCCTCTGTCCATTGCCACCTCCTAAGCAGCTGCAACCCTGTTACTACTGTCCTACCTCCACTGCTCTGGGAATTTGCCCAGCTTTTTCCCTAGTATATTGTCTTTCTCCTGCTGTACATTTAAAAGCTAGGATGTGGCAAAACAAGTGTACAAGCCTGTTTTCCAATGAACTGCTGGGAAGGTATCTTTCAGGTATCTTAACATACAGTTGTCCTCCTTTATCTGCTATCCAACAGTGTGCCTTTTAAGCTTGCTCTGGGAAAGGCAAAGTAATACAGATAAAAGTCACTTTTTAAACAAACCTTAAGACTTTGTTCATCAGCTGATGCTCCACTTGAAGCTCAAGAGAAAGATGCCACATTGATGTCCTTACTTAAAATGCTTTTCATTGGTAGTCTGTGGTTCACAGCTCACTTCTGCTTCAGGGGACTTCAGCAGAGGTGCCACCACAACCCCAGGGACAGCTAGAGTGGCAGGGTGGGATCCCCTCACTGCTGTGTGGGCACTCCGAGTGAGGGTGGGCCTGTGCTGCCCGAGGCTGGGGAGGAACAGCCCCTCAGGAGGCTGCTTGGGCTGCCCAGGGCACCCTCTCTGAGTTAGTGCGATTCCCCGTCTCCAGCCCAGCTGTTGAAAATCACCCCGTTTGCAAGAAGGAGGAACGCAAAAGCCCAGGGCAGGTGCCACCTGCTGCTCCCTGAGCTGAGTAAAACCTTCTGCCTCTGCCCCAGCTTGGGCAGGCACCCCAAGCACAGACCCCACGGCGCTGCCAGACATGAGGCAGACAAGGACAGGGACAAGGAGCGGCCCCTGCAGCTGCCTTGCACCAGCACTCGCCCCAGTATTTGCTGGCTGGGCTGGTGGCCACAGCCTTCCTCCCTCAGAGGTCCTGTCCCCGCTGTGCCCCATACGGTGCCTGCTGCCTCCCTGCTTCCCACAGCTCCCTCCACCTACCCCCGCCTACACCCTCACCGTCCCTTTCCCCACATCCCACTCACACACTGCAGCCCCTGGCCCCTTTCCACCTCACAGACAAACATGTGGGTCAGGAGAACGGGTCCCACCTCAGTATGGGGAGTGCAGCATGTCCGTCCTGCCGTGGCGGCTCTGCTGTGGCTGCCTGGGCCTCACAAACCCGGCACCCGCAGTGGAGGTGACACAACACAGGAAAACCTACAGTCACCAATGCGCCTCCACCCGGGAGAGCGTGGCCAGCCATGCTTTTTGTTTCAGTTTTAAGATAAAACCTGCCCCCTTTAATTTCAGGAGTTTGTTCATGAGAGGCCATTTCCTCTAGCTGCCTGTGACTGCCAACAACTAGCGTCCCACAGAGTGGCCCACACCCCAGAAACTCAGCATCGCCCCTTAGCATGGGAGTCATTTGTTAAGTGTTTCCAGCAGAAGCAGATTTTGTCCTTTCCCCACAGCCCTTCCAGGCAGGGCTGGCAGCTCGGCCCAGTGGGTGTTCAGTGCCAGCAGCAGTGGCTCTGCCTCCCACGGCACAGCCCTGGCAGCAGCCCTGCTGTCAGCAACGTGCCTTAGCCCAGAGGAGCACAGAGGTAGGCAGGCACTGTGTGGGTGCACCTTATCTCCATGAATTTTACTCACTTTTATCTGTACAAATGACCTCACAGTGTTTTTGTTTCAGCACTTGTTTTCCACATCACCGTCAGCACTTCTGAGGCCAACAGGATGAGGAAGCTCGGCCAGGCTGGGAAAGGTCGGAGGAGGATGAAAGGGGTGCTACCAAGCACTGCTCTAGTCTAAAAACATCTGACTGCCCAGGGGCAGTTCATCAGCTGTATTTAAGGTAGAGAAGGACAGTGTCACCCTGTTAGTCATACTGCAGTGGCCAAGGAGACCAGAGCTCATTACATTTGTGGGTTTAATTATACTGGAATCTGAAATGTCAAAGAGGAGAGGTTGGCAGCATTAACCCAGTAGGCTCTAAAGCCTACAAGGAGAAAGAAAAAAAAATTCTTCTTTCCGCACAAGGACTCTCTAATCTGAACCATGTCCCTGCCAAAGTTGATCAGCGATAGCTATGTTGGCGTTAGGCCAAAGTTTTTACATGGTGCCTTCAAGAAAGTCATCTTTCTTCACAGCTGACTTGCCCCTTTCATAACCAATGGTCATGACAAGGCAGATTACCAGCTCTTTCAGCAGACGAGACCCGTTACTCTGTTTGATAGGGCATCAGTTGTGATTCACAGCGACAACGCTCAGGGCTTCAGGATACCCTGCTCCCACCCATACAGCCAGCAAATGCTCACCCATTTCAGGAGTTGAGAAGAAATCCCATGAATTTTGGCCCATGCACAAAGAAATCTTCTGCTGCCATTCTGAGGAAGACATGACAGAGCTCCAGTGAAAATCCCAGCTTCTTCTTATCTTTATGATAAGATAAACCACAGTGTCTTACCCCAATAAGGCCCATTCATTCCACTAGCCCATACACACATACACTTGTTCCAGGATGGGAACCAATAAAACCAACCTTTTATGCAAAAGTGGGTTGCCATAACCACTGCTTAACTTTTATTTCCCAGGTTAGGGCTGTTGTTTTTTTCCTACCCAACGATCGATCTCTAGTCCCACAGCACTACAAGACTGCTTTCCTACCCATCCTACACAGTGCCTATATGGGAAGAAGAATACACTGTTAGAGCCTGCAAGGTTCATTTAAGATATACAATACCCTAATACAGTCTGTTAATTCTTAGAGAATGATTTTTAAAATGAGCAAGGAAATGTCCTCCACCAAAGAAAGAAAACGCTAAAGTGTGAAAAAAATGCCAGTTTAGGTCTATGGTGTCATGGTCCACAGGGGAGGTTTTTTCCCCCCTCAATACTAATTACCTGCTAGGCAAGATACAGCACTATACATTAAGCACCCTGTCTGATCAAGCAGAAGACTTTTTTAATGGTTTACTAGTTATTAGGTATCCTGCACTCTACATGCTGTGCTGACATAAGATTTTACTGCTTGCAGATGCAGTTGCCAAAGACTAAAAGGTTTTATTTACTCAAAGCACACAAACTGCTACTGCTCCTGAACACTATACTGGGGGAATCCCCTTAAAAAGTGAAGAAAAATTTCTGGCTAACTAATTGCTAATGAAAAAGAGCCAAACTGGCTAAAATAAACCTGGAAAGTAACTGTACAAAAATACAAATGACACAAATCTCTGTTTTCCTCTACATACATCTTGTGCTATGGCGCATGGGGTTGTGGTGGGAAACAGGGGAGGAAGAAGAGCTGCAGAAACACCCAGTGCATGGACACCAATGCACCAGAGTCCCCAGACAATCCCCATCTCTGGTGTCACTATCCTCTGGCTTTGAGGGCAAAATTGACTGCTTGTCCTGGTAGCCTGCAAGCACATAGCCCAGCGACCTGACAAAGCCATTGATTTTCCTTGTCCTCAAAAGCACGCTCTGCTGAGCTGGGAGCGGCATGCTTCTAACTTTGAGGGGGCTGCATTTTGCTTAACTGCGCCTTTTCTTGGCCTGAATTTCCCCCAAAAAGCTGAAGAGGGCATGTGCTTATTATCTTTTAGTGCAGCATGTGCTCGGCGCAACCTGAGCTCTTCGGATACTCTCGGCCTGAAAAATTAGAAAAAAAAATTAATTGCGAGGGGAAAAAAAAAAGAAAAAAAAAAGAAAAAAAAAAAAATAAAAGAAAAAAAAGGGGCTGCTCTGCGACTTTGATTCAATCAATTACCATTATCTTCCAGCGCAGCCCTCCCTCCCGCCCCCCGGACCAGTTGTGTTTAACTTTCTTTGCCAGTCGCAGCGCGCTGGCGGAGCGGCGCTGCCGCCTGGCTCCCGCGCGGGGCTCCTTATCAGCCGCTCCCAGTCAGCGCCGGCCCCGCACAGCTGGCAGGGACCCCCTCCGTCCCCCGCGTTATCTGCCGCCGCAGCCCTCGGCCGGGCGGGGAGGGGGTTCGTGGCCGTCCCCGGCCTTCCCGCCGCCCCCCGGCCGGGCCGGGCTCTGCCGCCGGCCGCCCCGCTCCCGCCGAGCCTCCTCCAAGCGAGCCCGAGCCGTCTGAAGAGAGGCAGGAACAAAACCGCAAATTTAGATTAATAAAGCATTTGTTGATTCTACAGAAACTTAGCAGGCCCCTAAGAAATCCACCAGAGACCTGTGCAGCTCCAGTAATTTTCTGTTATATTATCTTTCTTGTAAAATACTTCCCCAGACAGAGCCCCCAAAGGGGCTCAAATATCACTGTGACTAACCGAAATCAATGTGCACTCACCTATTGACATTTTTACATAGTTTTTGGATTTAGTATCCGGCCCAAAACACAATCAAATCTTCTGCCAAGGAAATAACAGGCACTTAGCTAGTCAGCTATTAGTGTTACAAAGGAAAAAATGTGGGCACCCAAGGGAGATGGGAGAGACGGCATTGACGTCAGGGGTAATTGGGTGTCTGAGAGAAATTGCCAACGGCTGGCCAAAACCCCCAGAGGCCCACACAAAGCCGAGCTGCAACTC
>JAWWLV010000021.1:8139521-8202525 GCA_035041135.1 Platyrinchus mystaceus
GCTCACTGACTGCTTACAGCAGCACCTTCCCACAGCCTTTGGCTTGGGCAACGTTGCCAATCCACCACCTCATTGTCCAGGTATTTTTTCCCATTAATAGCTCAATATTCCACACTGTCATGAAGCATCATTCTGCACACCGAGGTCTGATGCACCAGCTCAAAGGTGCACGGCATCTCTTCTCACTGCCTCCTCCTCCTTTGGCCATTTCTTTCTCAGGGGCAGGCTTAAAGCAGGGTGGGAAATTTAAGAATTTAATCACAGCCTTTCAGAACTTGTTTTTTTGCTTTCACAGAGTTATATTATTACTTTATGCAAAAATGGTAAAATAACTGGTAATGACCGGAAGTCAGCAGTGCAGCAGCAGCCATGCTAGGTGTTATCACAGATCCAGCATGGAGCATAAAGGGAGGATTGTGTCCCACACCAGGGCAGCCCTGTGGCATCAGGAAGGGTGTCTGCAATGAGCTTTGCCCATGTCCAAAGCAGTTGCAATTTCGTTTGTAGTAACAATGAAGTCCCAGAAGCCAAAGAACCAATGCGGACTGTTCAGCCCTGCTGTGGAGAATCCCAGATGGTGACCTGAGGACCTGCCTGAGCTGAGGAGCACAAGGCAGCATCCTCCCTGTGCCCATTACCTGCTCGCTCAGACACACATACACACCCTGCAGAGCCATCTCTGACGGTGCTGCTGGTGTATCCCAAACTCCAGCGTCACAGGCTGGCTGGGAGACTGTAGTAGCAAATTCAGTTCTGTTGACATGTACTGCTGTCATGAATTCAGAGCCAGCCAACTGAAACATGAATGATCTGGTAAACTACAGAAAAGAACCAACTCAGAGTGAGGTCTGCAGCACAATCACTTGCCTGTTTGGGATGATGAACACCCATAATTCCTCAAGTTTTCAGCAGTCCAGCAACCCCATATCCGGCAGTCCAGGTAGTGAAAAACATGAAATACACTATACTAGGAGAAAGTCACTGGCTACAGATATCATACAAAAAGGGTATTCAGATGATACACTACACTATCTGGTAATTCTTAGAATCACTGCAGAGGTGACTTGCCACACCAGTTCTACCACAGACACCAACAGCACTTCCAGCTGAAAAACAACATCAGCTTTCCTGAAAGGTTTTCTAAGAAATCCTTTTTTTCTCCTTTAGCAAGCCGTGACTCATTACTCTCTACAGCACAAACAGCTACCAGATACAGAACCCTAAGTGCCAGAAAATGCTCCACTAGCTCACAGAGAGTGTTTCAAGTGGGAGCTTCAAAACGGCCTCCAGAACCACACTCATGTTCAAAGGAGGTGATAGAAAACACGGCTGTGTGAAATTTGGCAATACAGCTTCACTGGCAGGAACATGGAGGTTAGTTTTGGCTCACATGAGATCCTCCACCCTGTAGTTTGAACAGTTCTAATGAAAAACTCGAAGTGAGATTCAGCTGTAAGCATCAGTTTTTATCTAAGGGTGGTCAAAAAAGAAAAAAAAAAAAATCTGCTTCTGTGTATATATATGTTTTGGAGGGAGTATGCATCTCTCCTTAGAAGAGACTCTGTATTTGAATTATCTTTGGAAGGGAAGGTAGCTGGGAGACCTATAATTCCCTCTCACATATGCATGTAGACGACCAAAACAGCAATGTGGTGGAGGATGGGGCGAATAAGTAAGTGCAATGTCCAACTGGGCAGCAGACAAGCCTGTCCACTTTATTGCTTCTAAAGGAAGAGTTAGCTACTCCTTCCACCAATTGCAGCAGCAAAATGAGAAAATGCTTCAGCTTGAATAGACATTTATCTCATCAAAGAATCTAAAGATGGCTCCAGAGGTGCTATGAGGCCCAAATCATTACAGTTTTGCCTCTTACCCTGTTGTATTTTGGAAATTCTCAAGCCTCAGAACACAAGTGGAAGGTGAATGAGGTAAATCACAGGATGCATCTTGTTCTGACATGTGACAAGAGGAGGGAGAGAGAAAACCCACTTGAGGATAGTGAGTGGGAATACAGGAAAAGCAGGACAGCCAGCCTCCTCTTGACAAGCATGCAAGTGAGCTGGCTGCCTGCCCCTCCAGGGCCTCCAAACACTTCAAAGGCAAGAGGTAGTTACAGGCCACTAGGATGTTTTCCACCAAAAAGACAATCGATTTAAAGGGAGGGTTCCCAGCGCCCTAAAAAAACTAGTATCTTATCACCAATATTTAGTTCAATTTTTCTATTCCATGTAAAACTAGAGAACATATACTTAGCTTTCCTCTTCTGCAGACACTGAAAATGTCAGAAAACAGGACAAGCTAGCTTATAAATAATTGCAAAGCCCCTCCTGAAAAAGGCTGAGAGGGAGGTGGCATGAAAGCTCCCAGCTAGCAAAGCTGTGACTGCCACGGAGCAGAACAGAATAAGGACAAGGACAGTGTGTGATATCCCAGCTCCATCTGTACGCAGAAATGAAAGGCACTGAGGAAAATATCAGTGCGGGTTATGGCAGGCATTCCCAGGTGTGGGAAAATCCTCAGGGGAAGAGCACCATCAACAGAAAATACAGCAGACCTTATAAGAGACAGCTGACGTGGCAGATCCTACAAAAGCTTGTCTGCAGTATCTGAGCATCTTTTGTTCCCTAGCCCTATTCTTTCACCTGGCAGCTCACAGATTAAATGACCTGAAAGATGTTCCTGTCACAGAAGACTTTTCCTCAAAAGGCTCCTAAAAGGAGGAGGGACCAGGGTAATGCAGGGTCCACTACAGGGGATCTGTAGCAGTAGAAGCTTTACCCTTCTAATAACAACTCCCCTACTTTTCTGGAAATTCTCCCTAACCCTATCCTCTCACTACCTGCAGAGTGATAACAAAGCCAACATTGTCCATCAAGTCTCAATCTGGAGTGACTCATTTATTCTCAGGAGCTTTGTGTTCATTTTTTCAGCCTGGCATCCTAACAAAACAAGGTTTATGTCATCATATTGCCTGTCATATGTCTTAACTGTTTGTTCCTTCCTATTAACTTGTGAATCACACCGGACTGGGGATAGAGAGCTATGAGGAAAATTGAGTTTCTCGGATAGAAATTGAGTTTCTCTAAGATCGGTGAACCTCCCTTTGATTGGGTAGGGCAGAGACCCCAGCTCATGTCTCTGCTGAGACAAAGGCTAAGAGCAGAGTCAGCACTTATCCCTGCTCTTGGGCCTGTCCTAGGCAATCAACAGGCGTGTGCCACCCAGCCAAACCACACAGCTCATTCCGCTTCTTGTCCTGCTGGTAGGCAGAGGATGGGAAAGGGAGATGAGTGTGCTTTGTGGGGTGGGGGGCTCAGCTGAACTTCCTCAATGGAGAAACACAACATCAGTGCAAGTCTGGCCTCACATATAAGAAAACTTGTTTTCCCTGCCAAATTGCCTATAACTTCATGACAAATCATCAAGAACAAATGCCAATATTTATCAAGTACTCATTGAATCCAGTATGTAGCCACACACAAAACAGCAACAAGTTGGAGAGTTTATCCATTAGATTTGTTGCTGCAACTTTTTTATTCCCTTTTGCTTAAGTATGGCAAGCAATGGAGAAGTTATGTTGAAGTCACTTTGTCTCCTTCTGTCACGACTTTCTAGGTCTGCACAACTGATGCAGGGTTTCTTGAAACAAGTAGAAAGTGTGTGATGACTCAAATTCGAGCACTCAGGAAACAGTGCTCCCGCAAGACTGCAAGGCTTGGCTCTGGAGTCAGTTTGTGACGTCGGTTAACAAGCAGCTATTTGCTCCAAGTGTGCTCTGCTCGGGCATTTTCCTGGATCTACTGACCAAACTATCAATTTTTAAGGAAAAGTGAAGGAAGAAACAAAATTCCCCTTTTTTGTTGTAGCACCACATGGTAAATTTCATGTCCCGTCCCAACTGCTTCTAGTGACAGTGCAGTGTTTGTCTGAATTTTTAACAGATGTTTCTAAGTACTCTTGACCACTTCTCTCTCCTGAGGATTTCTGCAGTGGGATAGCTCTAGATAGTAATGCAAACAAAGCTTGTAAGAGGCTCTTGGGGATAAATCTGTAGACACTGCATCTAGGATGGGTGTGGGTATGGGTCCAAGCCTTATGAAACTTTGTAAATATCCTCTAAAGACTAACAAGCTGGACTGACCCTGCCTGCAGATGTTTTTGAGCTTACCAGCCCTACAGTGGAAAAAGCAAGACAGCTTACAGATAACTGCAACACTCCTGAAGCAGCCAGAGAGCAGGACTTGAACCAAAATTTATAAAAGCAGGATATACTGAAGCAGAACAGAATAATGCA
Organism: Platyrinchus mystaceus; assembly: GCA_035041135.1. Taxonomy (NCBI): domain Eukaryota; kingdom Metazoa; phylum Chordata; class Aves; order Passeriformes; family Tyrannidae; genus Platyrinchus; species Platyrinchus mystaceus. Next base: position 8,143,816 of record JAWWLV010000021.1, read on the forward strand.
AAGGATGATGTGTGATGGTGTAACTCCATTTCAACTCAAAATATCAAAGATGCTTCAAAGGGGACCGGTCTGGGCTGAGGCACAATTTCCCAGATGTCAGGTTGCCCTTGGGAACAAGCACACTGGTTTCACTTGACAGGTGTGAAGGTACTCATGCAATCAGAACACAAATTGCATTAAAAAAAATAAATAAATATCTGCTTTCATTTTTAAAGAAAATGAGCATCTTGCACTAACGCCTGGCAAGAAGGCAGTGACGTCTGCCTGAGTTTGTACACAGACTGAAACAATCAGCTAAAACATGCTCATGGCTGATAGTTTACATTATCAAAATGTAACCAGAGCTATTTAACTCCAAAATGAAATCTATTAAAGCTATTGTCAGTGTTTCACAGCAGCTGAAACTGTTTTTTTAAAAGGTCAGTCTACTAGCTAGAGAGTGAAAACAAGCAAGGCGGCTGTGCCAGCCCTTAGGACGTGGCTGCATCCTGCAGTCTGGCTTTGCATTCCCTTAAATGTCGGGCAAGAAGCAGCAGCGAGGTCTCAGCGGAGCCCGATGGCCCTGCCAGCCGCGGGGGGACGGATGGAGGCTCAGCTCCTGCGGGGGGACAGACAACAGGGCGGCTGTGGGCGGTGGGAAGCCGTGGGGTGAGCCCGCATGGGGTCCCCCGCACGCCCCCACCACAGCACACTGCACCTACGCCTTGCTGGGGGCACAGAAAGGGATTGCTGGAGAGGACATCACTTCTTTTTTCACCCCATTCAGCTTTGTGGCGGCTCTGTCATTCCCAACAATACCACAGCCCTCCCCCACCCCTTGAAAAACCCATAAAAACCCCAACCTGAGAGCCACTTCCTCACAAACAGCACAGCATAGCTCCAAACACCCCCACTGTCAGCAAAGACCAAGCATTTGCTGTCATCTTCTGTATTAGCATTTCTGTTAACCCCTTTGTAAGATCATTTGACTCGGTTTCAAAATTCCTCATTCTGAAAAACACTTGTTAAATATTGGCCCTGACTGCTACACAAAGTGATAGCTTGGTAGTCCTAACCCACAAGATATATTTAGCCTCACAAACTCATCATCAATGGATTTTGAAAGCATTGTAGCCAACAGACTGGAAACCACATGCAATACAAACACATAATAGAACTTTTAATGTGTAAAGAGACTAAACAAAAAGATCCTTGACCTTCTTGCTTTCCCTTGCATACCATTATCCCCAGTGAGACAGCAAATGGAATGACGTGGAGAGCAACAGCTACCATCAAGCAACTTTGGAAGCCAATTTCTACAGTAGTTAAGCAGTTAATGACGTTAATCAGAATGATAACTTATTAAATTCTATATTTATGCAAATAGCATTTTGGCATATCGCATGGAGACCTGAGTAACAGAGCTCGCCAGGAAAAGGTCCCAACATCTTTTATATTTACCATTTTGGGTTTTTTAATACCATGTAAAAGTGTCTGCAATGGTGGGTATGTCAGACAAACCACACTTCAATAAAAAGCTACAGTAACAAATTAATCTCCATCATCCCAAATGGATTAATGAACAAATTGTTTAATTTTTAACCTTTACGAAGCAGAGATTAATCTCTGCAGCTACATAAAATCTCTGCCTTTATCTTTTTAACAAGAAGATGACATTTCTTATAGACCTTCCTAAAACAGGCAACAATTATTGAACAAAGAAAACAACAGGTAGCCCTCCCTCTCTCCATACTACAGTAACTAGGGGATCTATAGCACAAAAATATAAAGCAACAGAGTCATTTATGCCTCTGACAGGAAAGGACATTATCTGTGTGTGATGCGATGAATCAGGAAAACTGCATTTTAGGGCAGGCAGAACTTAAAACAGTCTTAGTTTTGTAAAGCCTGTGTGGAAAACTTAATTTTTTCCATGAGAAATAGCTGGCAACTTCTTGGCTCTGGGTCATATTTAAATTCAAAAAGAATGGAAGAAGAAGGGGATTCAAAGAAGAGCTATGAATTGCACTTTTAATTGCTTTCAAGATGTCAAAAAGAATATCAAGATGTGCTTATGCATGTAGTTTTCCTCTTTCTTGATTCTATTGTTTAATAGAATTAAATTCTGCACAGAATTTTACCCATTCATTCAGTTCATTCTCTGTCTTCATGAAAATGAGGTGGGAACCACTTGCTATAGATGTTGTGCAAAATTAGTAGTTTACCAATTGAAATTGTACCTCTATTTTGAAAATCAGTAATATTGCTTATACACAAGCCCTAACTGTTAATTTATTTATGTAAATATCTGTGTGTCTGGGTACCTTCTCTTTGTTCCTGCAAAGCCTGCAACACAATGTTAAAATATCTCTAGAAAAAAATAGTTGTCCTTTTTTCTCCCCTTTGGTTACAAATTTCTGTTTTTTAAGTGAATGTGCAGGTTTCCTGTTGCTACATGAAACCTTCATTTCAAAATACCAACTAATTCTAGGGTTAATTAAAACAGAATGTTTTATATCACAAACATTTCTTACAGCACATATCTTCTCTACCTTAATGTGATTGCTGGCTATTAAGTGAAGAAGGATTTTTTTTTAATTTAATAAAATAATTTAAAGTTTTACAGCAACTCACTTTATAGAGTCAACTTATGCAAGCAACAAAGCCTTTCCAGAGAAAACAGGATTCTCTGCACCTCCCTCTGGCTTTTCTCCCTACTGAATGCCGTGGCCTTCACTCAACCAAAGGAAATGAAAGACAGACTGAGACAACAGCATCACGTGGGTGAAGGTCAGATTGATTTTCAGCTGTGTGGTGCTGTTTTATCACCCTCAGGACAAAAGTTAAGCCCTTCATTTTTTTTCATGTCTGCTTTAACAGAGCAACTTATTTTTTTCCCTGAAATTTTGGTTGGGCTCCATACCACCAGAATTACCAAGGATAGCCTAATTTAAAACATTCATGGAGATCTTCCTTCCACAGAGTAAAATCCAGAGCAGCCCACACACCACAACATTTCTATCCATGAGTTTCCTCTATTCCCTGTGTACAAATAGTGGCTCCTTGAAACTACTGAGGTTTGTGCAGTGACATTCGCTGACAGCAGAAGGAGAGTGGGATGCAGCTGCCGGCTGTTCGGCAATGATCCTGGGCATGGGAGAGGAGCAGTTGCTATCTCAAAAGGGGCAAGTTCACAAATTGTTTTTTCTCCCCATCCTCCTTCCCTCCCTCCCTCTCCTCCCTTCTTGGAGTGGCCAAGCTCACTCTCCTGTCACTCGGTGATCCGGACATGCACGGGCAATTGCTGTGGCAGCCCCTGGAAAAGCAGACAGTTTTGCTAACTTAGATTGCACTTTTCCCAACTCCATTACCACTCACAAAAAATCACTCTCCCCAGCTTGCTTTAAGGACTGGCTCTCCTCATTTCTCTTTTAATTAAGATTGATGCTCCCCCAAAGTAATGATGATTTCAATACAATCTTAGCCAGTCAGGTCTTCAAAACGGAACACATTAACAAAAAATGAGGTATTTTGTACACCATAGATATGTATATGCATACCTAATTATTGAGAGAAAGCATCTTCCCTCTCCATTTCCAGTTTTCTGGCAAAAGGAAAACTCAGTATTCTCTCATTTAAGGTGAAACAAGATAATCTTACTCACTTTCATTTCCTTTTGTGTTAAATTTTGGGTTGAATTTGTCTTATTTGTGTGAGGAGTGCAACAGCATTGTGACTGCCTCCTAAAGATAACAGTTTATCCTCCATAAAAAGCAAGGACTACTATTTGCTTTATTTATATGTACCAGAGGTTCTGGTCAAAATCAGACCCAGTTACACTTGATAACATTGAAACACTTTGGAATACAATTCCTACATGAAACAGCTCTTGTAGAACAAACCACGACAAGAGAGGAAGGAACAGAGAAGGGCTGTAAGGTGAGATCAAGCAGCTATCCAGGTTGGATCTGAATGCAGTCTGAATGCAAATTAAATAATTTGCTAGGTTTTTGAACAAAGATTTGACTAGCACATGTCCTTAGTTCATCTGAACCTAGATGAGATTGCCTTCTGAGGCAGCACATGGAGCAGCTTGATTTTTCACGGCACCCTGAGGAGATCTGCCATTGCTGGTCCCCTTGAGATGGTTTAAGGAAGGCTCTGCACATGTACAGATCTCCAAGGAGAAAGCAGCTCTGGGACAATGGACAAGAGAGCAACTGCAGCTGAGAGTAAAGGAGAAACACAGTAAGGTGTAACTTAAATGTATAAACTGTGAAGTGACTTAGTTACACGCGGGGCCGGGAAAGGGCAAATGCCAGCACAGCATCGGGGAGAGGATTGCTGAGAGTAAGATGTAAAATGGTGGCAGTCCAGAGAGGAGCAAGGAAAAAGCCTCAAGGAGGGACCACAGGGACACATGCACAGGCAGTGGGGAGAGGGAAGGGCAGAGAGCAGTCACCCTGAGCACACAGCCATAAGTCACAAAAGCACAATCCCATATGATGCAGAGACACACCACAAACTGAGTACTACCATAAATGTTAAATAACTGCCCTAGATGCATCTTGAATTTTGGCTGGTTTTGGATTGATTGGTTGTTACGGCTGATCAATGAATGTTGAACAATGTACTTCAAACCTGCTTAAACTACTCTTGGAGTCCAGTAAATTACCGGCATTCAGTGTTGCTCAAAGAAAATAAACACAGGTATGTGTATTTATATTTCTATAGACTGCGAGTTTATAAAGGGAATTTATTCTACTTTTGTCTTTTCAAATTTTCTAATGAATAATTAGTAGATGTAGATTTCTAAAATGACCATTTAGTATAAATTATATCAAATCTCATTTATTTTAAGAGATATCATTAAGTACAAAGTCTGCATGAGTGAACTGAGTTCACTGTAGAGGAAATGACTGGGAATTATGTTCAAAAATCTATTCAAATGTTTAATGTAACAGATTCCCTGGAGAAGAAAAAAGCAATGGGCTTCTTCATCCTTCCCTTATGTCCTCTTCAGCAAGCCTAACAGTAACTGAGTAGCAACAAAAAGAGGAGCCAAAATGTCTTTCACCATTACGCTGAGAAAGATTTTCAAGGAAATTTAAGGAAGAGATGGACCCATAAGCCAACAAAATGGTGCTTTCAAGAGGAAGTTCACCCCCATGGTTACAGACATCACCAGCAACAAATCCCACCTGGATTAAAGACCTTGGCTCTTCCACCAATTTCAGGCATGTCATTAAGCAAATTGGTGCAGTTACAGTAATTTTCATCCAAAATAACTCAGGCTGTTAAAGGGGATGGTCCTGAATTATCCTCCCAAAGCCTGACCTCTTGTTCCCCTCATGTCGACATAAGGCTTGTGCAGCTCCATAGGGCACCAGACCTGGGAGCTGCACAGACTAAAAATCAGTCCTTTTAATTGTCAGCACTGTCAGCTCAAAGACAACACAAACCTTGTACCAGCATAAGGCAGGAGATGGGAGAAAAAAAAGGAGTACCCCTTTCAATAGGGTGTGAAACTTAGGCCATATTACAGTGACAACTTCTTAGTTCCTTGATGATAAAAATAAGAATTCCTTGTGTCAGCAAGAGGTTACTAATCTAAATGTTTAAAGACTACAAAGTGCTCAGATGCCCTAGGAAGTATTTAATGTGAGCAGACCAAGCGCCTTGAAAACACCAAATCAATTTTTTCATTAGTTAAGACAATGAAAGTTTCTTGTAATAAGCAAGACGTTTGAATGACATTACCTGTAGTTAATACACGTAATTCAACTTAAATTTCTACTGAGTAGATTTTCAACAATTTTCAATTTCATATGAAATTATGAAATCTATTTTTACAATTCACTCTACTATTAAAAGCACCTATTAAAATTATTTAAATGAAACAGCATTCAGAACATACATTCTTGTTGCCAAAGCTTTGAAGAAAGTCAAAAGCTGCTCAGACCTCTGGTGGAGGTCCTCTGATGTGCAAACCTGGCTTGGAGAGCAACAGCCTCTCCAGCAGGTGCAGGGAAAATATTTCCCTTATTCAATTTATTTGACTGGTTCAGTCCAGTACACAGTTTTGTTCAGAACAGAGAAACTGTTTGGCAGACGGTCGCTACTTTGCTTCTTGCCAGCCCACGGTAAAGAAAGGCGTGAGACGCCCGTGGAGAACACAGCACCCGGCCGGGGTTGTCCAGGGGAGGACACGTACCTTGGTGGATCCATCCTGCTCACAGGGCACCGCTGTGCCGCAGGGGCTGCCGGCCGGCACGGGGGACACCACGCAGCCCTCCCGCGGGTGGCACTCGAGGCAGGCTGAGCTCTGGGCTCCCGGACCCAGAGGCCATGCGGAGATGCTCCAGCAAGCGCTCCCAAAGCCAGCCAGCTGAAGAGGACCAACCCATGCTGGCACGTTTCCCTAAAGCCAGCCGGCACCAGGGGGTGGAGGCTGCTTTCTGGCTTCCCCAAGCCTGGAGCACAGTTAATAACATGCCAGCTGTATCTGCAGACAAGCCAAGTTTAATGAGGCTACAGCAAAAGCATTCAAATATGCACTACAGAACTTCTGTGGGGATTTTTTTTCTAGAGCTTGTTTAAAAAAAAAAAAAAGAAAGATAGGAATTCTTGACAATGTATGTACACATACTCCCTTCATTTTTAATTGATTTTTAAAAAAAAAAATTATATTCTACAAATTCAAAGAAAGCAACAGAAGAAAGACTTGTTTAATCCCACTACTTCCAACAGCAAAATTATGTTGTGTGATGAGTGCTTGAAATGCACTGCTGGTTGCTTTTTTCTTAATAAACATTGAACTCTTAATTGTTTTTCCCCTACATGACTAGACACCATCTTTCTGTCTGCCAGGTCTTCACACCAGGACAAGTACTGTCCCTCGCCTGCTGCTCGGGAGCCAGGACAGACACACAAACGTGACCACGACTCTGGCACGAGTGATGGAGGAGACAGCTGACCCCACGCTCTCCCATCAGCCATGCTTCACCATGCGCCTGTCTCTTACTCTGGGTCAAGGCACAGGAGGTATCTGTAAAAGGACTGCAAAGAGGGATTTGGAGACAGTGGAGGGAGCAGCAAAAGAAGTCTGCTCAGGCATGAAGGGGTGGAGAAGGTGGAAAAGGGGCAATCGCTCACTTTCTCTTCCACCAGAAGAACCAGAGAGTATCAAATGAAAGCAGGTGACAAAACTGAAGTGAACAAAAGGAGGTACTTTTCCCAAATGCATAGTTGAGCTCTGGGTCCCCACCAAAGAAAATGCTAAATGCACTTCAAAATGGAAATTCATGGAAAAAGACTGTCTGAATAATTTAAATAAAAAGCACCACAAAGTGCCCAGGTAAGTTTGCTGACATCTAGAAAAACGTTCTGGAGAAATGGCACTATGGGACGATCAGGCTGGCTCAGTACAGCCATCCTGATATGAAGACTACTTACCCAATGGTCTGCGAAGGATAGGGGAAGAAATCAGGGGAAAAAGCACACTCAGAGTGCACCTCTTGTTCACTATTCACACCTGCAGTCTGAAGATCTCAACAGCTCTGAATCCGCAAAGGCTGTTGATATGGCCAACAGTCTTGTCTCTCAACAGCCCACAGGAAGGCCATGCGTGCCCTTCAGCTGCATCGTAACCACGAATAATCTATGCTCTTGTCCATCTGAGACAGGACAACCCCAATACATCCTCCACTGGACTATCTAAGGCTTTATTAAAGGCCACTTTATAACAAGCACACATCTGTTGTAGTCCTGGGTACCCTCACTTCAGTTCTGAACTGAGTTTCATATACTGGGTTTTGTCTAAAACCCCCTGAATGCTGGGACCTGCTTATGGTAACAAGGATCCTTCCTCCTGTAGGCACAGCTGCCCTTGCAGCACTTGACAGGCTCCAACCCGGGAAGGAGCCTTTCCACTGCAACCCCTCCCTCTTTATTATTATTTACTTAGATTTCTATAATGCCAATAAACAAACCTGCCCCATGTAGACCCCCACAATGTTCCCTCTGCTGTAACATGGTGATGGATTACCCTTTGCAAACAGAAATCTGAGGCAGGAGAAGGGGAGGTGGAGCTCCAGCACCCCTGGTGCCACAGAGGCGCTGCCTTGAGGCCTGGAGTGCTACAGGGGGAGCTGGTTGGGTTCCAGCTCCCAAACACAGGTCCTGCTTCACGCAGGGCATCTCTCACACTGGCCAGCACCCAGCACTGGCTTTTGTTTCACAGCATTTGGGGTGGTTCAGTCTCTGTGCATCTCATAATTTCTGATGCATCAATGTATCAGGAGGTGAGACTGGCTTTGCAGACAGCCAGGGGCCAACCCGTACAAGGCTACCAAAGGACAACACATTTCCTTTAAGAGGCCTCATTTAAGACATGCACCCGCTTTCTCTTTTATTCATTTCCACGCATACCTGTGCTTACTTTGCAGACTACTTTTTGAACTAGATAAAAGCAGATAAAAGAACTCAATTAAAGGAGCAAGAATGAAACGGTCCCTTGCCAATACAGGCAGGCTAACTTGTCATCCTTAGCTCCTCACTGGGCCATATGTTTAAAAATGACAGGAAAATGTTCTTCCTGTGTGAAAAACATATGCTGCTTGAGGAAAGACATCATCATTGCTACGAAATGTCTGTGCAGCCTCAGAATGCATAGCTGGGCCGTCCACAGGACTGCTGGCTACGAGGGGGCTGAGAAAGGGGTGGAGAGAGCTCATTACCTCCCTTCTGCCAGGGGTTTTGGTAACATGCAACCAAGCCGCCCGGAGCAGCGCTGGCAGCGCTCCTATCTGCACGCGCAGTGCCTGGTGCTGCTCCCTTGCCACCGTCCCCGGGGGGACCCGGCACAAAGGTGGCCGTGGCGATTGGCAGGGGATGGCGCCTGGCGCACTGGCACACTCTTATCAGCGAGCACACTGCCCAGCTCCACACGCCGGCTCCCGCGCGGCCGCGGATCTGCCGTGGGCTCACCGCCGGGCCCCGCTCGGGGAGACCCTCTGCGGGGCCACAAAGCGCCCCCCGAGCTGGGTGTTTATGGCGAGCGAGCATTGTTTGAAATTCACATGTCCCCCCACCACAAATCCTCACAGGCACTGGCACGCCTGCAAAATCCATGAGAGCCCGACAAACAACCGCTGAGGCTCAGCGCCACTGATGCCTCCCCATGCCACGGGGCTGAGGGTGGGACTGCGTGCCCTGACCAGAGAGGAGCAGCCTGAGGGTCTCACCTACCTTCGCCTGCCGGATGACCCTCCGATGTGGCGGATAAGCAGTGCTGTTAGGAAGCATAACACTTTGCACAACTTTGTCAAACGTATGCAATACATGAAAGGCTACACTAAAGCACCTTTGCTGGCAGCCCCCACTCAGGGGGCAGAGCCAGCGCTGGTGCCTCAGCAGACACGGCAAAGGATGTGCTGCAAAACCTCTGCATGGGCAAGGGTAACACACACCCACCCTGACATTAAATTTGCAGCTACGCTTCTGTTTTACTCCAGAATCAAACTCAGATGTGGGGATGTGCTTTGTGTTCCACACCATAAATATATATTTCACTGAGTGCCTGTACAGAAAGCCAGTCAGCACAGCTCCTTATCAGCACACTGATTTTCTGGCACTTGCAAGCAGAAGTCCTGGAAAAAGGCTGGTTGGGAACCTCCAGGTAAACTCAAGCATCACCTGTGTGGTGACAGCAGTCAGACCACCCAGACCACCCAGCCAAGTGAACCCCTACAATAATCTGGGGTTTCAGAGCTCTCAGCACTGATGGGCACAAATACTGACTGCAGGGAGACACGTGCAGCACCCGGGCACTGCGGCCAAGTGCCCAGGATCCCTCCCAGGAGCCCTTGGGATCCCTGTGCTGCCCCTGCACCTGGAGAGGGGACGTCTGGGACAAACTAAGGGCAGGAGCCTGTGCTTGGAGCCCTCCGAGTGATTGACAATAAAAACACTGCCCCAGTGCCCATTTTCAGATCTAGACAGCAAGAACTGAGGACTCCAGGGAAAATCCATGTTTTTACAGTTTGTGATATTACTGAGCTTTTCTGGTGCCAATTTTAAAACACTGCTATGACCTCTGGAAAGTAGGGAAACTGCATTTCAGCACGACAACGTAGAAAAGAACAAAAAAAGGAAACTTGTTATTTTTTTAAGCTTGAAACACTAGTCAGGTTAAGAGAAAGGAGCAGAATTCTGGCAAGGACAAGAGCACTCAGACTGAGCCACAACACAGTAATTAGGGCCAGTAGGTCATTAGAGACACAGCTGTATAAACTAGGTGTATAATTAAGTTTCCACACTGCTTTTTCACAACTGTATTTCAGTTTCTTTTGTGGAGGACAATCAGTAATTGATTAATTTAAAGATGCAACAACAGCAGCAGCAAAAAGAGAGGAAATCTCTGATTTGCCATCAGGTGCAACCAAAGATTACAATTTTGGGGAAGGGCTAATTTTGGAAATATATGTAAGATGTCTCTCTTTGTCAGTGGGAAGTACAAAGTGCCACCTGACAAAAACATTCATGAGACATCATCACTTGTTGACAAGCTACCGTATATGGTTTTCTGGATAAGCATCCTGCATATACGGTTGCATGGCAATTATAATTCTTGTAGCAGGTGAAATATAAGAAAATGCAAAATTATACACTAGCATGAAACAGTTACAATACCTCGTTTCGAACGTAAGCCTAGTGTACAAGTTACAGGGCATTTAAAAGGAGCAACTGCAAGACTTTAATTATAAACTAGTTCCTACCGTACAGTAGTTTAGAAAAATCAGCTGCTTCCAAGCTGGCAATATCCATATATAGCTCTGCTGCTGTTTGAAACAGACAACCTGTAAAGTTATCAACAACAGAAGAGGACCTCATGAAATGCTCAGAGACCCCCCCAAACCCTACTTCTGTCCGCTTCACTGATGCACTAATTTGCTTTAAAACACTCTACATTCACTTGAGAAACTGAAGGAACAAGCTTACATGAGGCTATTCTGATCCATGGGAGGAAAGGGGAGGAGGAAGCAAAAATAACACAATAAAACACTGGAGCTAAACCCAGACTAATGCAGGTGGATTAAAACACACCAGAAAAATGACAAATCTTGTGGCTTTTTAGCCACTTTTTTATCAGACAACAAACCACCTGGCATCAGCCCCCAGACAGTGATATATCACAGAATGGTTGCCTGGTGTATGCAGCCTCTGGTGCTGGTTGTAGGACACAGTAAGTTGTACATCCACATGTAATTCTTTACTCTTGTCACTAACGCTGTAAGATAGCATCATGCTACAACACCTACACTGTAACAGCAGCATGCAAAAACATGTATAAAAAGCCTGCACATGATGCCAATGCAATTACTTGGTCTTCTCTAGTTAAGGGGATATGAGATACCCGTGAGTTTTAGATTAATTTTAAAAGCTTAACACATCCAGTGTATACACTAGGTGTTTTTATTTATTCTCAGTGTATTTTTTCAAGATGCTCTCTAGCTGTTTAAGGCACTATTTCCAGGACTGCTACAGGAGCGCTCATTTGTGGGGGCAAGCTGGGAGACAGGGGAAGACATGAGCCAGTAAGGAAATGTGATGTTCTTTTGGTACAAGCTGCCCCCATTTAGACCCTTTTCAGATCCCTGTAGACACTGAAAACCTACAACCTGCAATCACAGACATCAATCATGAGCTAAAGGTATGAAAGGCACCTAATTCTGTCAGAAGGAGAACATCTCTACTACACTGACATCAAAAGGAATGCCACGCACTTATGCTACCAGAGATGTCTAGATTTCAGCAGTGTTTTGTCCTCAAAGAAACAAGTCTGAAATACATGAAAAAGCAAAGGGGGGAATGGCTGTTTGTTACCTCCTTACATGTCAAAGCAGCTGCGTTCAAACTGTATTATAACTTCAGCGCACCGTAATGAATTTCTAAGGGATTCCAGTGAAATAGATGGTTTATCCTATTCTTTTGGAGTCATCTCTTGTAATCCTGCAACACTCCTGAGCTACAATACCTTCCTAACTTCAGTATCCCAAAGGAAGTCATTAGTTATGTTTTATTATCAGCCTGGTGATATTATCGCTACAAATATTACCTGTATTGATCTGGACCCATGTAGACACGACTGAAAGCCCTGCTTCAGATTAAGACATGAAAATCTAGTTTGCCAAGAGGTCAGGCACTGCTTTACAACCTCAGGTGTGTCATGCAGGCATCATAGGCAAAAGGAATGCAGGGTAACTAAGGACACAGGCAAAGAACTCATTTTGTGGAGTAAAATCTTTAAATATAGCGCACTTCCTAATGCAATCTTAGATTTTCACCCAGGCGATGCAAGTCTTTTCAGATGAACTGAACAAAGACGTGCATTTCACATCTTTTCCATGAAAATTCTCATGGCTATCAGACAAACTGGTTGTTATTTCCTCAAGGTAAGGTTTGTGAATATCAAGCAATATTCCAGATTGCCTTCATGGAAACATTCTCATTCCAAAACATATGAGTGCAACCTTCCTATTTACTTTAAATCACTTCAGGACATAGATTAAACTAAGTAGAAAACAGACACTCTTGTTCTGGAACAAGGATATCCTCACATGGAGATAACTAGTACTTATTTCATGTATATGCAGATAGTGCCAGATACGGTGCCTTTTCGTGACAAAATGTCTTTGTAAATCATCAGCACATGTGAAGACAGTAAAAGAAGATGAAATTATGCTACCTGCAATCAAAAATAGCAATGACAATACTAACAAATTGTTTTGATAAATCCCCCAAAATATAATTTATTTTTCTTAATCTCATCAACAAAATACTACATTGAGGATAAATAAAAACTGAAGTGTGAAAACACTGACTGTATTGATATGAATAGAATCCCTAGGTTGATACATTTTAATTCAGATTTGCCTCAGGAAAAAAACTGCTCCTTTTCATAGTGCTTCAGGTCACCTGTCATAACCTTATGTTCCTTCTCTGGAGTCCCCCCCAGCAGCGCCCGCTCCCCTCTGCCCTGCTCCACTCCCCCAGTGGTGCCATTACAGCTGCCTGGGGGGTCACACAGTCAGCCGGGCCCAAGCAGACACCTGGGCTGAAAAAGATCCTTCTTTTGGTGGGGCTCCCCCAGCACAATGAGCAGCTGTACCAGCACAACTGCAGAGACAGAGCAGCGGCGGAGCAGCGGCTCCCAGGGACAGCTGCTGGGGACGTGCCCTGTGTCTGCACAGCCACCCTCCTGCCCTGCTGGGATCCAGCCTGTCCTGCTTCCCATGAGGGATGGCTTCAGGAACAACTTGTCCCTGCTGCTACTCCTTTGGAGAGGACCAGTGTCCACATGGGCTGTGCAAGTCACCTTCCAGTTTGGAAAACAAGGGTTTTTCTGAATAGAAAATGGCATTTTCTTGCTGCCTACCCTGCAGCAGAGTGCCATTTGCAGAAGTCTCAGGCCAGCGCCATGGCTGAGAAATCACCCCGCAAGAAGTAGCCTTTCAATTTTACGCACTTTCAAGTTTGCAGCCTGTGTGGGGTTTAAATGAGAGTGCAGAGCAAGGAGCCCTGGGGGTGGGCTTAAAACTGCAATCCCTACCCAACTGCAGGCTGGGGAAAAGCCCCAACATCCCTCGGTCCTTTCTCCCAGAAAGCAGATGGGAGTGAGAGCAGGAGGTCCTCTCCTCTGCAAACCAGAGTGAGACAACGGAGGATATTCTTGGGGTGGGAGTCAGGCCAAGCTGAAGCCCCTACCTGACTCACCCTCCCTTCATTGCTGCACTCCATTTCACGTGCTTTTCTTGGCTAAGCGTCATTTTACTTATGCCCAAAAAGGAGAGCAGAAAACATGGACTAATTACAAAACAAATTTAGTGGCCAGAAGGAATATGTTCTCAGGGGAAAGAGGATGGGATACTGCTGCACCAGAGAAGGAACTAACCCTCCTGCCTTCTGCCAGCCTCGACCTACCAGTCTGCCATAACAGCAACTGCCTAAAAATATGTTAGACAAGTGTGGAGGATAAAGTGATGGCAGAGTATTCAACTCCGGGAAGGTGAAGGATGAGAGTCTCTGATTTAAATACATATGAACATATTCTGTGCTCCCCCTCCTCAGATTTTATTTAATCTTTGGTAAAATCTGCAAAGCTTTTTACTACCCCCGTAAATCGGCTTAGCGTGCTCTGCAGAATACCTGCTGCTACTGCCGGCCATGCGACGGCAGCCGTGGAAAAGCAAGATATGTTGTAATTGTTCACACCGGTGCTCTGGGCTTGTTCTTACTTTACAGAAAGCAAAATCAAGATCAGCGTAGGCTGATGCCATCCTCACTTCCATAAAATTCAAAAGGCAATGTAATAATAACCTAGGGAGAACGGTGTATTTTTAGGGTGGGATTACAAAACTCGCACTATGAATTTTAATCTCAGAAACTGTCATGTTCTTTTATGGGGTTCAGAGGCCTTTCTTCCTGGGAGTTTTGCACACTTCAGTCATTTAACTTTTTTAATCTTCCTACATTTGGAGAGAGAGGGAAAAATACCTGCCTGAAACTTTTAGCATTAAAAAAACCTCACAACATTTTTTTCTAACGTAATTACTGACAGATTCCAATTGGAAAGCTGTTGCTTTTATTTTAATTTTATTAAAGGAGTGAACAAAGGCTACCCAAGGCACCACAATAAAATTACATTAACTGTAAAATTACATTATTAATTCTTTAATCTCACTTGAGGCCTCAAGCTGTTGCTATGTCCAATTACCCAGCTAACCACCTGTCAGAACTGTAAAGCTAGTTTAACATTACCTCCAGGACAGTTGTGTGCCCTGTGTTCAGTCAGGTCTGCCAGTGAATCGAAGTCCTGCTGACAGTTATCGCAGGTGTAAATTGACTCATCCTCCATGTCTTCATCTTCCTCATTTCTCTCTTCCTGGCTCGTCACACTGTTCCTCTCTTCCAGGGCCCGGCTGTCCTTCACTTCGCTCTCCAGCTCTCCTCCCAGGCCACCTGCCAACAGCAAGAACATCCTCTAAGTTTGAGCGGCCTGAAAAATAAGAGCTTTAAGAAGGATGTTGCACTTATTAAGATACATTTAATTACAGCCGCTCTCACATTATTCTCGACACCTTCCATTATATTAATGTGGTTTTTATACCATGTGGTGCAACAATTCTCAACTGTATTCTCTGCTGCTTAGTGTGAATCCTGCAAACACTCTCTTCTAATCTTCTCTGGTGGGTGTGTAGCGGGAGCCTCTAACTCTCTGTCATATGAAGTTGTTAGTGTTTTATCACTTAACCAGATTCTCAAAGCTTTAAAAATTGGCAAGATTAATTACAGCCCGCAAAGAAAAGGCATGTGCTGAATTTTAATTCTCAATGCTCTCCTCTTCCCACCGCCTCCAAGCCCCAATATTAGTAACAACAAGAAAAAAAATGCTCTAGCTGAAGATCCCAAAGCACACATGTACCCCAGGACATGAGAGGTCCCAGTGAACTAACAAGAGGCACTTGTTTGGGCAGATGAGCCTCACATTGTGCTGACCTAGCTGAGAGCAGACACATTGCATATGACCTTCAGGTCACTCAGATATTTTTTTATCTTGGTCTGTGACCAGAACACGGGCTACCACATACATCTTTGCCACCCCCTGCCAAGTTTTTATGTGCATTGGTGCACAGGGAGATAGAGCTCTCTGGCAGCTCCAGAAACACCCCAGGGTGGGGAGCCGAGCACCCCGGGGCTGTGCAGGAGGCAGCTCCACTCACGGGGCAGCCGGCCCTTCGCTGGCTGTGGGGTGGGTGGCAGGGGCAGCTGGATGCAGGCAGTCCCCCCTCAATATGCCCAGTGGCCTGTCATAAGGGATGGGCTTGCAGCCACAACCTCCTGCCTCCAGGACACCCCCTTGGTCACAGTGGACTCAGATGTGCCTGAATCCAGTCATGCCCAATGGATCCATGCAGAACTGTAGGCAACCTTTGCTTGGGCTCTCTGGAGAGGCAGCAGAGATGAAAAGGCCCTTCTAAGTCCCTGCTGTCCTCTCAGCAGGGAAAGCATCCATTAGACACACCAGCCATGCTGACCAGGCTGTGGTGACCAACTGAAATGGAGATGCCTCTTCTGCACACGTGTGCCCCAACACGGAGATACAGCCATGGGTGCTACACCTGCACTATTTCACCTGCCTCCACAAGAACTCACACTCTTAATACGTCCCTGTTGGTATGACAGAAATATTTGGGAAGTCATCCAGCAAAGTGAGACAGAACCACAGGCTCTTCCACCAGAAGAGATCCTCACACACTGGCTGACCCCAAAAGCCCAGGAGCTGCTCTCAGCCAGGCAAGAGGGACATGCCACCTTGTTGGTTTGGGATGTGTTTGGGTTTTAAGCCATTAACAAAACACCAGCAAACAGAGAGATGAATTGTTTCTAGAATTAGATCAGCGCCAAAAAGATTAAGGACAACCAACACTGTGAACATGAAACAAAGCTGAAAATAAAATTTATTAAAGACAAAAACTGGTTACCACAAGCACTGCAATTCAGACACACGCATTAGTAGAGCTCTGCTACCACTATCCAGCCAGAACACATTTCATACCATCTTCTGCTCTGCGAATGGTAACATAAATCAACCGTTGTAAAACACTCTGCAGTTTTCCATGGAGCACTTGTAACATGACGTACCCTTCAAATTGCAATGGAAATATTAAAAATCAGTGCCTGCTTGTGGTGTGTCACAGCATCCCTCTTAGCAGTTAACTGATCTGCACATTTTCAGATTCTTTTACTGTTAAATTATACATACCTTTCTACTACGAAATTTCCATTAAGAGCTAGATATAATGTTCGTCTTAACAAATCAGGATATGCCACTTACACAGCGGTAATGAATTTAAGGATTTGGTTATAAAAAGTATCACTCACTAAGCACTCCATATTGTAAGTCATCATCTGTACTATGTTTATTCAATAAAATGCCACTAGCTGAACCTCATGCTTTATAGACTCTTCCTTAAATAAAAATATATTGTAATGAAAAAAACAATGATTCTGATTCTCCTTATACTACTAACTTCACCAAATAATAAGTTACATTTAGAGCTATGCTAGCTTTGCTTTATTTCACACATCATTTAATGTACATATTCAAATTATCACTTACATTTTGTCATATTTACTTGGCACACCATCCAGTCTCTCATCCCAGACTGCAATCACAAACATTTTAGCTCATTCAATCTTTTTAAAGCCTATATGTCCTGCAGACTTGATGGTTAATAAATCAGAATATCAACTCTCCAATTTTATAAGACAGAAACCTATAAAAGTAGTCCGAGTATATAAATCTAACCTAAAGAACTGGCACTTGCTTCCATGCCGCCTGCTGACGAAGACCTCGGGGAAGCACTTCTGAACTGACTTTGCCACAGTCTGAAGAAGAAAGCTTTTAGGCAACTTTGGGGTGCTTTAAGGGACCTTCACTAATATTTTCAGCAGAAATTCTGTCTTTTGAGAGTTAACCTAAAGACCAGCTGATCTGGTGAGTACGCTGTGACAAATTCATCCTTGGGTTTACTCCAATACTTTGTGACTACACCAGGGATAAAGCTGCTTGACTGAGTCCAACAATAACAAATAATTTAGCACACTGCTTTAGGAAAAATAAATTGTACAATGTGAGATAAGAAAATAGATTCCCGACTGCAAAGCAAAATTCCAGAAACATTTTTTAATTCCCTGTTGAATGGGAAATATGATCCTCTAGGCAACTTCTCAAAAGCGTCGTTGCCTGACAGAGTTTTATGTCAAATAACACAAGAGTGAAGCTTGCAGAAATTATTTAGTAAATGTAACATAGTTTTACAATGAGATTTTTTCTGTTTTCGGTGACTTGAAGAAATCGTGTATGTCTGCCACACCTTGCTGTTACTGTCCTTCAAACAGCATGGTCTTCAGATTCTGCTGACAAGCTGCATACTTGGTGCTTGCCTTGTGAATACCAAACACTGATGAGAAAAATCTGTGGTGTTTCCTGGTTTTTTGACCTTTGTCTCCACTATTTTGACCACAAGCTGCCAGTGGGGTATGCAGGGTGCGGACGGCCCTGGGGAGACACTAGCTCCTTGCCCAGGGGAGCAAAACAACCAGCAAGCACCAGGGCACTGATGGGAATGGGTGGTCCATCCAGCAAGAAAAAGCTTCAAACGCAGCCCAGCTGCTCCCATGATGAGCTCAGTTTCCCTGATGAGGACAGCAGGCCATGAGCATTCCTCAGGAACTCATTTCTGAGGAGCTTTGCTGTAGGAGTTCACAAATTTAACCTGTGATTTTCCTGCTCAGGAACTGCAGGAGCACCCCACCGCAGTGCAGCCATTCAGGATGGGCACGTGGGCATGAGCAAGCTGCTGGAAGGGTTTGGGTCACCACAGGAGGCCAAGGCACTGCTGGCACCAGGAGCAGGGGTGGTTTTGGAGCTGAGCCTGGCTCTGAGTGGACATGTCTGTGCACTACCCTGCAAAAGGGTCCCCTTGGTTGCCAGAGCCAGTAGCACCTTCTGCAGTCTCCAAACATCAGTGGCTGTCTTGTAGCAACAAGCACAGATCCATGTATTTACTGACACAGCTAATTTTTTAGATTGGATTTTTAAGCCTTGGATTTTAGTGAACTTAATAGTAAGTAGTTTTTATCTAGATTGTCAGATAATCACAGTTACCAACTGTGAGGCATTTGTGTATGGAACACCACTGTGGAGGCAGCACAGCATCACAGGCACACGGCTCCCACCCACCACTGGCATGGTGTGCAGAGAGAAGGGTGCGGCAAACACCAGCAGAAGGGACCTGCTGGCACCAAGTTTCAGGATAAATTATCACTAATCAATTCTAAGAAGGGCGTAAAATAGGACCTCGCATTTCAGAAAAGTGATATTATTAGTTTTTAAATGAATCTGTCATATCTAATGATGGTTCTAACAATTTTCTTTAATGAGTAAGGGAGGATACAATTTGAGAGATCAGTCTTGAAAGTACACCTCACTACCCAAAATGTCAGCAAATGGTGTTGGGGGGCTTTTTTGTTTTTCTTTTCTTTTTTTTTTTTTTTTCCCCCTGTAGCACAGTGGAAGGCCTGCAGGGCTTTGCACAAGAAGAATGTTTTACCCTATGACCTAAACAATCTGGCCAACAGTCAAGAATATGCTATTCTAATTGCCGCTAAAGTTAATGTTGTTAATGACTCTTGGTTTTTCTGTACAAGCCATCTTATGCTCTAGAAAGTTACTCTTTCAAAGGAGACACAGCAAGAACTGGGAGTGTTCCTGCCTGACCTGGTGGTCCAAGGAATGTGGCAAACTTGGCAAAGCTGGAAAAGTGAATTCCCAAAGGCCCAGTTTGAAAGTTGCAGTCAGTAGAAATGCCTTCTGAGCTGTGTTCAAAACAGCTCTGTTACAGGAACAACGCGCTCCTAAAGCCAAATATTTGAAAACAGATTACATCTACCATGTTCAGCTCGGGCCTCACTGAAATCAAGAGCAAATTTCCACTTGCTTCAGTCAGCTTGGGACATACGGCCCCACCACCAGGCTGGGACTGTGTACTTGGAGCTCAACGTGGCAGAGTCTCAGCCCAGGACCACAGTGACAGCCCAGCCACAGCAAACTGCTTTGGGGGCTTCAAGTATTGATGCAGGACTGAAACAAAAGATCAGAGGCACACTGGAAGTGATGCTGATGCCTACCTACAATTTCCACTGAGACACTTAGAAATGGGTAACACCATGCAACATACGGGCCAGAGAAATTAAAAAAGAAACCAACCTCTTAGCTTATTTTTTCAGCTGTGAAATCAAATATGGGCACTTTAAACTTTTTGTTTTATCAGCACAATACAGGGCAGGCAGGCAAGCCGTTCTGTCTTTGTGCCAGTAAATGTTGTTTAACTTTTTTTTTTAAGCCTGAGGACTTTTAAAAGCTGGAATTTATTTGAAATCTAGGATTGTTCTTTGGTTGTTCTTCTACCATTTAGTGCAGGGTCATGTCCGGCTTTAAATACTTCTGGTTACAGGGCTTCCATCAAGAGTTGCTTCTTTTCAGCAGGCATCCACTGATGCAGCGCTGGGCAGCAATTGCTATTCCAGCAGCTTTGCCATGCAGAGTTATAACTGCAAAGTTACACTGTGCAAAGCACCACATGAGCATGTGAACACACATGCACAGGTGCTGCACAGGTCTGATGGCTGGAAGGCAAAAGATAAAATGAAGAGTGGGAAAGTGGCATCGCTTCATTCCTTGCCTTGGTCCAAACAAAAACAAATCAAAGGTCTCACAGAGTGCTACGGATAGTTCCTAGGAATTTTCCCTAGATGCAGGACAAGTGATAAAAGTAAATGGCACTGAAGAAAAACAAGCTGATTGATGGAGGAATGACGGGTGCTGGCATACAGCTGCCACCCCCCTGGGGCCCGCAGAGCCCCGAGGTGCCCGCCCAGGGTGCGTCCGCCCAGGGGTGCAGTCTTCCTGCCCCGGGGCTGCTGCTCAGCTCCCCGGCAAGACAAAAGGAAAGGAAATTTCATCTATAATTAGGAAGTGAGAACAAAAGAGACAAATGACTTAAAGGAAAAGCCTAATCTAAACGTTCATTAGTAAATGTTTCGCTCAGTGTCAAATGCCAAAACAGTGTGGGGGAGGTCTCTACTTTTATGTGGTTTGTTACATTTTAGTGTTGTTCTTTAGCACTGTCACACAGAAAGAGAGTCCAAAGTTCTCTATACTTGTGGTCAAAGAAGAATGAACAGATGCAAAAAAAGCCACAAGTGTTCCAGTAATTAAAACACAACCAAACTTCAGCTGAAATCTTCCTGTAGGATGAAAAGTCTTGCCTTTGCTGGGTACCCCCATTATGTGGCTCTTTAACATTTCAAAAAAAGTTTCTTTTAAATGCTTGCATTTTGAACACAGGTGCTACCTCTAAATGGGCCAGGGCCCTCCTGTGAGCTGCTGTAACCTGTGTGCCTGTACCCACACAAAGCTGCCAAAAACCTGCTCCAGCCGAGCAAACCAGTCAGAGAGCGTGGATTGCATCCCAGCTGTAGGACCAGGACCAGGCATCAAAGGCAGCTCATTCCACACATTGAATCATCACTACATGCATCAAAAGCAAGCAGGTTTGGTGCTCTATCATGCAGTGCAGCACACCACTTTCTCAGTGTCAAACCACATGGGGTAAAGAAAAAAGGTGCCTAGCTGAAAAACAAAGAGCCAAAAAGGCTAATGCATGAAACACCACTACATGAGAGGGCAGAGTGAGTGAAACACAGGCACACAATCCTCCTGACACTCAGTCGCCATGCAATGCTTCTCTCAGGCTGAAGAGAGCAATGCATCAGATCTTGCCTTCCCCCAACAAGAGGAAAAAAACAATCACTATACCAAAAAAATTATTTGATCCAGCATGTAGTTAATGGTGTTGGCCTCCTAAGACTTACAACTTAATAAAATTGATCTCACTGCAGTACTGTAATGAAGAACAGTAGGATAAGGCTACCCTTGAACCATGAAAATTGCATATTGTTACCTCCTTGTGCCCTCCTAGGGCTATGGCCGCTGCAGCCTCTCCAAGCTGTCATTTGTCTGGCTCTGACAGCAGACTCCACCGACAAGCAGCAATGGTGGCTACAAGAGCTTCTTTTGGAAAGGCAAGGGAAGAGGGAGAGTGCTCAGTGCTAGGTATCTCTGGATAATAACCCACAGGATAAATCACAAACTATACCAATAATACTATTTTATGGAAGTACATTAACAACAAAATAAACAGAAGTCAGAGACTTTAGGAACCGCACGTGATAACATTTCACAACAGAGCCTTATTACACACCAGTATGTATTAAATCATATTGATTTCTAAGTAAGTGGGCAGTTCACGGCATTTTTCTTTAATTTAGCAAAGAAGAACTGTTTTGGTAAGGTACTGCACCTCCTTCTACATCTGCTGGCACACATGCTCTAAGAGAAAGGGGTTCCAAGCACACTCAGTAATAACTGGTGCCTGCACTGTGCTGCTCCTGCCAGCACCACCACAGAATTTTCCGTGACAGCCCTGCATGTCCCACAGCTGCCTCTCCTCAGCATCCTTGTGTTAGTTCACTATACAAACATTTCACAGGGAAAATGTTCACCTTCCTTCACTAATAGGATACAGTTTTCTCAAATTAGCAGCAGTTTAAGAAGACCTCAAGAGTCTACCTGGAGTTTAAAGGCATGGAAGCTGGCACGAATGCGAGGCAGAGGACTAGCAGCTCCTGCACCTTCTTTTGCTGTAGCACAGTCACAGACATCACACACAGAATGGGTAACACACATAACTTCTTGCCTTGCAGAGCCTTGCTTTCACTTGAGCCCACCTAGATCTATACATAGTTGTCTCTATATGGCACAGAGATATACCATACATATATTTATAGATACATATGTGTGGTACAATTGCCTTGTTTTCTCCAGTGAAAGCAAGAGTTCACCCTCTTTGCCTCCATGGAAATCCAGCCTCGCTGCTGGGGTGTGTGTAGTAACTACCAGGACGATGTCTATTTATACAGACAGTCCTGGCCCCAAGCTCTCAAAACCTGTGTAACTATTTACTGTCCAGCATCTGACCTGAAACCCATCAGCTTTGCTCAGTCAACCATATCACACTCATGTACACAAACTCACCCTACAACCCTGGTTTTCTTGGATCAAGACTTCCACAGTATCCTTTAGTTGACATACTACAGAAGCCTTTTATTAAATGCTGTTAATTTTTTTATTGATCAAACTGTGAGCCATTTCATTTTCCATTATAGCGGAAATCTCCTATAGGAGCATTCAGATTAAGTTTCTTTATTCTGTCTCTAGTAGCATGTCACTTTTAATCAGTTTTCAGTTTCATTATTGCTTAAAAATTAGAAAGCAGTTTCTCTGTTCTTTATTGCTTTTTTTAAGATTAGTTACTGAAGGGTTATTAAACTTGGAAAATATACAGACAGGCGTAATGTGCTAAATAAATTCCTCACTGTCTCTAACCAACTTTAACATTAGCGCTTTTTTTATAATTTTTAGGTTTATTTTCACTGAAAGACTGCTTGTAATTATTACTCATGTTCTCCCCAAACACCTATGTTACTAAAGTGTGAAATGTCTTCTAACACAAAGACAGTTCTCTGGAAAGTAATTACAAAAATGCATTCAGGGGCAATAATTTTATATTAACTGTCAGCAGTATACATCTTCTGAAAAGGCACTTGTTATGAAGAAATTATTTGTGTGGAATTTGAAGGCACTGAAGGCAAAGGAAAACTGCAGAAATGCATTAAATTGAAACTCCAGCTCCCTCATCAAGGGTCAGTTTATCTTTAAATCATTACCTTGAAGGCAACCCCACACCTTCCAAAGAGTCTATTAGAAAGACAATTTCAATTTATGCACAAATTGGACACAGTCTCCAGTTTTCGGTGTGGAACAATTTACACCCCCTTTCTAAGGAAATTTCTGAGCAGCTAATCGAAAGAGATATGTCTGAAAATTATGGGCTTCTATTGACCTTTCACTGATGACACTAAAAATACTTGCTACTGATTTATGGGTAGTAACAAAAAAAGTGGCCTCAAAACTGACCAAGCAAATTAAAAAGAAATCTGTGTCTGTAATAAGCACAAGAAAAGATTTAGTGAATATTTGACAGTAACTTCTAGCCTGTAGGCCAATCCCTCAGTCCTGAGGAAGGCAAAATAACTCAGTGAAAAATTTTTAAAAAGTGAAACCCAGCAATAGTGATTAAACATCTCACCACTTTAAAAGTGTTTTTTAAAAAATCAAGTAAGGAAATCACAAAAACACCACCAAACAGTAAAACTTCCTCTTAATCATAATGTTTCAGTTTTTTTAGTGCTCTTACTAAAATGATTTAGATGTTACTATGTTATGTGACAAATGCACTTATACACCGAAAAGCAGACAAATAGCTAAGTTATTATTATTTATTTGCATGCAAGCAGCAGTGGGATTGTACTTTATAGTGTTAACAGCACATAGTGTTTATCAGCTCTTCAGTGTTTGGCAGCCTGTTTAAGGGTGTAAATATGGGATGTAAGCACTTCCCTGACACAAAAAGCACTGTAAGTGAATTTTAGAGAATGCAACAAAAGGTAGAGATCAGAGCTGTCCAGAGTGTGCCAGTGTTCCATCACTGCAGGACACTGCCCAGTTACTGCTCTCAGTCCCCCCTCAGGGTGCCCTCCCTCTGCCCACTGGGCCTGGGGAGCAGACACTCCATCCCCCAGCAGGGCTGCGAGGAGAGCAGCACCCTTCTTCTGCACTGGGGCCTCCTCCTTGGAAAGGACAGGCTCAAAACCCTGTAGATATGCTCTGTATATCTCTGTGGCATTCAAAGCAAATAATGTCTTTGCACACAGCCACCCCAACTGCTCCACAATCACCTGCAGAAAACTCTCATCCACTCATTCAAAGCGTGTGATTGTCATGCAGTGGTTTATCTGCCTCTGGAAAAAAAGATGCTGCTGTCCACGTCCAGATTCTTAAGGTGCATCTGAATGCGAGTGGAGTAACTGCCACCTTTGGTTTGAATAATGAAGCTTAAATCAAACCACATCTAAACCCCATTTTAGATGCCTGCATTTTACATACAAAATTCATTTATTTACACAAGGAAATTGGGATGCAGCAAGTACTAACTTCAAAGTGAAGTGCACTTCTTCACAAAAATGTGCTTTTCACTTTCACGTGCAACTGCTAAATAATACTGACCATTGTACTCAAATAAATGTAAATCTTCAGAAAAAAAAGGTACTTTAATTTTATTTAGGTATATTCATATCTTAATAAAACTCAACTTACTGTTTTTCAAGTCTCTGCTGAAGACAAGTGTCCTGTTTCCAGCAGTTCCACAGAATTCCACTCACAGCTAACACAGGATGTCTTAATCACATTTTAATCCATAGGCATGACAAAGCCTTTTCTTTCTTTTAAGGAAATGGTGTGAATGATTTTTTTTTTGTGGGTTTTTTGGTTGTTTGCTTTTTTCTTTTACTTCAAGGGAAAGCCAGATATCTGTAAAACTTAAATCTATAGCTCCCTGAACAGACAGAAAATTCAGAAGGCTTAATAAAATTCACATGTGGCTTGTTATTGCAGCTGCATATCCAATGCAAAAATAAGGTATTGACTGGTTCTGCTCAGAATAGCAGCTGCTGGAACTCTTTATTAAAATAAACCTGTGGATTTTCAAAGAGAGAAAAATTGTAGATGATGTAATTTACCATAAGTTACAAATGCAACTATGTATTTCGATGTTTGAAACCCCTTTGCCCATTTCAAAATGCAGATTCCTTTATCGTTCCTACATAAGGTCCAGGACTTTGAATTGTCCTTTCTGCAGGGAAGTTCTGGTACCACAAGATTCACGTCCTTGGTGTGCAGGCACAGTGTATGCACACAGGAGCAAGATGTAAGCAGAGCAAGAGCTCCATCCAAATTACTCTCTTAGGTCCCTGTTCAAAATGTACTTTTCCCATGCTTGGAATATGGATTTGTTTAAAAATTATGCTGAAGAGGAATGCTTTTCACAACACAAACTGACAGGATCCTCCACGCAGCATTTACGTTCCTCCTTTTATATCTATAAAAGCTCCAGAACATTAGAACTGAGAAGGTAAGAGCCAGAGCACTCTGCAAACCTTCAGGAACCAAGGGTGGAACCGATACAGAGGAAAAAGATGGAACAAGAGCAAAAAACATACTCGGGCAGGAAGAAAAATACACGTAGGCAAATTAGAGAAAGCAATAATTATTTCACTGACCTTCTCATGGGTCTTGGTTTGCTCAGAACCTGCCTGTATCGTTTTCCATTGGGAATGACAAATGTGCAGCTGAAGGAGCATGAAAGGGACCCGCTTCTGCAATAACTGTGCCTGGAAGTCTTCAAAACTGTGATTAAAGACCTGAGAGGCTTCTGTGGGGCCGGGTTTGTGGAGTTAGGCTTCTTGGGTAAAACTGCTATTTATACCCAGGGTATAGAGGGTTGGACCTGAACCACAACTACGTTGTGGTTGTTATGGCCTGATCAAATACCGAACATCATCTCGGGAAAAAATCTTACTGACTTTATCTCTACAAATCTGGTTTGCTCTGGAATAAAAGGTGCTTCAAATGCCCCTGAGGAAAAAGCTGAGTTTTCCCAAATGTATGCTCAGGTGTCTCTGCAACCAGTTATTGCTGGCAGAGACTCACACCTCTGCTATATGGGAGCCTTCCAAGCTGGGCACTGCCAGCAATGTGAGCAGAAACTGGAAAAACAGCAGCTTTACACTCCTCCAGCTAGAGCTGGAAGGGACATGTGCAGGTAGCCCAAGTGATTTAGGAGTCGAATACCCATAAGTGGCAACGGACTGTAGTAAAAACCCATGAAATTGGAAATTAATGAGAGTTAGGCACCTACGTGTCCAAATAGCTTCAAAAGAGTAGAGCTTTACAACAAGCTTTCAGAAACAGTGCCCTCAGGTCTCGTTATGCACGAGCTGAACAACCAGCACCAGGCTGGGCACAGGGTCCTGGTGCAGGGATTCGGACCACCACAAAAGAATTCAGTTAATGAATGTGAAAAAAAGGCAACTGTTACAACAAGATTCTCAACCAGAAAAGAGATAAGAAAGTCATATTGTGCAGCACAGGAAAGGGAATTTAACAGGTGGCCAAGCTATTAAACAAGCATCAGACTCTTCAGAAAGTCTTCCCTCCTGCATGTCCGTGGCCAACTCCTGCTGCACAAACACACACCGCTCCTGTCCAGCACACCCACACAGGGGAGCAGCACAAGCCCACAAGGGGTGACTCAGAAAGTTTCCTGCCACTTTCTGCTTATTCTCTCTTTCCAGGGTTTAAAATACGATGTGATTTTGGGCTGCGGGCTCAGTTAAATTTCTGTTTGCTTTTAAAACAAGCTCACATGCAAAAAATAATGCACCTCAGATTTCCTTTCCAATTTCTTTCCTGAATACCAAACTCTTAAGTCCTACACGTTTCACTTGACAAAGCCATTAATTCAGTAATTTCACATAATTAAATCGAGCAAAGCAGAGTATTTAAATTGGAGCTAAGTGAAATATACTTCTGTGCAGCTCATGCTGTTAGAATTGTGCTGCATGCTATTCTGCTGCTGCTCATTTATTAATTTAGGATCGGCTGAAACATGACACTGTGTAATAAGGAATGCATTGGCTTCGATAGAATTAGAAATAAAAAAAATTCTAAAAAAAAAATCACAGAGGACAGTGAATCAAGCACCAAATGAAATAAGTTAATCCCTCTGAATGAGCCCTCAACAGAGCACTTCTGCACCCAGCTGCAGCCGGAACCCAGGACTGCACTTCCCCTGTGATAAATAATTTCTGGGTAGAGGTTTTCAGCTATTTATCCCTGGAATAAACAGTGAGCTGCACCAGTCCTCCAGTGTGGTGATCCTTTTAGCAGTGATAACACTTCTTCTCCTAACATCTTCCTGCATTTTTTTCTTCTAGCCCTATGTGGTAAAGAAAGTGCAAAAAGACATTTAAAAGACTTAAAGCTAAAATGACTTTAAAGTCTGGTCTCCCTCAGCCCCTCCTCTCATTCGGCAGGAGACATCAGTGCAGTAACACAGCACCAGGACCTGGCAGAGCCCTCAGATCTACTGTGAGGATGATGGATGGCAAAAAAAAAAAACAAACTAAAAGGACAGATAAAACCTGAAGTTCAGATTTTTGTTGGCAACTGAGTAATAAAGGCAAAGAAATTAAGATGGCCAATAAGCCAAATAGTGAATCTTTATGTAATTGACTAAAGTCTCTCCAGAATATAGAGTTGGGGGTTTTTTTCTGTTGGTGCTTTCTGCTTCTCAAATTTCTCATGAACTACCTTAATTGGGCTCTTCCAAGCACGCTGAAAGTTCCTCCACTTCTTCCTCAGCCCCGAAGGACACCTGTGAAAGGGCCAACTCTGGACTGCTCATGACAGCCCTCACCAGATACAGCTCATAATGAGCCGCTCCCACTAATGAAAAAGGGGGGGGCAAGGGGGAGATATTGTTGCTGTTGTAATTAAGCTTGTGAAGAGTTTATTTGGAGAGAAATTAGATTTATTTACATGCTGCTTTGTTGCTGATGAAGCACCAGCTATTTGGGAGAACTTCTAATTAACCCTAATTTACTTGATGCACTCTTTTAGCAGCCCCATTCCCTGTGTACTTTGCCAAGGTAAAAAGTAGTAACTATAACAAAATCATCCATTTTTAAAAGGCATGTTTCCTTGGGGGTGGGGAGCGGCAGTCCCAACATTTTTCCTTAAGTTAAGGAATTTGTGTTTTAGCTGCTGACTAGCAGGAAGATGCACAATTGACAATTTCATTCCTACTAAGTGGCTTTTTCAACAGCCAAACACCACGGCTCAGGCAGGCACGGCCACCACACTCCCAGCACCACGGTGGGTATGGAAAAAGGGGTTAGGAGTTTGCTTCAGACCCATTGGATTTGTAGCTACCACAGTTAGGAGTCTATTTTTGAAGCACTTCCTACATCCTGGGCCAGTTATGCCGTCTGGCCACAGCGTTCATTAACCAGATACAGTTTTAAAATATTTCATTACAGGATCAAGCTAAAAATCACTTAACTCTTATGATGTCTCTTCTCATTTAATAATTCACTGATGGCTCTGCTACGCTTCCAGTGCCTGTGGTGTAGCCGTGGGTTTGTTTGCAACTC
Source organism: Platyrinchus mystaceus (assembly GCA_035041135.1). Taxonomy (NCBI): domain Eukaryota; kingdom Metazoa; phylum Chordata; class Aves; order Passeriformes; family Tyrannidae; genus Platyrinchus; species Platyrinchus mystaceus. The sequence continues at coordinate 8,172,595 of JAWWLV010000021.1, forward strand.
AGAAAGACATTTAAAACACAACAGGTTTACAACCTCATTACATAAAAAATGCCCTAAAAAGTCACCAGTTTTTAAAAACATTTTGCAGAAAGAGCAACACCAATTCTTATTTTACTTTCACACACATAACACCTTGAACACTGAGCACCACTTTTTGGAAATAAAGGTGAAAAATGGAACATAATTTAGTTCTGTTATACAGAAGCACCCATGCTTTTTCACCACAACACAAAACATGAGATGCAAGGAGCACCTGCAGAAGTGATATTCCTCATGTCTTCAACACTGCAGCTGTCTGAACACACAGTATATGAAGAAAAAAATGTGGATTTCTGCAACATCCTGTCCAGAAAAATGTTTTACCAATCTGGCTGTTACAAACTTGTGCAAGATTTTTGCCTGAAATTCACCCTGATCAGAAAAGGTACATTTTTACTGCACAACCTTTTTTTCATAAAATTATTGACTAAATTCTGCTCTCAGTTTTGCTTTGCTTGTTGATTTTGTATATGTTTCCTGGATGTTACTGTGGAAATTTGGCAATATATGTATTTTGTTTAATACAATCAAGAAAGAGAAGCCAAATGCTTCTTACACAGAACATTTCTCATTCATTTACCAGGATAAATGGTCATCTGGACTTGTGTGCTAAACACAGAGAGTCCAATATGAGCTGCTATCAAAGTTTAAGCCCAAGTTTTGTCGGTTTCAATATGGGACACACATTCTCTACAAAGTAATGACAGGATTACAAACTGACCATTTTTCTGCAAATATTTGATTAAATCAACATGTAAAATTGAAATCTTCCCTATTGTCACAGAAAGAAGGACAGACTACTGACATCTTTTTTTAATATTGTCAAAATTTTGTAGAGCAAAACTTCAATTCAGAAAAGCATCTTGGAGACTTGTAAACTTCTTAATAAAGAAAGGCACTGATCTTTCTGTTGCTAGTTATATTTCCTGGATGTGTCAGCAAGAATGGCTTGACATAGCCCTTCTTGGGAGAAAGCTAATTCAAGTCCAAGTTACACATTTCTTTTAACAGAAACCATGAGTGAAACCAAGTCAAGATGGAACTAATCAGTCTGTCAAAATGATGCATTTATGAACCATGAAAACATCTGATTTCAGTATTTGCATAAGAAATAGTTATTTTGATTTTCTTCTGCGGATGGAAACAACCACTATTTCCACTTGCATTCACTTGTCTGCCAAAATCAGGGCGCAGGAATTTAGTGTCATTTAAGTCGCCTATAGCCCTCATCCAAGCTAAATAAAACCAATAAGCACGAGTCCCCACCATGCCCAGCTCAAGGAGTCCAAAAAGCCTCTCAATTACATGAGACCCAGGGAAAACCATCACTCCTTCTCCCAAAGGACCTGGATGCTGCGCTCCACTCCACAGCTTTGTTTGGGGGCTGCAGGGAGCAGGTAGCCCAGAGCTGTTGTCTTTCCCTCTTTAAAGATTCACACAACAGATGAAAATAAAATATACACAGAGCAACAAATCTAAATTTCAGACTGCTGTCAGAAAACTTCTGCCAGGTGCTTCAGCCAGCCCCAGCTCACCACACACACACACAAAGGCACACAACCAGCAAGTGCCTCCCCATCGTATTTCTCTTTAAATTGAAAATTCTCTCTGGCTTTGGTTCAAACAACAGTCAGAGTCTTAAAACACAAACACAGAGATCTCACCATGCCAGTGGTTTTCTTTATGCAAGCAAAAGCTTCCAACCAATAGGGAAGAAATTTGCCGACAGGGTCCCTCCATTTTATGCTGGCAAATAACTTGCTTCAGAAATGCTGCAGCTTGCAGCATTAGGGCATTTAGAGGGGAAACTGTGGGATGAAGTGGGATGTGAAATCCCATCATTCCACCCCAAGGAAGAAGCACTGTTAAACATCTGAGTTTTTCTTTCGGAGTTTTGATGAGTTTACTAAGAAAATGTAAGAGTGAACTCACTGACTAGAATGCTCACATTTAGCAAAAACCATGTTTTCTTTAGTTATAATGATGCAATAAAATTTCACCACCCTCAAAACACCTTTTGGGTTTGAAACACATAAGTAACACTTGCATATCAGTTTAGTTGTAAAACATAAACTTCCACTGCTGCAGGAGCCTGGAATACAAGAACTTAAGTTGTGGCTCTCCCCTTTTCTGGAGAGAAATAACCCTTTACCCAAACATTACACCTACAAGTTTCAATCCAGCAACAAAGGTGCTGAACTTTCCATATCTAGACCATTACATCAGGAAAATATATTGCATGGATTCAATTCAAATGCATCAAAGCTTCCAACAAGAGTGGTTATTTTCAGCCAAATTATCAGGCTGCTGCTAAAGCACCAGTAAGCTGAAGGACTCCTTGTTTGTCAGTTGCAAACTGCCAACTTGACCTCAAGGAAATGCCAAGCTAAAACACGTACATCTAAATCCACACGTTGTTCAGTAGCGTTCAGAGTACTGTCATTCTGACTTACATGTTTACATTTTTGCTGCTAATTGATTTACCCCTTCTGAAGGAGTTGCCTTGAACAGGAGGCGTCCCTTCCTTCTCCCCTTACCCCCCCTGCTCCAGCTTCATTACAACCCTGCACTGTTGCCAAAATGAGATATTGCCTCATTTTTGGTACCATGCCCTTGAAGGCATCTTATTAGAAAAGACCATTTCTTAATTAACATTTTTGATCTTTAATCTATTACACATCCCTTTAATCCCATACGGAGGAGCTTTTGGCCCACTTCCGCGGCGTGGCGGTGGGAGGCAATAGGCTTGGCAATTTGTGCTGAGGGCTCTCTCCCAGCTGGGCTCCAGCACGGCCGGCTGCAGGGCTGGATGTGCTCTCACTGGTCAGCAGCAGACATTTGCATTTATTATTTTATTGCCTTTTATTTTTTTTTTCATAAAGACTTTAGAGAGCCACTGCTCAGCATTAAAGCCAACAGCCAGAATGGGAAGCTTGTGGATGAGATCAGACTTCACCAAGTGGCTGTCAAGCTCTTAAAATAACCAGCAAAACTCTTAAGTGGGAGATTTAGTGGATCACCAACATGTGAAGTGTTAAGAAAAGTACAATGTTAAGTCCCTTACATCATTTTACTTGCAAATAATTACAGCAATTACAATGTGCTAACTGGCAATTAACATTACAGGCTTCACAACTCACCAGAATTTTTTAAAACACGCTGTGGCCCTATGTAAATTGTCTCTTTGGTACTTCTGATTTGGTGGCTGTATGAGCTAATGGCTACACATTAGCTCAGCAGATCTCAGAACAGAATTGTCCACGTGCCAGATAATTTAATTAGAGGCTTGATCTTGTCAGAGCTTTATGCAACACAGACTGTTTCCAAGCAAAGTGCGTGGGGTTTTCCCTTTCTCTTTAGTGTTTTGTGACTGTCTAATAATTTCTACTAACGAACGCCAAAGCCATCCAAGGGAGGAAGGAGGCACAGCCAGAAACACACACCAATAGGCAGGCACTCCAGTCCCAAGTGTGAGGAATTCAAAAATATGTAGAGCAAGGCGCACTGAGCGCCTCTTCCACGCACACCCCAATCTACTGCCAGGTCTCCACACACATCTATTAAATCTTCATCACGCTGTACTCAGCCCCAGAGAAGACAAAGGTCACTTGTCTCCAAGTGAGAGCTATAGGGTATCTCAAATCTCATTATAAATGGTCCCATTTAGCAGTTTTCTCATTTGAATTTATACACAACAAATACAAGATTACAAGATGAGCTTGGTTTATTTTGACAATGACATTGTAACTCCTTGTAGTGAGACTGGAAAAAGGCTACTTTGGACACTAAATGACAGAAAGGCTAATGTATCTTCTACTTTGGGAAACTTAGGCTGTATTAACTTTTTAATTTTTTTTTTCTCATTAGTATTTGGACTTAATTTCTGTTTGCTACACATTCTTATACTAGAGTAACAATACTTGTACCCTTGGTCCATGATAAGCTTAACAGGTCAAGACAATTTAACCAAAAATGCAGTGGTAATGGTTACAAAACTTTTACAAGTCAGGTCAATGTTGAGCAAGACCCACTAGAGGTCCCTTCCAACCCAAATGATTCTAGTTTCCCATACTGAATAAGCAAAGATTATTTGGGCAAAGCATCATAAATTTCATGCAGTTTTTCACTGCAGAGTTTCCTATCAATGTCCTTACACAACCCAGAATGCAAAGCAGTGGAGCTTGTTTATTCCATTTGTTTTTCTTCTTTTACAACCTTGTTTATAAAACCCCATTCTCACAACTGGCACAATTTGTTTTTTTCTCAGGATGAATGATTACCGGGGATCCACCACTGTGGCATTATATTTTATTGATTTTTCTTGTTTAAGCAACAGGCCAATGTAATATATTCTGCTATTCCTGTTTTACATTTATTCAGGCTGGGAGCTTTGAGCTACCAGTTACAACTGCAAAGTATAAACCAGTCAAAGGAGAACAAGTTTCTGTGAAAACCAAAGAAATTGTTCACCAGGAGACTTTCCTTTAACTCTTCAGCTGTCTGCTTTTACAAAGGTAAAACCCACTGCAATGGCTCCCTACAGTGGCATGGTTTCAGCTTCCCTCACTCCTACCAGCCAGACAAGGCAGACTTGGAAAAGTAAAAAGTCACTGACCTGCAGAAATGACTCAAAGCAAGATGGGCTGGCAAGTGCCCATCAGTTCTGATGCCAGAACCCTTTGGGAAGGTCAACCTGCAGACAGCGCACACTGCATGACGCAAAGACAAAGTCGTATGGATATGGGGCACAAGGAAGACTTCCTAGTTGGTTGGGAGGCTGAATTAGCATTTGCAAAGTGCTTTGAGATCCTACATAAAAATATTTGCTGAAATAAGCACTAGAAAGCTCAATTTGCCTGACCATTCTGGGTGTTTCTATCCTCAAATCTGCAGGAGATTAGCAAATCCAGAGTGCAGCAGAATTGGATAAATTAAAGATGAGAAGGATTTATCAGGTGATCTTATCCATCCCTCTGCTAATGTAAGACCATTCCTACAGTGTATTTTCAAGCATTGTGTCCAGTCCAGTTTGTAAATGCCTGAAGTGATGGGAGATAATACCAGGCTATTAGATCCCACTACCATGAAATGTTTCCTGATGTTCAGCCTAGCATCTCCTGTGCCCATTACTGCTAGTTGTGCTCCTGAAGGCTTGTTGTAAACAACAGATATAATTTTTACCTAAAAGCACAGAAAATGTTCATGTAATCAGAGCCCTTCACTTGGGCAGCACGGGAAAACAAGGTAGCACCACTTAAAGAAATACAGGAAGGGAGAGCAGGAGCATGAAGAAGATGGAAGGTGCTCCCTCCAGCTCAATGGCAGCATCCTTCACCAGGATGTTCATACCTGGGAGAGACCTGGGTGCAAACAAGGGATGGAAAGCCAGGAATGCTGCACCTGAGGGCCCATTCATGAAAGTGCCTTCAGTCAATGCAAGAAAAAGAAACACAGTGTTAAATAAAAAGCACGTTTGTCTCAGGGAGAAAAACACTGGCAAGACAGGGACACAAACCTGTGGAGGATGTCCCCTGCCCGTCCCAGAAGGATACATCAGTATGCAACCACTCATATTGGTGGTGGCTGTCCCTGCCACAGGACCCTATGGGAACATCCCCAAATCCAAAGCAGCCCCACACCAGCAGATACATAAAGCTTACAAGACTGCAGATGAGGTCATCCTGATGACCCCAGAGATATTCCCAGATTTACTGAAACATTGCTGCCCATCACCACTCCTGATGCACTGCTGGCATCCCAGTGCACACCAGTCCACAGCCACTTGCCAGCATGGCCAGGCAGGGGCTGTGATCCTGCCACCTGCAGGAATCCTGTCCTTTACAGATGTTGCTTGTAGAATAAGGAGCACTGCTTTAGGCACTGTGAAGCTCGGGAACACCAACAACACACTGCAATACACCACACTTGCTCAGCTTCCTTCCGACAGACCAGCTTTCTAGCATACATTGTCTTTAAGAAGCCAGGGAACAGGGTAGGGGAAGCACTCAATAGCTCACTTTGAAATGAGCTTTTCTTTCCTCACCTCTTTCGCCATGGAAATTAATTCTCCTCCTCTGTGCTATCGCTATAATTTTCCCAATTAACATTTTTAATAGTAAGTATTTTCTAGGAAAAGCCGTAATACACAGGTGTGTGCTTCTAATTTAAATACTGACACCCATGCTGTGTTCACATCTGAAGATTGCTCCTTCTTGCCGGAGATTCCCTCCCAAACAAGAGGGGAACACCTATGGCGCCGCACCACCGGAGACATTTCCATGACAGGCGCACATGTCGGTTTGTGCTGCACTGCACACCGCCAGGAACCTCCCTTTATACTCCTCCCTTCCCTGAAGGTGCTACAGCTGTGGGATGTCCTTTGGACTTTGGGGACCTCCGGGGACCCCCTGTCACTGCAGCCAACAGCTTCCTCCTGCAGCACCATGTCCCACATCCCACCAGTGCTGGGAGCAGAGACCTGCTTGCAGAAGGCCCTCACGGCTGCAGATGCAGAACTGTGTCCTGAGCTCCTACAAACAGAGTAATCTGGGAAGGGTTTATAATTACTCGTATTGTTTCTTTCTGTATTATCCAGCTTCAAAAAAAATCTTACACCTGTCTTGGATGTTCATCCACCACCACGCTATCCTGCACTTTCTATCACTTCACCTCCTATTTGAGAAAACACTATCAAAAGTACTTTCTTAAACATATATATATATATATCTCTACATAAAATTAGTATTTATAAGTAAAAGGTTGGTGTTAGAAATTAAGTTTTATGAAAAGGAAACGAGAATTATTTTTTAATTTTCTCCTCTAAAAGGATACATTACAATGTAACATTATAAAAATTTACACATTATCAAGGAAAATAAAAGTTCAAATTAGAATAAATGACGAATGCAGCAATCAGAGCTGCAAACTTCCCTAGCTTTTTCTTCTTTGCATATATTTGGTTTTTGTTTGCTTCCAAAGCAGATGTTTAGCCTCAGACTATACTGACTGGGGAGCATCCTGCAGGTCCATGCAGAGACAAGGATGCTGTTCTTGAAACCAATGTAAGAAAGCCAACCAGGTGCAATCAAACATCTCACAGTACATTGAAAAAATACTCAACTAAGAAAGTTACCAAAGTTTCTCAAGTTCTTTGCTAAGTTCAAAGGTTTATTTCTTTGGAAATCCTTATGCACTGTAATCAGAACCTTCTCATATTGATTGACTAAGGAAATCAGCTTTTAGAAGATGTCTGAGCTTGTGAAGGCACTCAGGACAGGTAATTTCAGAGTACTTGCAAAATAACATGTTTCTAATGCCCACTGCATTGTGACCGACCTTTTCAGTGCTCTGCAGCACAGATCCCAGAATTTCACGTTGTGAGTGTTCAGGAGGGTTTTTTCATCATTTTGCATTTCGAAGTCAAATGAGACAAAATATAATATGTGTAGAAATAGAGAAAAAGAGCTTGGTCTCTATGGAGTCTCTCTCATCTGGAACTCCCTGACTTGCTCCTGACACAGCCCATGCCCAGCAGGTCACGTGGCTGGAGCAGGACCAGCTGGGGTTCTGTGGGAGCTGCCAGGGGGACACAGGCAGAGGGCAGGGACAGCCCGGGGTACTGGGAGACTACAAGCGATGGGGCACTGAGGATGGTGGTCTTGGTGGGCTCCAGGCAGTGGATCATGCAAGCCCAGGGTGCTGGAGGAAGGCTGAGGGGACAACAAACTGTGTGGCCAAAACAGGCCTCCCAAAGGGGAAAGGTGAGGAAGAAGAACACATTTTCTATAGCTTATCTCAATAAACAGAAAATGGGGAAAATTAACACATGAATACTTGCACAGCAGCAAGTCTCTGTTTGCTTCATGAGAACCCAGCTTTCTCATCCATTCTGAACATTTGGAAGCCAAAATTAAACCCAACCCTACAAAAAAGTTAGAGGAGAACAAAAAACCTCAATACTCGTGAAGCAGACAATGCAGCACCATGATCAGAAGACAAACGGTGGAGGATAACCCAGGGAACAGCCAGAAGGGAACGAGCAGGGAGAGCCCTGAGCAGCAGAGGTGGCATTAAAAACACCCCAGCATGGGCTCTGGTAGCCCTGAGGAAAAAATAAGTCTCCAAACTGTGTCAAGATGTTCCTCCTCTGGAGATACCAAGTGATAATTTTGATTTACATAGCTGGGAGATGCCATGCGAAACGGAAGAGAAGGGGAAACAAGTGACCACAGGGTGATTTTCCTTTATTTTGTGGTTCATTTCTGAAAAGCTGTTGCTTCCCCTTTTCTTTTTTTCCTCCAGGAAGGAGGGAAACTTTAAAACAAATTGCAGAAGGCAATTAAAAATCCTAAAGTAGTGTACTGTATAAAACAAGCATGAGGGGAAAATCTTAACAGGAAAACATCAAGTATCTGTGTCCTAAAATGCTGTGGGGTTTTTTTTTTCCCATGCTGTGCTGTGTTAACGTGTTCCTCACACGTGTGCCCAGCTGCTGCAGCAAGCTCAGTGAAATTTGGAACTAATGGGAAAAGCAGAGAATACCAACCTGTAATTTATTTTTATGATTTCTGGAATGTTATAATGGAATTACACTAATGTTGTGTGCTAAGGGATGGTTGGGCACTGTGTTGGAGGGGCCCTTCCCGTTGCAAACACTGCAAAGAACCCCCCATGCTCTGCAAACACATATGCACGGAGACTTAATCAGTGCCATTTGTCCTCAGCACTCAGGCCACGATTCACATTTCCCTTTTTCCCAAACTCCTTCTTGATCAGTACTGTAACGTGTAGCTGCACAGAAAAACAAGATACCTTCAGTTACCTCAAAAGTAGACACAAAAAAATTAGGCTTTTAGGTCTGCAGGCTCCTAAGGAGAAGACAGAATCTGCTCTATTTGCCCCAGACAATTCAGCCAAGATTCCCTGGGGCCTCACAGTCAGGCTAATGAGAAACTCCCCAGCAACCCCCATATAAAATGCTTTCATAGGTCTTTAAAATGCCTTAAATTCTCTATATATTTGGTAAGACTTTTTACTTCTTTAAAATGTCCCTTGTTACTCCTCAAGATAATACCCTCGTGATGTATTGCAACAGCAATGCAGCACTGTCTGACCAGACCCTTGCTTTGCAAGTATTGAATCTTGTTTTCCTCCTGGCCTCAAAGCAGCCAAAAACCCTTTTGCAAAGCAGAGGCGGGCGCTTGCCTGGCCCCCCGACAGCCCTGCCCAGGCCACCCCCCCTGACACTTTCAGAGTAGGACAGACAGGCTGCAAGGGCTGCACGTGCTGTTAAGAGGGAAAAGCAGGGGGAAGGAGAACTCAGCTGTACTCCTTCTCTGGAACAGAAAACATCTCTGCCTCTTACACAGCAAAACACTACTGGAAGTGCTATTTGACAGCAAGCTAAATCCTCTGATCATGAGAGGAAAGAAAAGCTTTTTTTTCCTTCCTTTTACATTAAGGAAAAAATGTTTACAAGACCTGAAGAGGAAGGAAATTTGCTATATGTCCATTGTTATACAGCACTGGTGGATACCCAGATTATTCACCCTGGCACAAGGGCAGCCTCTGCCTCTTCTATGTTTTCTTTATTCTCTAGGTTATTATGTACAGCCTTTAAGTTGTGGTTATTAAAAAAAAAAAAAGGTAATAAAACTATTTCTAGTTGTATTTAAAGTGCTGGAATAAATTCCTCAGTGCAGCTCCACCAAGGGTTGGATTCCTGCAAAGCATTTGGTCTTTGCAGGAATTACCAGGAACAAGCAGCTATGCCAGAGCAAACAGCAACTTGTGCCATAGCAGGAAGGATGGTGTCCTCCACTAAGCCATCACTGAACAGACCCATCTGAGCACAGGATTTCTGTTGCCATTGTGTCCACTGCCAAATTTCCATGAGCTGCACTAAGCAGCTCCCATGAGCAGCCCAGTGACACAGTCCAGTCATGGATGCAGAGACCACACACCTTCAGTACATGTCAGGAGCAGAGAAGCCCCACCACGAGACACAGAGCTTGGGCCCCGGTGTTTGGCATGTTGTGCCCTGCACCTACAAACACTGAGGACAGATGGCTGTCTCAGCTACCTGGACAAGACCCATAGCTGCACATTCAACTTGTACTCACAAAAAAAAATTCCAGTATAGGTTCCACTGGTTAGATGAACAAAATAAATACAGCTGCAAAGGCTCTTTGTTTTCCCCACAAATGCACCTATATAAATATTTTGCTGGTATAAATATATAAATATATATATTTTTAAGAGTATAAAGTTTACAGACTACCTGCTCTTGCTGTCCCTACATACCATCCAATCCTGGGACTGCCACTGCCCCAGCCCACAGCAGCTGTGCAGACTGCCAACAGCATTTTTCAGAAGTCGTTTTGTATGTGTTTGCACACACACAGAGATGTACAAACACATACAGGAGAAGAAGGGAGAGAAATATGTTAATTTGAAACATCTGGCAAACGTTTCAGAGTTAACAAGTCCCAGGTTTGGCCTTTTGTTTTTGGGTTTTTTTTTCTGTTGGGGGGGTCAAAGAAGGGGAGGCAATTTTGTCATTTTGGACCAGGGAAGGAAGGGGCATGAAACAAGAAATTGGAGCATGTTTTTTCACCCTTTATTGAACTTCAACATCACACTACTGGAGCTAATGCAAACAGGAAGATCATAAAAGAACATAATGAAAGTCTTGCACACTGGGACTGAGGGATTGGTTTCAGTTACTGAATATAGCTATGGAGGCACCACACAAGAGCCAGCGACTCCACACAGCCACACCACCACGGATTCTGGCTTTTCAAGCTTTTTCTATGTAGTTCCTCAATCATATTCCAGCCTGCAGCCTCTCCCATGCACTGTGTCCTGTCTTGATAGGATACGGTATTGCATCTTTATACACATACAAGATTGACATCTGTAGCTAGCAAGTGCATTAAGAGGAAAATCCCCCAATTAGCACACATTTTCCTTAAGCTGCCATAAATCATGCATACAATAAGTTTTATCCCACATCCAACATCTTGAATGAGAGCTGTAATTGTGGGAGCAAATGAAGAAAAATGGAGACTCAAGCTAATTTGGAAAAAGCCGTTTGTAGTCTTTTACTTAAGGCATAGACACCAATACCAACAGAAATCCAAAATTAACTCCTGCTCTGCAGAGAAATGCTTTTTTGTTACTGTTTTGAACCTCAGCCTATTTTGACTTTAATACAGTTCAAGACTTGTGATAGATAACACTGGTAACTCCACTCCACTGCTGCTTGAGACGAAGGTCAAGCAAGAGAGCTGGCGAGCGCTCTTTTCATGCACCGTTAGCTCCAGGCACAAAGGGGCCTTCGACATCACAGCTGGGGGTTTGCAGCAGCAGCAGCAATATTTGCTATCAAAGACCAGTGAAAACACAAACCCTTCGGAACAGCCGTAGCACCCAGAGAAGATGCACCCAGTGCAACTGAGAGAGCAGTCAGTACGAAGTGAAATGCCATGAAATGCCACACACAAAGGCAGTTTGTGCCTTCGAGACCAGCCTGATGCTCACTTCAGTAAGAAAGCCTCTCCTGAGCCAGTCTCCCCGTGACTGTTTTATAAAAACCCATCTAACCAGGAATGCAGCACCATTGTTAATTTTCATACTACTGCTCAGTTTCTGAGCTGTTTTCACGTTGCTGGTGAGCTTTTAAGAGAATACCATTGCGCAGTCCAATGTGGAGAGAGCACAGAAATAGACTTACTGGCTTCAGAGTCAAAAATATTCTGGGAATCTCATAAATGTTAAAGACAGGAAAATATCTTTACACAGGGCACAAACAGTGACTGAGATGTAGCTAGTTACTTGAACACAAACTATCCTGAGATGTAACCTCACATTATGTTATCAATACCTATTACACAGACAAACTTGATTTATCCTGTTCAGTTTCTTGAGGTTCTTTTTATTCAAATTATCAATGTAACACAGATGAACAAGCCCCAGACACATGTTTAAATGATATTACTGTCAAGCAGACCAAAAGTTCATTCAAATTTTGTCTTTCTACCATGGCAATGTACCACTTTTATTCTCCAGCCCTGACAGCACTTTCCAATTTCCTTGGAGAGGAGAAATGCACACATTCCAGTTGAGACCGAGGTTTAAAATTCCTATTAAAGCAGCTTTTATGTAATTAGATTGGAATGAATGTGTAACAGTGCCCATTGCAGAAAACTTCAAAGTGGTTATACTGGAGAAATCACAACCCGTTTCAGTGTGCCCACAAGAAGAAAGAATGGCTCTCTGGAGAATAAGAGTATATTAGTCTCTGTGTGTAATAGATTTTATTGACCATATGGAACTGATATAAAAATTGTGTTGCAGTGGGTAGTCTTGGATTTGAGACAGGAATGTGACATACAAAATACAGTTCCTGTAAAAAGCCTGGCAGCTTTCTGGCAGTTTTTGCAATCAGAAGAACCTAAAATATTTACCTGATTGAGTCACTGACGAGTCCCAGGTCAAAGCAAAATCCGAAGATTCACCCTCTTCAACTGAAAAAGAACAAAAATAAGTTGTGATTGCTAAAACAAACCAACTGGAAAGCAAAGTCATCAGAAAACTAGGTCCACTATGACATTAAGTATTAAAACAGACTTCTGCACTGCTGAAAAAGAACTCACCACTTTCTATAAAATAATTCATAAGGTGGAAATTTAGTAAAGAGATTTTCCCTACTTTCTAACCTAAATATGGGATTGGTGTTTGCAGTTTTTTCCTGAACAGGTAACATTTACATTAAATTTTAATAGAGGTTTAAATACCACTAACTGCTAAGTATTCAGATTTGAAATTTTGTACTTTCACAACAAATTGCATGTGTAAAAATGCCATTGCAAATGTAGAGGTTGTTTTTGAAATGTATGTTTCAAAAGATCATAGTAAAGAACTATCCTGTGAAGGAAAAATTGCATGACTTACCTCATCCTAACATACTAACATATCAGCCATATTCAAAAAACTAGTGATATCTTCAGGTTTTGCAAAGTTAAAAAATACTACTATGATCTACAACCACATTCTGTGGTCACAAATAACTGCTTATAAGGTTTGTTGATGTGAAAGCTGTCTGAGCCAGGTGCTCAGTACTGGCAAGTAATGTAGCTAAAACCTTTTGACTGTTAAGAATCATAAAATATTATTTGATTCTTACATTCTTGAAAATAACTAAGAGAACAGCCAACAAGAAGACAGGTAAGAAAGTGCCTGATCCTGCTGTTACTGAAATCAGTGGCAGTTTTACTAATGTCAGCCTGGCCATCTGAAAATGGTAACTGCAGAAATTCTTCTTTTGAATTGCAAAAGTTGGTCATCATCACCATTCTGTCACCAAACAAATTTAAATCACAGGTCTTTATTTTCTGATTAAAAGTATTTACTCCATGCACTGAAAAATCTCTCACCATTTTATCTACAGTATGCTCGATTCAAATACACATTTTATTGAATTCTGCAACTGGAACCCAAACCACATTGCAAAGCCACAAGCACAGCCCCTATTGACCAGATATCACCCTATATGCTCAGGCCTGGAACCTGCTCCAGCCATTACACGAACTGCGTATTTACATTTGCATCACAAGAGTCTTGATTTTATGCTTTCCTCCCTTTTTTTTTTTCCCCCAATCCAGTCTGGAATTTTGGCATCCTGTAAGCTTATCTATCAGGTTGATGTTAGTGCTGACATCAAACGGCATTAGGAACAGAGAGTATAATTTACATAGGCAATACCTTGACAAATGTAATTTTATGTTCAAACCATAAATCCACAGAAGGGCACAGCTCCGGTTCTCTTAGTCTGCGTGTTTACTAATGGAGGAACATGGAATTCAGCCCCCTCATTGGAGAAATCATTCTTGAGACATGGTTATACTTTTTTTGAAAGTCTGTGTTAGCATAGAGGCCATGTCACATAATATTAAATTCTGGAATGACAGAGGAAAAACAAGAGGCAAAGCTACAGGCTTATTGAAGGCATTATCAGTCCTATTCCCTGATGAGGGCAGAGCCAGCTTGGCTCACACGTGCTCCCTCCAAGGGTCTCACCTACCATTTTGTGTTCTGTGAACCACCATCTTGATTCCATTTTTGACCCACTTGGTAATAGAAAAACTCTGGATATAGTTATCCTAAATACCAGTTCACTCAAACACAAATGCATGTCTGGTTTTAACATCAAAATCTATATACATTTGGGAGGTTTCTGCTCCAAAACTAAATAAGCTAAGTTAGAAATTCATGTACTTTACTCAAAACAGACAAGTGGAATGTTTTAATTTTATTTTATCCTTGACTGGTTTTTCATTGTCTTGCTTAGAGAGTTTTCTACATTACTACTTTTATGCTGAGGGGTTTTTTTATTTCTTTACATTTTATCTTTGAAAGAAACATTAAAAAAAAAAGAAACCAGTCTGCTAAAAATACATAAAGGCAATAAATTCAGTCCTAGTCAAGGAGTAGTATATGGGATCAGCACTGGTCATTGACTATTTTAGCAACACACTGACTTTCATGTTGGTTAAACACTGTAGACTGCTCCAGTCCTTGAGCTGCTGTAGGGCAGCTGGCTCCAGCACGTAACACAACCACGGTTTTTGGAATCCCTTAAATGAGGGCAAAGGTTTGAATCAGCCTCTGTTGGCATTAATTTGCTTTGCTCCCTAATGACTGAAAAGGGGACAGAGAACATATACGTGAAGACGACGGCACTGAAATTCACTTTATATTATTGCAGTCGTGGTTTCAGGTTCTCCCCCTCTATTTGCACAGACCCACCACAGAGCTGACAGTGCTGCATCCCAGTGGAAAGAGGAGGCCGGTGGGACGGAGCTTAGACACAGGCACATTGCCCCACAGCTACAGCTCACATCACTGCTACCACCCTTCCCTTTGCTTTTTCATTTTTAATTTCTTTAATTCTTTTAAGCAAACATCATCTTTCATAGGATAAACTGTAAAAAAATGCAACAGCCAAGTCTAGTCCAAGAGGAATGGCTGTATTAACTGACCAAAGCACTTGATCCCTGCCTGCCTGTCCATCCACCAACCAAGCCAGGCAGTGGGCACAGAGAAAAAAGGAGCAAAAGCAGCTACATCCAGAAAAAAAATGGCTGAAAGATTGTGACTACACCCATGAGATTAAGAAGCTCCAGAGGCTTGGACAGGAAGGGTGTCTGTGAGGCTGAAGCAAAAAAAATAGGTGACCAGGCTTTGTCACCAACACCGAATGTAATTGTAGGGAGACACTTAACCCTGTGTGGTTCTGCTCTCTCTCCATAATGGGCATAAAACCAAGAGCCAAGAGGTTCCTCTGTGGCACCCCTAATCTTGGATATAAATTATTATTTAAAGAGCCAGCATTTGAAGTGGTGTCACTGCTGGCTTTACCTCAGCCTAGGCAATGAGCAGAGGCCACAGAAGTCAGCAGGAAATAGAATCGGTTTCTTCCTCCCAAAGTCAACTTCACCAAGTATTTGCAGCTAAAATTTGCTCTCAGTTGCACATGTCTGTTGCTGGACCCACAGGAAAGCAGGAGGAGCTTTCCTGGACTGGATGGAGATGTGGTTGCATGGAGGGCAGAGGAGTCCCACAGACCCCCATCTGGGGACAGACCCGCTGGGGACAGCCTTAGGGCTTGGCCAGCCCTCTCTAGGAGAGCAGAGTGGGTCCAAAACTGATTTTGCTGCTACCGTTGTGAAGGGATTTCCAGGTCTCACTATTGAGAACTGAGTCAAAACCACCCATAGTCCATAAAATTAGCCAGGGAGGAATTCACTTAAATTGATTTTTTCAGTTTCTTAATATTTTTGTCATCCTTCCTTGAAACCTAGATTGGCTCAAGTGAACAGTGTGTATTAACATTCATTTTGTGGATGCTGTTACTTAAGTTGTGACACTGGGAAAAAAGAGCCAGTGAAGAGGTACAAAGCATTCAACACAATCACTCCCAAAATACACTGTACTGTAAAATAATTCCCATTTCATTAGCAGGAAAATATGTTTTCTGAGACACACCAGACACACTTGTAACTACCGAAGTCAAGAACTAGACACTTCCATCTGTGCTAGTTAATCACCCTGAATGTATGAACACACAAGTCCACAGAGCTGATGTTCAGCATGGACAGGAGCCACCCACGTGCCTGAAACACTCTGTAGCTTGGGAAAATTCCCACAGGAAACAGCAGCACCATTCAAGACTGAAAAACACAATTTTAAAAGCAACCAGAGATGTTGTAACAGTTCTAACTATTTTATGGGAGTCCTGGTGACAAAATAGTGAAGGCACAGCATTTCATGAAATTTTGGAGGCATTTCATACTCAGTATTGAGAATGAAGACACACAAAATCACTGATGTTAAGCTTTGGACAGAATGTTCACACATGCACTTCATGCGTTTTTTTGTTGGATTCTTCCAATTTTCCTTTACAAACTCACCTCATTTTGCTCAAATTACATAGTGTGCCTGCACATTAAGCCATGGTTGTAACACAGAAGTTGCTATGCAAGTACACTCTTACTCTGGTCTCTATCTGCTCTCTCCATCCATCCAAACAATCAGTTTAAAATGCTTTGCAAATGAGTACTTTTATTTCTTCAGTAGTATAGAGACAATACAGTAAGAGGACAGAAGTTTGGACCTACTCTGCTCCACGTGTCATTGGCACAATGACACCCAAAGTGCAACACGCTGCACCAACAGAGAGGGTAGGCGTGGCTCTTGGTGCCAAATTCACTATGCAGTTTATTAGAAAAAAAAATGGGCAGGAAACAGTTTCAAAGTCAAGTACTAAGCCTTGATAGCAACACTCAAAGCACTTTATTTCTGTTTTTAAAGCATTAACTTTTTTTCTTCTGTTTTGTAAATTATCCATAGTATTTGCCAGCACACAGAGATAAAATACTGCAAGTAAAAAAGAGACACTTTTTCAACTGCATCCTTCAGGGCGATGATTATGAGATAGTTATAGGAAACTCACCCAAGAGCATGCCTGCTATAACAGCCATGTCTTCAGTGAAATCTGGGGGCATCTATGAAGCTGAAACCCTTCAGGAAAGCTGGGTTTGACTTGTGAATAGGCTTGCTCTGGCAGCACAGAAATTTTTATTGTTAGTCAACTCAAAAGATCATTAAGTTTGTGCACTGCCCACCCGAGGCCTGGTGCAGGGAGGCCATCGCTGACAGTGGGAGGACACGTCTGCCTCCGCTGCCCCTTCTGCCCCAGCACAGGAGGACTCACTACTGTCATGCCTGGAGAAGATTTGTGTTCTCCTCCAACAGGTTGTGGGGCCTAAATGCAAGAGCCAGATCAAGAACTGGGCTGATATGGGGAAGGACTCTGGGCAGTGGCAACATCACAATACAGCACTCCTGCACACACCAAATATTTGCATTTTGCCCGCTCGTCTCAGATGTTCTCCAAGGAGGCTTATTTAATTGCTAGGTCATGAGTGCTGCAGGCTCAAAGATTTCAGTTCTTTGTGCTCAGAGAAACTTCTGAAAGGATTCAGAATCCATTCCCCTAAGAGTGGGAACATCTATTTATGGGGCTACCATTACCTGAACTCCATTCACAGTCACAGTGCTTATTTAACACTTTATCACTCCCAGGAAAGAAGTTAACCTTATCAAAGTAAGATGCTTCTGCACCAAATGTTGATTTCTAGATGCAATCAAGCTTTACAAGTGAGCAACAGCCCCTCAGTAATTCAGATGGCATGTGTATGCTCCCTTATCCTATTACACAGGCTTCAAGGACCACAAGGACCAGTTTAACACTTCCCATAATATGAAAATGCCATAGTATGCTAACTAAAACGTCAGGAACTGTGACAGTGTGACAAACTACTAAGAAATCCAGTGGGTTACAAGCAAGTTCCCCAGCTAATGGAGGAACCTTCCTGAATCAGGGCTGTTACCAAGCACTGCATTCGGGATCAGGGTCATTCCTTCACCTGCCAGCAACCTTTGAAAACACCAGGTATAAAATAGTTTGAGTGCACAAAATGCTGGTGCCACTTTTGGAGGATTTTGTAATACTTTGTTGGTGACAGAAAGCTCTCAGATAAACCTGGGGAAATCTCACCGATGCCTGTGTATTAGCTGTAATGTACGTGTCAAGACTCACAGCTTTCCCTCCAGAGAAATGCTCCAGCACCAATCCACATTGTAAGCCAGTCACACATTAATCACATCTTCTCCCTGCTCTAGCTGTAGGTACTCGCACACAGGAGCTCTGTGATCTTCCGTAATCTTCAGGCTCCTTTACCACTTTTCAGACACACATCGCTGTGCTGTCCTACCCAGCCTTTGCTCTGTCCCTCCCATCACATGAAATTACACACTCCCAAATCAGTATAGGACACAGAATAGCCCCATCCGACCGCCATTCATCTGCCACGGCTCATCCCACAGCACTTGCAGCCTGGGATTTGATACAGTGCTCTTAATGTCGCAAAATGCAGAGCAGCTTCTATTTCCACAAAGTCAAAGGGAGCTGAGGATGCTCAAACTTTGTGAGCAGAGGACTGTAAAATAGTTTCCAGCTGCTTGGCATGGCAGGAGCACAAAGGGTGTTAACAACCTTTACACTTTAAATAGCCTGGTATTTTCCCGCACATCTACAGCCTGTTCTTTGGAGAGGTGCAGATAGGCTCGTTCCTCAAACTGAAACAGAATACCTCTGCTCCACTCAGCCTGCTGGCCAGGGAGCACAGGGAACTGCTACCACAGCTAGTAGTGGTAAAGGTTTGGAAATGGCTACTTCGAGCAGAAGCCAGCTAAACCCTTCTGTTCAGATCACCTCCCAGTTTGGTGTAAGGCTTTCCCGCTCTCCTGCTCAGATGTTCCCTGTCAGATTCTCCATCTCCTAATATCGGTGAGACAAAAGTCGCTGAACACAAAAAACCTGCCGCAGGAGGGAAGGAGCAGTATGAAAAACGGCCCCGTTTGTTTTTAAACGCAGCGCCGCTGCGGCAGAGCTGCAGCCGCTGCCCGGGAGCGCTGCAGGGCGCAGAGCCGGCCCCGAGCCAGGGCTCGCCGCCCTCCAGGAACCAGGCTGCCCCTCTTTGTCAGCAGCTGGGGCTTTCTCCCGCCGCTGTGCAGAGGGAAACCTTCACATTCAGCAGGAAAATAGGAAGTTTTGAGGGGCTTTGGCAGTCTGCTGAGAATAGGTGCCTGTGAGTGTATCCCGACGCATTTACAGTACCTTGCAGCTAAAAGGAAAGGGAAATCCCACTGGTGCCTTTGCATCGACATTCAGGGGAGCAAAAAGGGACCTGGCAGAAGCAGCCGGGTGTGCTTTATATCAGCCACTTGAGCCAATTTACTCCCTTTGGAAAATCAACTTTGCGAGAGGATTCCTGTCAGGTCTCCCCGTGTTTACAAGGCATTTTGCTTGTTTGCGTGATCATTTCCACTTAGCTTCGGGAATACTTTGCCATTTTTTTCCCTGGTGGTTGGTACTAAGAAGCACGGGGACACCAGGGCATTCCCAGAGAGGTGATGGCGTATTCCTCACCCATGCCCTAACCCCGGCATTCCCCATGGGAACAGTGCGTGGTCCTTGGCACAATCGCTCGCAGCTCCAGAGCCACCTCCCTGTTCTCTCCTGAGCGCACAGCTGATCCAGCCATCGGTGGCCCTTGGCCAGGAAGGGTTTTTTCCACCTTAAATAGGACCGTTATATATTAGTCCTTTCATGAGCCAGCAGGCCAGGGAATAAGACAAGAGGGTTTACTGACATGGCTTATTTAGCTAGTTCAGAGCCTAAATTTGCACAAGTTCTCTAGCTGCTTTTCTCCAAAGTCAGTAATAGGGCTTGGCAGAGATTATGGGTTTTGCTGGCAAAGTCAGCCTTTTTGTGTGAAGGAGGGAGGAGTGGGGAAACCCAGACTGCTGTGCTCACTAGGTCAGGAAAAAGAAAAAAAAAAAAAAGGAAGAAAAAAAAAGAAAAAAGGAAGAAGGATGAGACAAATGGGACAGAATTACAAAGGGAAACTGAAAAAAAGATCGTTAGGAACTGAAAAAGATGTGAAGGTGATTAAGGAGAACAAGACAAACAACAAAATAAGGTAGCACTAGCAGGTTTATGCAAAGGAGATCTAATTATGGGTGGCTAAATCCTCCAGGACATTAATATTCCATCGTAATGTGTCTAGTTTCCTCCTTTCCAGACATGGCAGGGAGGAAATGAGAATCACTTAGATACACTGTTTAATGAGCAAATGATGGACGATCACCAAATACAGCCTGCCTGATAAGTATCCATTAGCTTAAACTCGCACAGTAAATCTGTGTGCAGCTAACGGGCCTGCCTCTTCCAACACTACAGCAAAACTTAATGTAACTGCAGCTACAGAAAGGCAGCCTTGTAAATAAAAATCTCATCTTGGTAAGACGAGAAAGATTGCAGGACATACATAATGGCTAATCACAGCCCTTCCCACGGACCGCACACCTGACTCACAAGCCAGGGCATATTTATTCCCAGTGCTCATATTTAGTTTTTGTGTTTTTAATTCACATACTTCACTGGAGACAGATAGTTCCCATCCAAATCTATTATGTAAATAAATACAAGGGTTAGGTGTAACAAAATGCAGTCAATGTTTCAGGTTGCTCTCAAGATCACCGTCTTATACATGCAATACATTAAGCTTGTAGTTTTTAAAACTGGGCCTGCAGACACTCCACGATAGATTTGGGATCAATACTCTTACTGACGGTTCTTACAGCTTGTCATTGAATGTTAATCCCCAAAGAGCAGGGTGGATTTTTTTTTTCTTTTCCTTATAATTGTAATACATGGTGTTTGATCTGTGAAATGTTCAGCAATTTAGATGTTTCTTCTGCTTTTTGTGCCTGGAGTTTGCCTGGCCATGAGACTGGTGCGGTGCACCCCACCCAGCTCAAGCAATCCATCCCACTGATGAGGAGCTGGTCACCCTGCACCCATCGACAGGGATAGGGGCCAGTAGCACTGGCTGCCTGTGGGTGCACTCCTCTCTGTATTGTTCTGTGCATTTCTAAGGCAACTGTCACCATAGTGTCTGCACCTTCTTTCAAAAATAGATCTACTATGAGTAAACAGGCACTTTAAAGCTCAATTGAAACAAAACAGGTGAATCTAGCATTCCCCATGCTGCTCATAAAATCATCTATTTTACTTCAGCAACCAAGGGTTTAAATATTCTTGCTCCATTTGGAACACTGCTGGATGACAGAATCATGTACGTGTTGAAACCCTAACAAACCAAGAAAAGGCAAGTAGAGAAAGGGGAGATTAACACCCCTACAATTCATGGCCTGGACTTTGATTCCACAAGCCAAATTTGCAAATGGGAAGTGATTCCCTGCTCTGCTAAAAATGCCAAAAGCAGGCTGAAGTTACTAAAAAAACAAGATGACGGTGATGAAATAACAGGCCAGAGGTGGGTCAGCAAGTACAATGACCAAGCTGTTACTCAAATACTTGCAATATCTTACACCTTCATGCAAACTTCAGGTTTAGAAGTTGTACTAGTGAAGGCTCCACTACCCTCTATGCACTTCTGAGCACAGATACCTCGGGAGTGAAGGTACACAAATCTCAGGTATCACCCAAGTCAGTATTTGCAAACACGTGGAACACAGCAGACCTGCAGCTGGCAGAGACAACGTGCACATGGTAGAGTTCAGCTGAAGGGATGGCACAGCCCAAAGGGATGCCTTTATTGTTCTTGAACAAAAAGAAATGGCTACAATGAAATTAAGTTTAAGAATGAAGTCAAAGCACCATGAAATTCAAATGCTGGGCTTTGCATAGAGAATGCAGGGTCTCACCAAGTCAGATTTATTGCAGGCTTTGCTTCTCTGGGGAAGAAAAAAAAAAGGCGGGGGGGGGGAAGAACACTAATTTTACATTAGGGCTATGAAGTTTCTCTATAAGCAGGACACCTAATAAAATCATTTACACGTGCTGGCTCTTTCTTGAGGCAGCTAATCAGCATGCTGAAAGGTTAACATTTAACACAGACTAATGACACAAAGAAGGCAAATGTTCTGAAAATAATCTACATAAACTTTTATATGGAAACAGGAACCAAACCAAGGAAGAAGGGAAATAGATAACTAGGATCTGCAGACAGGCAGTGGCGCCTAATTCCTTATACTACCTCTTGCTCTGGTAAAGCACATGAAGAGATTTAGGTGCACCAGCAAACTGAGTATACCCTGCCTTGGACTGCAGCTGCTCCTCATTGCTACTACTGGGCATAACCCTTCTGAGTTCTACTTAGTCAAATCCGTTGACCAACTGCAGTTCTGTAATAAAAATCTCACAAAAAACAGCACTGTCCCACCTGATATGGTCAGACCAAGAGCTACATCCCTCCAGACCTTGCTGCCATGGACAGCAAGTAGCCTTTTCCTTTCCCGCAGCAAGGAGCTGCCTCAGGATGCAATCCTCTCCAGCTCATCTCATCATCACCATAAATCAAGTCCCACTTCACAGCTACTTTACCACTATTGATTTCATCCAGACCCAACAGAAGCAGATGCTATGTCTCCCATTTCACATGATCTGAGCTGTTCCAGATGATGGGGAGACCCCAATTTCCAGACTTAGGTTCAAGGTAGAGAGTTCAATGCCCATGAAAATTCACACTTGCAATTGTGATAAAAAGAGTAGAAAATTACTTGAACAGCAGCAACTACCTTGAGGGTCACTGATGAAATGGTAAAGCACACAACCAACTCCACTCTTACACAAGTTCAAGTCACTTACTTCATAATTCTTCAAAGCAGGTTTTACTACGTTATGCCTAAAGCCCTGATCCCAGCTGCAGCAAGCTTCAGTTGGAGCAGAGCTGTCATACGAAACCCTTAGTTTAGCATCACACTCCCCTCCACAAATACCCCATTCAGCACCCAGGGCTATAAATCACAGCTGAAAAAAAAAAAAAGTATTTGACCAGATTTCTACACTTCAGCCTAAAAAAACACACACCATTTTTTTTTACTGCAAATCCTTCAAACTTGGAAATGGTTTCACTCGTGAAGTATGTTTGCAGCATAGGTAGCACAGGAAAAGGAAAAGAGAGGAGGCTTTTCCTGACCGGCCATTTTAATTAGAGCTATGTGGGCTTGGAAAAACCCATCTAGTGAGTGGAGTTATTTCCCTCCCTCCCTCCCTCCTCTGAAAGACCAAATTTTCAAATGCTAAGTGCACCAGGCTGTCAGTGCACCCCTCTTTGCTGCTGCCCCGGGGCCATCATAAGGGATCGGGCCCTTGATGGCCCAACAGCTCCAGCTTTCCTGAGCAAGCAGGGTTTCGACAGGCATTTGGAGGAGTTTTTTTCTCAAGCAAATAGCTCACTGTGGCTCTTTTGTGTATGCAAGCGTATGCGTGTGTGTGCCTGTGTGTGTGGCAATACTCCCCAGGCTCGCTCATTTTAATGCTGCTTTCTCCCCAGATGAAAATATACATATTCTTATTAAGAGAAAAAAAATGTGCAAAGTATAAATTTGCATCTCTGATCATTTCTGGTTCATAAATCGTATTTTAATAATAAAACAATATACTCCTCTGTACTGCTTCTTAAATACTAATAGTAAAGTCTGTCTTATTTGTACACGAGCCTAAACGTTTTGATGAAGGAATGCGCAAATGGTATAAACTAAACACTGTAAAGTGAACTATAGATAAAAGGGTAAATAAAAGCAGGTGTAAAGCTAGTACATGGAGCATCTTGCCTCCTCGTTTTGATCCACATGAGTGGATGCCCCACACTTTTCTACTGATGAATTTTACTGCACAGGCTGAGGGAAATTCTCAAGCTGAGATTCTTCCTACTAGAAAGACAGGCTTTGTTGGCTGCATTAAGGTGAAAGAAATTACAATAAAGGAGAGAAAGTTGCATATATCACATATAGCCCTTCATAGCATCAAATTTAATTTGCAGAAAAAACAACTCGACCACCATAAAGTGGAAACTAATATTTTTTATGACCCCTTAACAACCTGTCCTTAGTACTAACATACTATAAGTAAATTTCAACATCATGTTATACATGTAGTTTATTTTAAACAAGACTAAAAGGGGAACACAGTTCTTATTGAAAATTGGCACATACACAAAAAAAGAGGGAAAGCAGGCTTTTAAAACTTTATCCCAAAGCATACTTTTTTTCTTTTTATTCCTATTAAACCTACAACCCTTCCACTGAAACGAAACATGGAAAGAGTTTCCAAATATTTTATAATTCTGAATGGATTTCCCCAGTGTAACAGTAATAATATTTTTACAGTTAAAAGATCCACTGATTTAATAAGTGTGATTTGTGTATTTAGAAAATTCATTAGAGCAGACATTCCCCAACATTTTTCGATTTATTTATTTATTTAGCCTAATTTGGGTACACTACTTCAAAAGAACGCTTAGAGCTTCCCAGTTCCTTAGTCACTCACTAATAACATCTAATAATTAATAAAGACATGTAAATTCTTAACTCCCAGAACTATTCCAAACTTACTATCTGTACGCTTCATGTCATGTCTCACTTATAGATATCTGCATTACTTTGTTTCATAAAATGCTGAAGGGACACGTACTTATCTTGCTCTCCACCAAGAGTGAATATTCAGGCATGATGCAACCAAAGCAAAACTAAGCCGAAGCCTGAGCTAAGCTCTCCTCCAGGAGCCCAGAAGAGTTTTCCAGGCAACTGTGGAGGCTTTTAGCTGGTTTCACTGCATGGTCGTGTCCCTTCTGCAAATGCCCACTGCCTACAGGCCTGTGGAAGAGCACCTTTGGTGGTGAACACGTGCCTGTGTCAGTGCACGTGTCTGCAGCACCTACGGAGGATGTGACTTCTTCGGCCTCCGTGCAGAAATGCAAGGGGGGGCATCAGTGAGCACTATGGGGTAGTACGAATTTTTACAAGTATTTGGGAGCCAGGAGGGAATGAACCAGCCAAATGCACAGCTGTGACGTGGAAAGGAAAGGCTCGATTTTAATGCACTGCTTGGGACAGTGATTCCAAGTGCATCTGTAGAAAAAAAGAGGGCACAAGCAAACACCCTTATTCCCCTTTGGAAGGCCACCAGCCCACTCAGCCTCTGCTAAAATCCCTATCCTATGGGCAGAGACCATGAGGAATAACGTTAGTTCAAACCGTCTTCTCTTGGCGGCAAATTGTATTGTGTCTGCTTCTCTTCTACAAGTGCTCCTGTCAGGGCTTTGTGTTCTGCAACGTTTCCTTGTCAGACTTATTTGCTTGTTTTGATTTCAGGTCTTCTGTTGGGAGGAAGACTGCCAAAACCCTACGTTCTGGCTCCTACAAGTGCTTCTAAGCCCGGGAAATGGGGTGTGGGTATTTCCACACATGGCTCAAGCCAATACATCGGCAGAAATTTACTTAAAGAAATGCAGCTTGCATTAAGTTTTGTAATTAAATTACAGTGGACTAAATGAGTGGGACTCAAAAGAAGAAGGAAGATAGCCCTGCTTCCAAACAGAAATAGAAAAAAAAATGCACAAAAGCACCTACCTTTCAAAACAAAGAACTTCCAAGCTAATCACTATGAAAAATGCTCAGATAATTAATTTACAGTCAAGACAAACAGGGTTACTTAGCTGAACTAATGTTTTTTTCCCAGGCAAATTTCATCCGTAGCCAGTGGGTCAGGGAGACAGATTTCCTCTACAAATTTTTATGACATCTGAATACATTTCCTATCCACACGTGTATTTTTCCCTGTTGATGAGGGTTTGCTGTCCTTTTCTTGATTTCCTGATGGAATTACATAATCTGATGGAACTACTGTGGTAAATAAAAGCTGTGTTCGTGCTTGGTCCATGCTTACTCATGCTTCACAATGCAGTCCTGCTTTGGCCGTGCACACATCGGTACAGAAACCGCTCTGAGTCACAGTGACAGAGGAACTGCCTAAGCAGCAATACAGCAGAGAGGGGATCGACCGCCCACATCCCTCCTGCACGAGTTACGGACACTCCAGTGTTCTGGGAAACCATCACTTTGGATTAGTGCTGACTGGTTTCAAGGATGGGCTGTTAAGGTGAACGTCACTCAAGTGTATATAAAACTTTCTATTGATCAGAAAGCCAACCCTTTAATCAATAAAGGCACAGACATCCTTTCTCCTCCATCATGCATTTATCTGTCTAAAATTGTGAAATCATTCTTTTTTTGTTAAGATAAGGTTTTGTGATAGTCTGCCTAGGAAGCAGCAGTCACAAAAGTTTCTTCTAAATACACACAATAGTTACTGCAATTCTACTACACTCAGGGAGGCTTGACCATGCCCCTGATCTCCAGCTCTTCCCATGCCAACCCTTTGGCCTTGGCCAGCACTGCCCATGCCAGAGGCTTCCTTGTGCACTGGTTAGTGCTGGTACCTCCATGGTGAGCTCTTTGCCACAGCTGGCTCTGGGTGGACAACCCTGAGCACACCTCAGTCTGTATTCCCCTGCAGACTACTAAAATCATACCTTGGAATCAAATCCAGGGGAATGGGGTATGTTCTTCCACATCTTTTCAGATAAACTAGGAACTAGGAAAATATGAGCAACATTGCACTTGCACACTTCTCACTTCAACATACAGCCTAAAACCAAGGTGGGATGTGTTGGTATTTCTGACTGCTCACAGTGGTAGCACAGCCTCCATGTCTGCTCACCAACAGCTCCAACATATGAGACCAGAAAGCTTGAGACCTTAAGGTATTTAACATTATACAACATCATAAGTTCTATTTAGAAGTCATGGTTTATTTTCTTGGCAAAGAGAATTACTAACCAACTTTCAAAAACAGGACATGTGAGTAGCTCCTATTGAAGCAGGAACTGCAGCAGATTTTATGCTCAAGCCTGGACATTTTTGTTCATCTGTTTAGAGTACAGAACACCTAAACAAGCTGACACTTGCTTCAATTCCTTAAACCTTGGGGAAAAAAAATCTCCTTTTTTAAAATAATGATCAACAGATATTCATTCAAAAAAATCTGAACACATTTGCATTTTAAATAAGTTAATGCATCGTTGAATAAAATATTCTTTTTCACATCTGCGCACATATGATAAATGCTGTTCAAGACCACAAATCAGCCTCCTAAAATACCACACTTCCACCCACTCAGCTGAACCTGGAGATTGCTTTAAAAAGTCTGCTTCTAGGCTATTGGAGTCAGTGGAATTTTGGAGTGCAGTCTTCTCTTCTAACCAGACTCATCACTTATTTATGTGGAAGTAATGACATCATAAAAGAGGCAGCAGGGTAATGATGTACAGCCCTAATGCTTACACTGGGTACCCTCAGAAATGTGACCTGCACTCTGAAAGGACCAAGAGGGCAAGGGAATTTGGAAAGCAACTCCAGGGCTAGCAGGAGGCAGATCAGCTCTTTCCCAGCTCCCCCTTTCCAGCTTTACCCTTCCTTCCCCCCTCCTTGGCTGTCCCACTGCAGTCAGCCCCATGGACAAGTGTAGAAATGAGTGACTGCAGCTGGCTACATTTTTGTCAAACACTTGTTTTTTCCCTCTTCAAAAACAGGTAGATGTGAAAAAAACAACCTACCAAATCTGTAACTTCAGTGATAGCTTTCAAAAAACCCTTCTGCTTCAGCAGCAGCACAGGACCACCTTCCACATGTCTTGTGTACTTGAAAATAACCACCCACAAGTGGCTTTGTAGGTAACAACACCTTCTGAAGTATCACTAGCTGCACTGCACTGGCATAGCTGGGGTTGTAGTATCAAATTATTCAAAACAGAAAGTTAACATCATTTACTCTTTAACTGGAACCAAGACAGATTAATACCTCCATCTCTGTTTTGCTGTCATCAAAGCACCAGCCGACAGGTTAAGGACCAGTGAAAAACCCCAAACTTCTGGCAGCCAAGGACATTTTCAAAACCAAAACGAGAGAGCTTTTAATAAGTCAAAAATACAGCGCAATGGTTTGGAACAGAAGCTTTTCATTTCAGCGAGTTCATATTATAGTCTGTGTCTCCTTGAGCTAAGAGATCGTTTGTTTAAATTGCTTGATTACACGTAATGATCCTTCCCTTATAAAACAAGATTCAACATTGCCACTGGGGGAGAGGGCGGAAACAGCACAGAAATTTAACGAGAAAGAAAAAATATCATACAACTCTTGCTGTAATAAAACATTAGGAGAATTTTTACTTGAGTGTTGAAAAAAAGCAAAGCTAGAAATATGTTTTACCCCAGCTATTAACACTAACTCTTCATTCAACAGAGTATAATGTACAGCTTTGATCAAGCTATAGGATCCACATGCTCACAAAATATTTAACTTTAAATACATACCATGGAATTAGTCTCCAACAATTTATGCCATCGCCTCCTGCCACTTTATGTTTTCCTAAACCTTGGAGTCCAATTCACATATGTAAGTCAGATTATTTTATTTTTAACCTAATAGGGATTGGAAATAATTTATTTCAAATGCCAGAAAGCGTATGGCTTCAAAGCAGTCTTTTGCACTTTTATGGAATGAAATGAGAATAAAAATTCAAATTTAATAAAATCTGAGAGCTGGAAAAGTAAAATCATTTACCAGCAACTTGGAAAGCAGCTTACACATATATTACAAAAGTTTTCTGAGAATGTCCCAAAGGGTAGACAGGAAAAATAAAAGCTTACCTATTTGCCTAATTTTTATTCTGTAACTTTTAAGAAGAAAAACACAGATCTTCTCTCTCTACACTTAATTGAGCTTAACTGAAGGAAGAAAAGATGGGCCTGCTCCCAAATGAACAGAGACTGATAGAAAGTGATGTGTTTATCTTGTTGAAATCATTTACCAGTCTGGATCCTCCCACTGCTTCCCAGAAGCAGCTCCTGGTTGCCCACCCTCATTAGGCTGATTTCAGCTTTTCCTAAGAGGAGAAGGAAGCACAAAACCACTACAGACCTTCGCCTCTTTGCCTGATGGTGGGTGTTGACCTCCTGCGTGTGGAGGTCTCTGGAGCAGAGGGTGTAGGGACTGCAGGTGAGATGCCCCGACTGCCGCTGCCCCGCAGGACACAGTGCTGATTTCTGCTACCTGGGGACATGCAGCTCCTCTGCAGGAGCGGGTCCTACCGGGGATCCCAGCGAGCAGAGGACAGCAGCAAACACAATGCTGAGAGAGTTACTCAGTATAACAAGAGATTCACCTCCTAAGAAAGAAAAAGAATTAAAAAAGCCCCAGTACACTAGTCTCTCCATCGTTCACATTTCATCATGATCTTAATTCTGAAGGCCTTCTCTTTCTGCAGGCCTAGTCAGTTCTTAATAAAAGTTATTTCTCATTTAATTAAATCTAACATTTGCGTATTTGACAAGAACAGGAAACACTGGCTGTAAATACACTTTCTGACCACCCAACCTCAATTATCCCCAGCACAGTGGCTGCACTGTGAGGAAGAGGAACCACAACTGAGAACAACTGAACTTTTGGAGAGAAGTCTTGGTGATGATCTATATTTAAGCACACAAACTTAAGAAAGACATATCCTTCATAGCATCCGTTCCTCTATCCATCCCCATGGGACGTTATCACTCCCGGGCAACAGTCATGACATTTGTCTGTGTGTCCAACAACACAAGGTGAGAAAAGGACAAAGATGTTCATGAGCCACAGTGAATATGCATGCATAGAAGGGTGAACTGTTACTAGATGTCACAGCGTTCACTATATATTTTCATGGTATCTTAAGAAAACAGCTAAAGTTATCACAAACATGGATATTCCTTGTGCTACCGTCAGGGACAATCCCCCGGGTAGATGGAGCTCGTCAGCCCCTAAGGCCATCCATCTAAGAGAAGGTCACTCGAAACAAACCTACGT
>JAWWLV010000021.1:8216400-8226400 GCA_035041135.1 Platyrinchus mystaceus
GACACAGGGACACAGGGACACAGGGACACAGGGACACAGGGACACAGGGACACAGGGACACAGGGACACAGGGACACAGGGACACCCGGCTGGGCAGCCTGGCAGCTCTGCAGGCAGGGCCCGGCAGCTCCTGCTCCACAGCACCCCTCGGAGCGCCGCAAACCAGGCACACCACGGCTCTCTCTGCCCAGCATCTCTCAGGGGTGGGGGTTTTTTTCAGACCCCCACCTTTAAGCTCAGGCTTATTAATGAATTTACTTCTATGGAAGAGAATGAAAACAGAAGCTGTGTGTTAAGCATTTGTTTAAGGCCAGAAATAGTAATCAAAATAAACCAAATGGGAGTTCTAAAACAAATCTCACTTATCTGTTATCAAGCAGGAAAGAAATTAGGAAAGAAAACACCCTGGAAATGAAGGGGATCAGATCAGTGGAATCATACAAGCATTAGGCAAGACTCAGCACAAGATACTAAGAAAAGCACTCAGTTTCATTATAAAATGGCTCGTAATACATTGTATCATACTCCTCAAGAATGCTCAGAATTAGACAGAAGTACTTCTTTATGTTTAAAGGCTATAACTTTGTCACCCAGAGTTACCTACTACATTCCCCACAAAGCATCACTGCCAGAAACACCATTTTTGCCACATAAATCTAGGATAAATATAAATATAAATAAGGTGCAATTCACACACAGCCCTCCTTCGCCATCCTAGTATTTTTCAATACTCTGCCACATCCCACATGCCCTCTGGGGGAACAGTCTGGTCAGTAGAAGCAAAGAAATTATGAAGGGCAAGGCATGCCATTTTCCTAGAAATAAAGGAGGCCACGAGCAAATTACCCAACTGAAATGCATCCACAGAATTCAGCAATAAATAATATACAAGCTTGGCATTGCTGTGTAATCCAGTATATCTTAACTCATGTGAGTAATCTAATGAAGCAACAGAAATCTGAGTAAGAGCTTGAATAAGTAAATTAAAACAAAGCTACATTTACCTATCAAGCAAAATAGCCAGAAGACTGCTGCTTTTTCCAGAGCAGCAGGCAGGCTTGTGCATCAGAAAAACTTCCTTGTGTTTTGCAACCATGTTAGTTGGCCCAACAAAAGATGCCACCTATTCCTCTAGGCCTTCTCTTTCATTACACATGAACACACGGCATATACTATATGGATTTGTGTGTATTCATATTATAAGTGTAGAAAGCTTACTTTTTCCAGTTACCACTGTGACCTCCTTTTCCCTCCAAAGCCCTGAACAATTAGGAGTCCTCAAAAGCCAAGTTCAGATGCTGCCACGATCATAAAATAGTTGAAACTTCAAGAATTAATGACTGCAACCACACTTGTCCTCAAATTTCTCTATATTAAACAGAAAACAACTATAAACCACAACAAATGCACTCCTTCAGACAGGAAAGCACTGTCACTGTCTAGTAAGAGCAGAAAAGCTATTCTGTTTAGGTGGTTTGCATATGTAGTGTTTTCCTTTCTGCTTATGCTTAATCATGCCCTCTTCCATGGAGCTGGAGTCATTTTTCAGATTGTTCTTTCTCTTAGTCTTTAAATTTAAAGTTAAAAATAATAAGGTAAGTCAACTTCTGTGCCAAAACTTGGCATCATATCATCAGGCACCCTCCATACTCCAATGCCAGCAACAGATTTCCCAGTTTCCCTCTTTTATTTCTTTCTCTGTTTAGAATTTCTGCTTCCCAAAGTATGAAGTTCATCCTTATACCATGTGTTTTCTCTGTCTCCTTTTAGTTTTCCAGTTTCAGGGACAGGAGATTGAAAGGATGCAGAATCACAGTCAATTTGTAAATCTGTACCTGCTTACATTAACAGATGTTAAACACAACTCAGGTCTCTTGGGTTTCCTGCAGTGCCACTGAGGAGCTCCCACAGCCTTGCTGCATCTTCTGCACCTTGAACTTTCCCAGTGCTCTCCTAGAAATTCCCCCAGCAGCAATCTCAGAAAGCCAAAAGAAAAAGCAGGAGATGCTCCCTACAGCATTAGATGCCAAATGACCATTCTCACCAAATCTCTTTGCTTCTTTCAATTGCAGTGCAAGAAATAAGAATAAAATCCAATCCTTACCAAGGCCAATCAAAAAACACTCCCACAAAAACAAGGCAGAGGCTTCACCCTGCACCTGCTAGAAGCCTAGGGCTACTCACACTCCTCCAATATCAACAGGGCTCTCAATTAACAGCATTAGTTCTCCAGCAGATTCAGAGTTTAGACATATTTAAACATGCAACCCAACTCCAATTACTATCAAGGGGAAAAATTGTACTCACTCTAAAGACAGCAAAAATGGGTCCTGGATGTGCACCCTGTAACAGATTTCATCTCTGCATCGCACCAAACACTCTCTTTTCAAGAGGAAAGGTGAATCTACCTTTATTAACGGTATCTTCATTATCACTCAGTTGCCCACCATACGAAGCAAGTTCCAGCAATCACCAGGTGGAGCTTGGCTAATCTGCCTCAGTGGTAACCCAGAAAAATCTTCATGAAGTTCAGGTGAGGATCATCAAGAAATAAGCAGAGCTGCAAATTTAAGTACCAGTCCTGTTGGAGGTTGCCTGGACCCTCACACCCAACTCTAAATTACCTGTAGGCAAATACTATGTAAACCCAGTAACAGCTTTTGTGAGTCCAATCGATTGAGTGGTTAAACTTGTACAGTCAGCAGGCAACCAAGGGAGGCATATATTTTAATGGTAGATGTGGAAACAAAGGAATTTTGATTAGTCTTGGGACTGGAGGGGGTAAAAATACTGGTTTAGGATTTTCCCAGGATATGCATATTAAGAACTTGTCTTTTTGCCCTCTGTGTAATTTTTTTTAATATTTGGAAAGCAGAATTAGGCCACATTTGACCAAACCTCCAGAGCCTAACAGAGCCAACAGAGACTGGAGCACAGCGACTTGTTAACTCTTGTACTTTTACTCAGGATTTCACTAGTGAGCAAGACATTTTCTGCAGTGCTATCAGAGACTTAAACAAACTGATTGTCTACAAACAGGGACCTTTCCCTCTGCTTCACTTTAAACCTGAATGCATTGTTTACATTTTCTAGTATGAACTAGAAATAACTTCTGCGTAAAGAAACTCCAACTGTTACACTTCTGAAGCAGCTTCGTTATCAGTGCCAGACTCAAGGAGAACACGGCTGCGGGTGATGCTACAAAGAGAGACGAGATCAACCCCACTAGAAATTGCCCTGGAGAACAAGCAGGTAGGGTGGGTTTAAATGAGATCACGACTGAGATTATTTCACCCCCAGCATACCCAAGCGAGCCCTTCAGGTCTCCTGAGTGGCCTTTATCCAGCAAAGGAAACGCTTCTCTGCCACAAAGGCTGCCTTACATTTGTACTTGCTACTCCGCTGCAGTAGCAATAAGTTCTTTACTGTTTGTTCAGCTCTTGAAAGTCCTGTAAAGCATTCACCATTCACCTGTCACACTGCACAAACTGAGCCCTTTGAAATGAAAATCTAAAAGTAAATGTGTTAGTCAACGGCTGCTGCTGCAACAACAAGCGAGCCCGACACCAGCTCGAGCCTTCAGGCAGGTAATTCACTTCAACAAGAGACCAGCGAACAACAGTATGTTTTATTTAATTAGGATGAACAGAAGAGATAAACCTCACAGCAGGGTGGGTAATGACAACATTTCAAAAATAATTCATGCCCAGGTAACAAAAGGGCAAATTTCAATTACATAAGAAAGCTAAAAAGTTGACTTAATACATCCAAGGGGGGAGAGGAAAAAAATTAATAATTGTACTGCATATGATTAACAAGTGGCATTTACAAGCTCTGCAAATTGGTCTTTCTATTGCCTGATCTGTGGCTAGAAGGGGAAAGGTTTTCTTTCTAAGCAAATGCAAACAATATAATGAAGCTACTTATCGCTAGATTCAGATGGGTATTGCAGTGCTATCCGAGGTAAGTTGTACCTGGAAAGCTAATGCCATACACCGATTCACTGTGCCACAACGAGATTTGTGAGCCCGTTCCAAATGGCATCACCCAGTTTCCAACCCCATCGGGTCCCTTTGTTTGCATTTTAGAAAACAAACCCTTGCAAGAGGTCAAAGCCGGAGCCTCCTATAGCTGGAAGTGTCACAAGAGACCATTTAGTCTCTGCACGTCCTTCTCCCCAGAATAATGCAACTCTGATAAACCACCATAACTCACTGCTGCACATATATATACTCTAGGTGTTGTCAAGAAGATGTAGTACTTAAAACACACATCACCTTATTTGTCCAAGAGAACAAGGACCTAGCTTCTCTGCATTCACTAATGGACATCAGGAAAGAAAATGCACAGGAATCTACTTTTGGGCTCTAAAAGTATGTTGAATAAACACACACTCCACAGAGAGCTCAGAGCTGGTCCTCACTTGGCTCCAGCTCCCAGTCCACCAACGCACCCCCCAGAGTCAGGCCCTTCCTTCCACCACCATTTGTCAGTCAAGATTTAGCAGGAGCCTGTAATAGGTTTTATATTAGTAGTATTTCATTACTCCCGCACATTTACCAGCATACAAGGGAACATAATAGCCATCCTTTTTCAGAGGCATTTACTGAGAATACTGATGGAGTGATGAAGGCCTGATGCAGGCATTTTTGTAAGACAGTTCAATTATTGTGGGTAATTAATAATCTTTTGTGTAAAAGAATATTATAATACATATGATGCTTGAGACAAAAAAAATAATTTCTTTTTCCAAAAACATGTGGTTTGCATTTTTCAAGCCTTGTAATAATCTAAAACTGATTTCACAAATTGGAATTGGGAGGCAAGATAAAATTAACCAGTTCAATAAAAATAGCTAAGTAAACAATTACAAGTGCATTTATCGAAATAGAAGTAAATATTAATTCTACAGTATGAGAAGGTCTTGTCATTCACGGAGTCAGCAGGTGAGGAAGGGTTTTTAAAACGCTTTCTATAATAATTGATCACTGGGTACCACCCCAAGCACTTGATTTAGTTAATTTAACCAAGCTGAAACCACTTACCCAGGTTTAACCTAGAAGTTAATTTGGCCCCAAACAATAGATAAAACCAAGCCAAAGCCCCATCTATGATAAGACAATCTGTATTTACACAAGCTTAACGCATCTACAAAACATCATTTTTATATCCAATTCAGAGGATGGCATGAACATCTGCTTTCACTTCAAGACATTAATTTTCAATTATTGAAGAAAAACAAAATAAATCCTGACAAATTACTGGTAACTGTAGAATCTTTTGTTACTCTATTAGTTTATAATAGTAATTTAGAAATCCTACAATTAACATCCTACAAGAGGTCTCTGATTATTTTTTTTGCACGTGTCATCTGAAGCAATTCAGCAGTGAATGATGTTCTTTAACTTGCACTGATTGTACACAAATATTTTTGAAGAAAAAAACAGGAGGTATTCTTCAAGAGCCACTACTGTTACATTATAGTTGTTCTTCTTCAGTGGCTTTAGATGTAGCATAATTAAAAATACAATATTTTTTTATTCTTCCCATTCATATTTAAATCTTTTGCATTACCTTTCCCACTCTTTAATTTTTGGCCACGTTTATTCTTTATATTCACTGAGACCAATGGGAACAGGCCGCAATTAAAAGGTGTTTGCACACAGGCAGGAGTTTCAATCAGTAAAACCAGTTAAATACCACCCAGATCCCATCCAGGAAAGCATACCAGAGGGAGAGAAAGGCAGGAAAACGGGACTTGTGGAGTTCAGGGGCGAACGCTGCTAGGCTTGTAGCAAAATACACAGGCAAAAATTAAAAACTGCAGGCTAATCCCTGAAGGCAGTGCTCGGTGTACTGCATGGATTCAAATGCTCTCAGGGCACCAGCCCCACAATGAAACACCAACATCTCCAATTATTCCTAATCCCCCAAAAGCTACACTTGATAAAGAACAATCAAGAGTGTAATCTTATTTGATATGAGTTTTATCAATTTTAGCTGCTGCTTTTACTGTATCAATAAAATTCCACCGAAACTTGAATGAACTGTAAAATTAAAGGATAATCGCAGAAGTCTCTTGTATTTGGCAATTATGATTATACTTGTCAAAATTTAATTTGTAGAATGTACTGTTCCAGTACCTTCAGGTTCTTCTCTATCAACTGGGAAAAAAGGAAAATTATATCTTTAAGACAAGTATGAAAGACATTGTTACTTCCACAGTCAACTCTGTAACTGAGCTCCGACATTGTATAATTGACTTTGCAAGCAGAACAACAGCAATATAACAAAGAAAATGTCAGTGTTTTCACAGCGCTAATCTATAGCACTAGGAGGGCCTCCTGCTGTCAGCCAGAGCTGACAATACAATAGCTTTCAAAGGGATATTACCATCACGCTTTTATTCTTGACATCAATCAAGACAAAGAGAATCCTTTTCACAAGACATTCAAAATCAAACCTTTGTATGAGCAGATAGGTAAAACAGCATTCCTTTAAAGAAGATCATTCATAGCAATCAACTAATTGGAACTCAGCAAATGGTTGAAGTATTTTTATTTACTTTGCAGATAACGAAGTAATGAGCAACCCCCCTTTTCTCTTCTTGACTGACACAAATGAGGCAGGTAGGGTGTGAATCAAAAGTTTCTATCAGCATTTTTTGCCAACAGAAAGCAAAAAAATATGACAGCAATTCTGCAACTTCAAGTAGGATAACAAATCTAGAGTTAATTAGTGCATTCTTTTGCAAAACAGTTTCATTACCAACTAGCACGTTTATGCACAAAATACCCCTGCAAGCTGACAGCAATTTGCAGAACTGTCATATTCAGCAGCCAAAGAGCATCTGATGCTTAAAACCTTGTGCCAATGGGAGCCCAGTCCCCAGGAATGGCAATCCAGTAATTCTTCAATTACAATTACATGGGACTGGAAACCTACGGGTTGCCATTCCCAGCACTGCACCTCACTGTTGTAGCATGAGGAGCTACAGTTTGACCAAGGGGAAGGAGGAAGACCTGCCTTCCTCAGCTCCCCTCGTGTCTTGGGTGCCCCCTGCTCCCTACAGCAGCCAGCATGAACAAACTTTTAAGGACTCTGGTATTGATATCAGTCCCCATCACTTGTACTGGGAGACTGAGAGTGTGCTTTGACATTCACAACCCTGTAACAGTCCTGGTGTTCAGAACCACGTGGTTTTAACAACACTGAGTAAGGTACAACTCTTCCTTACAAAGAACTGAAAAAGCTCTCAGCAGTTGAAGTTACTGGCAGCAGGGCAAGAGCCTGTACTGAGGAAAATTTCTTTCGTGGGCTTTGTCTGTGATGTGAAGTAAAGCTTCAGAAGAGGCCAGTGTTTTACTCTGTCATTGCTACCACCACACTGTCTCCACAGTGCTTATTTTGTAAACCAACGAAGACTCAATGCCTCACACATTTACTCCATCCTCATTGATCTGAAACCACTGCTTCCTTTAAGCCAAGTAGAACTTTGTCCCCAACCACCAGCTTTGAGGTTAATATCTTCAGGTCTACACAAACTAATGGTCAAAACAAATTAGTATATTGTATTGCAAATCATAAATCCCATGTCGGGGGAAGCCCAGGGCTACTGCTGGAGTTACAACTGCAGGAATTACTGCAAGTAATTCCTGATAAGAGACCTGATAATACAGCACAGGGGCCACCTGACCTGCAGCTGTGCTGGCATCCAGTTTGGGTTTGCCATCACTTCATTTTCAACAACACACATCTAAGAGTTGTCAATGTTCGATACTTCTGTCAAAGTCAGTCACTTCATTAAAGTCAGCATCGCTCCCACTTAATGTGCAGACAACTTGCCTCTTGCATGCAGAATAATCCCTTTCATCACAGGCACAGACTGATCCTATTTTAGTGCATAATCTTTCTGAATGAAAAAGGATACACAAATCTCAGTAGTGGTTAATAAATAGCAAAGCTGCTATACAAAGTGAAATAAATACATGGAAAAGAGAAAAACGGTAAATTATTTTAAGTCTTAAATGCTACACATACATCCACATAATTTATGCTTGTTTTCTTCTCAGTTGAATTGGGAAACCTGTGACCTCAGAGTGCCTTTATTTATTACATCTCAATTATTTCCATGGAAACGTGTACTGTGGCAATTTACTGGGCTGGCAGCTCCCTAGACCACAAAATGTATACAACGGACTTTTTAGAAGCAGAAGATATGGATGAATAGAAAGAAAGGAAGAATTTCTTTATCCTACATGCACATATGAGCTGCCTCCTATTATCCAGAATTTCACCCAGATTCAGCTCATTCCTTAGACTCCCTGTTAGGCAGCTCATGCTAAGACCTGTAATTTACAGCCACTTTATGCTGAAGGTGAAAATACATTTTTTTTTGTGCCTAGAGACTACAGAAATATTTAGAATCTTTAAAAACTGGGCTTTACCCAGCTCACTGTTTCAAAGACCTTCTAGATATTTCTACATTACAGGGATAATGTTTCTCAGCTATGACTTGCCTACCTGCTTCAATTCAATAAAAATGTTTTTGTAAATGGTGATCACTTCTGTATCAGAATTAGGGTCAAAATTTCAATTTAAAGTGTCAACCACTTGTGAAAGATATTGCTGCCTAAAAAGTAACAAGATAGAAAACAAACAACTAATAAATTGTAAATATCTAACGTTATATGTCATGAGATGTCAAGGTTTACTAACTGAGCTTCTAGAGCAAACACCATTTGCACTGGCATACAACTATTTCCTGAATGTTAAATATGACACTTTAGCACAGGAAAATATTTTAAACTCCAGAGGCCTGGCCACTAAATGTGATCTCCTCATCCAAGGGAAGGCATGACCCGAGGCCTGCTCCACTGTTCTCAAACTGCGATTCTTTTAGTTTCAAACAAGGTACTTCAGAGCATCCCCTAGAAATAGCTCTAGCTCTGTCCTTTCTTCTGCCCACAGACTGTTACTGCTCATCTACCAATTACTGAAGTAGCTCCTTTAGCAGATTGTCCTGGATTGCGGAGGACCACAACGCCACGCTGCAAACCTGCCCCACAGCACAATGCTAAAAGGTTCCCTTAGTTGGTGGAAAAATGATTAAGGGGTTTATAAAAAGAGGAAGGACCGACTTTATAAAAACTTGATAAACATTTGAAGCACGGACGACTTACATTGCAGTGATCTATTAAAGAATGGATATTTCACAAATAGTATAAAATGGCCCTGGATGGGGTTTCAATTCATTCTTTAGCTGGTCGATTAACTGCACGCTAATTTTATCCACCCACAAGTTATTTAATTACATGCGCTTTGGACTTTTTGTTTCATCTTCTGGGCACCCGAAGTTCTAATCCTTTTGTGCTTCTTCAACAAAGCCTCCGGACCACTGAATTTGCGACTTCTGCTTTGTGCAGAGGACAATAAAACCTTCCCCAACGTCAGCTAACCTCCTCGTGGCTGGGAGCGAAAGGCTTCGGGAATCACGCCTTCCCTCTCGCACCCATTCACTTGAAAGTCAAAAAGCTGGCAAAGCGTGCAGTACGGCGCGGGGCTGGTCCTGGCCCTCCTTTTATGTTTCGCCAGCAGCTGTTTTCTTATGGAGGTAAACAGGAGGTTTTAAACGCCCCTTCAATGTGCATGAGGAAGAATACGCGTACTTTAATGTCTAACCTTTATTAATATTGCCGTTACTAAATTTGGCTATTGTTTCTTCGAGCCCACGCAAGTTCTCAGCCCCTATCTATCAAATCGGGTTTAATTCTCCCCTTCTTTCACCACCCTGACGCGCATTGGACAGCGGGAGCAAACAGACGGCGCTACTATTCCCAATCATAAAGGAACATTAATTTCAGACTAACCGGCTAAAAAACGAGTGTGCTCATTCCTCCCTTCCCCGGCCCGCTGATACGCCACCGCACCCGAGCATCCCCGCGAAAACTTTCCTCCCTCCCCGCTTCAACGATGCCATCGGCTTCTTTCATCAATTATC
>JAWWLV010000021.1:8228900-8250916 GCA_035041135.1 Platyrinchus mystaceus
CAAAAGAAACCAAAACAACTCAGGAATGAGTTTTTCATTTGAGTGAGTTCAGTATAGAACTGTAAAGATTTTTCTTAAAGCAGCATCACATTTGAATTGATGTTTAGTGGCGATTTTCTGGTTTCTTAAAGTTTGACAGAAACTATAGGGTTTATTAATTTCATAATAAAAGTTTATGGTTCCCTCCTACTGTATGATTCCAGATTACCACAACAGACTGGACATACAGTAAAAAATGTGTCCTATAACACCACTATAATCAAGACATACTTTCTCTACCTCACTGCACTAGTAGCAAATTGGGGTTCAGAAAGGCTAACCCAGGACAAGGATGAATTGCTGAAGAGCCCATGATCCTAATTCTGATCCCCGTAAAAAATGGGGATGACTGTACTTGATGGAGATTCACCACTACAAAAGCCAATGTGATAACAGTTTCTACAAAGAAATAAAAAAGGTTGACAAGGAAACAAAATATTGTGATATGGATATACTGAAAAACGCAGGATCATGGTAAATTTGGGCAGTGTGACCCTAGATTCATATCCATTCAGCATCAGAGTTGGATCAGGAACTGAATTACTTCTGTATCCTTGTCTTATTGGAGAGGCTTAATCCCCAGGCTATCAAATTGTTTCTGTTCTCTCACTGGCCCAATGAATATTTAATTATTCTTACAAAGCAGAACAGCTTCAGCAGGACAGATTCTCATCCCAGAATGTGCTGGCGGTTGGGCACTCTCAGAGGAGTTCAGAGACCCAAATTCAAATCCCCGTGCAATCAGGCAAGGAGGGGATTTCAATCTTAGTTGTACACATTCCACTTGGCAAGTAATTCCCAAGCCCCATTGCCACCTTGAGCCCCTTTGCCATCCAGCCCTCTGCTCACACATTTTCTACACTTTTTTAAAGTAGTCTTAAAGCACGCAATTAAAATGAACCATTTCTACAACTTTCCCCCCTTTTTAAAATTCATTAAGAAATCTCTAAATTTTCATTTTAATGGGTTTTTTTCACCTTTTCTCTTGCCAGAAGGCCAGTTAGAAGGTTTATTTGCAAGGCCCTACCTGGTTCAGAGCAAGGTGAGGAACCCTGGTCTGAGCATCCCCAACTCCTCCCATTAAACTAGTTCAAGTTCACTCTCACAGCTGTCCTCAAAGCAGCAGCACTCTTTCAACCACTGCCTTCCATGCTGGCATCTGTTGGAAAAATACCCAGTTTATAGCTAAAAAAAGCAGGAAGGCATGTTTGACAGAAAAAAATGAATCACATACATAAATCTGTCTTTAAATATGGCACACACATAGATAATTATTAATTCATCCCGCTCTATTATCTTCAAACCCAGCAATACACAGATTTCCTCCAGGCCCTGCTCTGTAAGTACATATCTGCTCCACAGAGTTTTCCAACATGTGCCTAAATGCTTTGCTGCTCTATTGTCACAACACATCGTTTGTGCATCTCCTCCAGATATATGTACAGGGAGTTTATGTGGTCCCACAGCCACTCTTAAGCAAAGAAAGCCCCATAACCCTACTGAGCCCCCCAGAGAAATGCAGAGTACCCATCCAGGCTCTCTTCCCAACACCAGAACTTAAACTCATATTGTCATTAAAATAGATACATTCCAAGAGCGCTAATAACAAGGGAAGACTTCACAGGCTTTATTAAAATATTTAAGGCAAATGACACCAGTCTGTGTGCTAATTTAATAAAAATACATTTAATAATTTAATTATGGTAATTTAAGAATGCAATAAAAATACATTTTAAATCTCTTATCAATCTTGTTCCCTCACAGATGCCTTTCCTTTTTATTCTGGGGAATTTCAATAAAAGCACAAAGCCAAGAGTGCCAGAGAGCAGAGCTGTTCTCTCCGGGAGAGAACCAAGAGCCCTCCTGCAGCTCCGAATGACGTCTGTGTCTCATCAGGTCGCTGGGGCAATTTGGATGCCGGATTCTCTCCTTGTAACCCCTTTTGGGAATGTCATTGTTCTATATTATACATGACACAGATCCTATACTATACACAACGCAGCTGCTGGTGAGAGGGAACCAGTCCTGAGATGCAGCGGAGCCCCCCAAGCTCAGCATGGCTTGTCTGAAGATGGGATTTGCTGGTGGAGGCATCTGCCACCTCCTCCATCAAATTTCCCATCCAAGCCCCGTGAGGCTGACACGGAGGCACCAAGCCCTGATCTGCAGGGACATGGTGGTCCCTGCCCCTCCACTTGCTGCCATGCTTCTCCTCAAAGGCACCAGCACTGGTATGAATGTGCTCCCTTTTCTAGGGGAAACCGATACACACACTCACTTTTCATGCCAGACAACTCAAGGTGATGATATTTCATTTCGCTCTGCTCTCTTCTGCCATGTGCACACACAGTGAACATAACTTTTAAAGTTTGATGACATTTTCAGGAAGATACTACCCATAGTAACTGTGACAATGAACTCTTTTTTCTTGGGAAGTGGTTACACCATCCTGCTCTCTTGGGATATTATTCCATCCACACTGGACAGAGAGCATCGGGAATATTAGCACTTCGGCTTGAGTTTTCCCAAAACAGTTGTGTATAAGGCAGAGAGCCGACAGAAGAAAATGTTATCTCAGGTGGTCCCACCCTGGCAGCATTATAGGTATCTGATGGTTTGGTCTTTCTCTGGAAAATGCAAGCAGGACTATCAGTCTCTCTATGGCATATAGATTTATTTGCATTCTATACCAAGAGCAAAACTCTATACATTTCTATATAGAGACAATTATTTTGAAAGTGTTTCATAATCAGTTTTAAATTACAAGTTACATGAAAATAGTACAGTTGTGTAAAGGCAAAAATAAAAACTTCATGAAAACTGGGAAGTTCAACACGGACTAAGGGTATTAGGCAACCAGTGGACTGAGCCTACTTCAAAAAATCCAGTTCAGTAAGGATTTAAACTTTCTACAGTCAAAAAGAGGAATACCTTCAACAAATGTAAGACTGACCTGGTGAACACCCATAACCAGGCAGCAGAGATCACCTAAATTGTGGAGCAGCCAGTAACAGAGTCAACCTTAAATTAAAGAATATATCATACACATAGACCTAATTAAGAGATGCTGCATAATATCTAAGCAATGTGGCAAAACACTCATGCCCCAGAAAAAGCCACACCACATCTAATCAGAGGTACGGTACAGCTAAAAAGACCATGCAAAATGGGAATTGAGCACTGCCAAGGCCTGGTGTCCAAGGCACCTCTACCCTCGCCAGCCCTCAGCACGGCAGGAACTGCTCTGGCTGAGGTGTGACAGAGGTGGGTGAATACCTGAGTTCTCTGGATGTGCAAAGGAATACAGGCACATGCAGGAAACTATTAGAGGACTGGATTATTTCTTAAAAGAGATAATGTTTTCAAAGCACACAGCACAATGCAATCATTCATCAGAGAGTCAAATGTCACAGTGGATACAGCTGCAAGACAGTGTCGCTCTTTATTTACAGTAAAATATGTCAAATAGGGAACACAAAGGCATCGTCGGGATAAACGTGGGACTGGAGCACACAAAGGCAGGCGGCATCCACGGTGCATCAGACAACCTGAATAAAAGCCCCGACTACAATACCAGCCCAGTTTCTATGGTGCTCTTGAGTTAATGCCTCCAAACATTTTACATAAATAAATAACTGGCATCCCATATTTTAGTCGTAAGAGAGGACTGACATAGCCTGAAATTCAGATTACAGAGCAACAGAAACTAGAGGCACTCCAGAGGGACGATGTGCACAGAAAGGAAGGGCTTCACTTGAAGAATTGTTGGTGTGTCTGCAGGCAGCATCCATCCAGAGTGCCTGAGTTTACATGTTAGGAAGTTACAATGAAAAGGGATCAAAATGTTATCCAAGGGCATTGAAAAACAAAGGGAAGGTTTCACTGTGAAACGCATTTCACTATGCACAAGACTAGGAGCCTGTTTCATGTGCATGCACGCCATGTGCACCAGTATTAGTATTCGTACATCTCTAATAAACACAGTGATTTTAAATTTTTTTCACTTGTGTAGGGCTCTTCTATCAATCATTTTTCCTTGTGTTAAAGAAGACATACAATTGTCTCAAATCAAGACAGAGTAAGTTGTGCAGTTAGTGGCATTTTTTGAAAAATACTATCATACACTGGAGCAGAATTTAGCTCAAATATCACAAAATACCCATCTGTAGATGAATCGCGCGCACAGCTCCCTTCACAGTTGCAGTAAAACAGTCATTACTGATAACAGTGCTAAAGGCACAGGCTGTGCAATACCCTACAAATACAAGCAGGTATTTTCCCCTTCCCATAGCACAAAAGCAAAGTATTCATTTTGGCCTCTGTTCCAATTAGGTGCCACAGGAAACAGTGTGGGAGTCAGGCAGAGGATCTGCACTTTATGACAAAACCACCTTTAGCACAAAGAATTTTCCAGGCTCTGCATCTGCCTTTTGAATATTCCTGTAATGATAACTTATAGCATTATAACGTTACTTAATAACTTGCGATGTTTAGTATAAGAAAGTATCGTGTTTCCATATTTTTATCACAGCTCAGAGAAAGTATCTCCTTGTGATCAACATATTCTGGGTTCTTTTCATTCCCGCTGGATGTGGGTCTGTACTGCTGCTCAAAGGACATAAGGAATAAAAAATACTTTATTCATTTGAATTAGTTAAAAGCGAGTGAAGCCCTGGTGTAGGAGAAGTGCTCGATGGCCCTGGGGTGAGCTACCCAGTGAAGATATGTCACAGGCTCTCTCCAGCTGCTGGCTCCAGCACAGGCCCTTGTCCCTCACCCTCTCCTTGATGTCTGCTCAGCTCTGCAAGCTTCGACAAGGCATTTCTGCAATGAGGATGGGTCACTGCATCTCTTTCCCC
Source organism: Platyrinchus mystaceus (assembly GCA_035041135.1). NCBI lineage: Eukaryota > Metazoa > Chordata > Aves > Passeriformes > Tyrannidae > Platyrinchus > Platyrinchus mystaceus. Next base: position 8,233,799 of record JAWWLV010000021.1, read on the forward strand.
GTGAGAGCAGTTCACTGTGCCCACTGAGACCCCTTCTTATCAGGGCTGTGATCAAAGAGCTCATTCACTTTAGGGGGCTTTGTTACTCGGGTGGAAGCTCCTCTTGTACTCGACAGGCATCTTCACTGCTGTCTGACCAGCAGCGGTGGCCAAAAACACGATATAGGATTTAAAATTTTCTTTACATCTCTGCCAGCATTGCTGACTGGGATAATGTTGAGATACGGAGACCGAAAGTCAGCTGAAATGACAAGTGGAGAAGCCGGAGAAGAGAGGCACAGCAAGGTCAGCACCGGCAGCTTAGCAAGGGGCTCCAGGAGCTCCAGGGCAAACCATAGCAGCAGCCTTCAAGGCGGTTCATTCTCCACCACAACAAAGCCATTCAAGCACACTCTTTAAGCTGAATGCTGTGTACTTTTACATAACTGAAGGAGAACAAATACCCCATTAGCAGATAATTAGCACTTGGACTCAGAGTACTTATTTAGGGTATTATGGATCGACCTCCAGCATTAGGAGTGATTCATGTCCCCCATATATTCAGGCATCCTTGTTTCTTTTTATGATTATAAATTTCTGTGTCATGTGACTGTGTAATGTTTATGAGATGTTCAGAATTACACTTCAGAGACAGAAGATTTCTCTATCTAGAGAAAAGGTTTAGCAATGTTAATAATTAATAGTGGGCACATCTCCTTTCCTTCCACCTTACAGTCAAGAAGTACCATTCACACTAGCCCGGGATCATCTCTCGAAGTGGATGGTGGATTTTCTCAGTCCTTAAGCCCGGTCCCAGCAGGGGTTAGGAAGTGCTGTGAGGCCTCGGGGCAAACTCACCCCGGGAACTGGACCTGGCAGCACCCACTCTATGGAACTCAAAATGTGGTATCAGAGACTGCTGAACACAACTGGGCAGCTGCCGTCTGGACCAGGCTCCTACCAGCAGTCAGAGAGCAACCTGTCACGAGGGACCAGGCTCTTACAAGCATTTTACATGGGTAGGCACAGTTTATCTGAAAACTCCTACATTTCCAAAGGCTTCTGCTCCACTGGTATGTTCCCAATAAAATAACAGGGAGAAGCAACCTCTCCCCACCTCTGTTTCCTCATAAACCAAGCAAGAATAGTAATACTTGACCATATTTCCAATCCTGCCAGCATCAGCCAGCCATCTACTACTGCTGCTTCTTAAAAAAGCATGCACCTTTGCACTAAAAGCTTCTCACCCTCGAGATTGTCTTTGCCATGAAAACCCTCACTGGCACCTTTGGAAAGCAGTGGTATGAAGCTGATGCTCACAACTGCAGTATACTGTGTCCCAGCTCAGTCTGTCCGTGCCCGACATCCCCCTCCCAGGGGATGCCGCCTCTGCACCCTCTGAGCTGTTCATGGGTCCAGGAAAGCAAAGTCCAAACAGCGGCTTCACATTAAATCAAGCAGCCTGAGGAGGGGCAGCCGAGCTTCTGCTGTCACCTCCTCTTCCAGCTCCTTCCCACTGCACCAAAGAAAACTGAAACACAAATCAAGTCTGATTCTACAAAATTAATAGTTTCTACTTGCTTTTTTTCTGTGTCTGCTTTCACTCTGTAATTACGCAAAAAGACACAGCGTACTGCGTGGTGCTATCGATTAACAAACCCCACAGCTGCACAGGCAGACCTGCAGGCAGTTTTGAAAGAGGCATTTTAAAGAAAGTTTGTTCTTTAATACTGAGATATTTATGGTACCCCCTCTGATTTGAGGTGATAACATGGATGAGGTTGTCGTGTGGAGCAGGTGGCAGTGTGAGGACATGCAGTTCTTATTCTTGTAAAAAACTTCGTAAGAAAGTTATCTCCTTGCTATTGAATAGAAAATTACTGAATAGAAAATTATCTCATAGCTATTGAATAACGATGCCAAAAACCCAGGGAAAAGATCTCATTCTCTATTAAGTTCGGTAAGATTTATCAAATAGTTTCTATAGAATCTGCCTGGGGTTCTACAGATCTCTTGGCTTCATCTCTCCAGAGGGTTTTGGAAGGGTCACAGAATATTTTCCTATTATCAACCCCATTGATGTCCTGTTTAAATCCTATGTTTGGCAGTGTTTATTTTTTTCTTATTAGGACTCCTTTCTTAGATAGAAAAGAATAAGCCTTACCAGCAACAAGGCTTACAGTCAGCTGGGCAAAATAGTAGAGGCCAAAAGGTTTAAAGAGAACTGGGTTTGTTTACTTTTATTTTTAGGGCTTTATTTTTAAATCCTAAAGCACATTTTTTTTAATGCAGAAGTGCAGATTCTCAAAGTAAGTATAACAACACCACATAAAAAAATGTCCTGATGTTTATTTTATTTGGTTATCTTGCTGTGTTGCTCGGTATTATTACTCTGTCCTCCAGTGAGGCACTAAATGCCCAGGGCCCCAGGGCGTGGTGTTTCCCAGAGGCAGGCACAAACATCCACGAGGGCTGGGAAGAACTCCCCACCCCTGAAGCCTGCACACTTCTCCGGACAACCACCGCTGTCCTAGGGACCAGACTCCCGAGGCCTGCCAGGTGGCTCTGGGCTTTCTCGGGTCGGCACTGCCGGCACGGCACAGCACAGCACAGCACAGCACAGCGCCGGAGCACCGGGGCAGTTCGAACATCGCCACGCTCTGGCTGGCGGCAGTGGTGCCTGCGGGGCTGAGTGCTCCTGCCTGCAGATCCCGGGGGAACGCCGAGCCCAAAGTGGCCATTGGCTCGGGACTCCTCTCCACTCGGGGAACAACATGATGCCAGGTCCCGGCATGTCTTCTCGAAAGGGGGAAAAAAACCACACCTCCGTGGAGCCGCGCCGTGGGAAAGGAGCTCGGTGCAGCATTTGGGAGGCCGCAGCTCTCTGGGGCCGTGCCCGGCCCCGGGGCAGCAGCTCGGAGGGGCTCCCGGCGGCACAGCCGGGGCGCGGGGGCCACGCTGGGAGCAGCTGGACAGGCCCCGAATTCCTGCCGGCGGCCGGCCCGGCGGGGCATAGCAACGGGAGCCGGGGGAGGAACGGGAAGCAGCGGGAGCTGTGAGAAAGCGAGCGGCGCCGCGGGCGAGGCAGGGGACGGAGCGGGGGCGCGGAGGAGGAGGAGGAGGCAGGGGCGGCCAGGCCGGGGGTCACGGCGGCGGCTTGGGCTGTCCCGCCGGGCAGGGCCCCCTCTCCGGGGCAGCCCGACGCCGTTCTAACCCGCCGGTTTGAGCCCGCTCGGGTTCGTGCCCGCTCTGGGGCCCGGGATTCCTGCTGCCCCCCCCGCCCGGGGCGCACAGTGAGTGCCCCCCCCGCCGGTTTTGGCTGCCCGCCTCTCACAGCGCCGCTGTCTCAGCCGAGGCTGTGGAGCAGCATCGCTCCCGGGGACACGGAGGGCTTTGGAAGCGCCGAGCGGCCATGGCAGCTCCGCACAGGGTCCATCCAGCTCCCGAGGTGAACCAGCCTCGGTGGGGGCAGGCGTTGTGCTGCCAAACAGATTTCATGTCAGAAAGGATGTTTTACTGCACCAGTTTGTTTCTCTGCGTGAAGAAATTGTTAATCAAACTGCAGAGGAGACTCAATAGCTGTACAGATACATTAAATATCTAGTTACTACGCAATAAATAATTAATAAAGTTAATCTATTTCACCATACTCTGGTCAAGTCATACCCTTATAACCGATCAATAGCAATAAGACATAACATTTGTATGAGCCTTCTCTTTGCTGTGTGATCATTAATAACCAACAGCTGAGCACTCCCGATACCACAGGCCAGCAAAAACTTAAAGAAGTTTCGATTGTATCAATAATTCTATTTTTAGTTTGTTAAATGCTCCTGAAGTGTCCGGCCTATCTAGCAGGCATATAGGCTGGGGTTTCCCAATGAATTTAGGTAAACTAAATGCCATGCTCCTGTTGACTTTCAATGGACACAAATTCCAAGTAAGTTCAGGCCTTTTCAAAACCTTCATATTTTTGAAAGTTACACATACATAGTGCCAAGTTTTTAACACTGTCCTAATTTAGCTGGGAACAAGGTCCTCTTCTATATAAGAAAGGAAACAAACAAACAAACAAAAGAACCTGGTTTAGGAACTGCAAAATATTGCTTATTTGTATGAAGTTTACAAAAGTTTGTATAAAGTTTACAAAACCATCACTACAATTTCAGTTTCAGCATTAGCAGAAATCTGCACCTGAAAGAACTCTTGGCTGGAGGATACCGCAGGGCTGTGAGACATTTCAAAAAGTAGCAACAACTGTCCTGACTTCCTCAGGAGTTAAATTAAAATAGTTCCCAAAACACAGCAGTTTGTTTCTTCTCCAGCAATTTGGAGAGGGAGATTTGCCCCCCATAGGGAGAGACATGGCACAGGAGGCTGGCACTCCTCCCTGGCCACTCTCACTGCCCTGGGTGGCCATGCACATGGGGGCCTGAGCACCAACCACTTGGAGGAAGCAACTGAGCTGAAGCCAAGACACTGAGTTTTCTGCAGATCAGCACCCTCCAGCTGGCCCAGGCTGCCCACAGCCACAGCTGCCCCCAGGCTTTCTGTGGGGTGAGCCACACCTCCAGCTGCTGCCTCAGGCACTGCCATGGCAGGAGGAAAAGATGGCTTGTACCTCCCAGGGTCAGTGGCACCAGCCCTGGTGCAGAGGTCTGCCTGTGGGTCTCATCCCCCTGTCCTTTCTGGGAGTTCTGCACTGCTTGGGTGCACCCTGTCAATCACCACCACAGGGCTCCTGTCACAGTCAGGGCAGCGGTTGTTCCCAGGCACTCTGTGCAGCTCCTCCTGCTCCTGGGAGCTATTAACATCTGTGTGAACAAGCCAGTTTGCCTCTTTGGGGTATCTTTCGCAGTTACGTGGCCAATGACCACAGGAAAAAGGTGGCCTAGCTGGATGGGAACAGGTCACCGAAACACAGTGATGGTTGGTGACAAGCCAAGCCTTGCCAAGGCAGCCAGTGCCAGAGCTAGCTGTGACATGGACTGCCCTTAAACCCCGTGCCATTGCCCTGCTGCCAGCCCACCCTTCCCCTGTGCAGTGAGCTCTGCCAGTGGCAGTGAGCAGCTCCCCAGTGCAGCTGTACTCCCACTCAGCCCATCCTGGCAGCGGTGCTGTGCTCGCAGGGTGCACAGGGCCACCCCCAGCACCGAGCACCAGGGCCACACTGGGCTGTCCAAACTAAAGAGCCGCAGGAGGAAGAACACAAGAGCATTGTAGAAATATGTATTTTTACATCAGAGTCTTTTGTATATACAAAAAATCCCACCCTGCTGTGCTAGGAGAAAAAAAAGTCCTGTGGGCATTTCAGACCAACCTATTTTATTAATGCAAACTGCCAGATTCAACATGTGAGGCAGCTTGAAAAATAAGAGGCTGGGCAGGAGGAACGTATCCATGGTCAGAACTCCTCAGGCCCATTAGTCACATTGCTCCTAGTTGGAGATCAGAAATAGAGGTGGGCAAGTGATAGTGATGCAAAACAAAGGTGCTGTAATCTGAAGTGGGTTTTGCCAACTCTGCCTAGAGCTGTGCTGTATGTGCCTTTTCCTTACTGTCAGATGACCTGAGAATTCATGGACACAGTAACAGCAAACATGTTTTGAATGTGGATAATGTCTGTGGCAACTGCTGCCTGCGTTTACACAGCTGAGCGTGTACACCTGGAACACGGCTGCGTATGGCCTGGCTGGACCTGTCTGCGACATTACAGGACTTACACAGACAATTGCTAACTGCCCTGTAAGGCATCAGTGTGAAATATTCATATCATAGTCCAGTGTACAATTTCAGGGGATTTCAAAGGATTTCAGAATAACTGCATATCAGAAAACATCTATAAAATGAACTCTCAAGAAAAGACACAGGAAAAATTTGAACCGCAAGTCATTACATATTCACGTTGGTCTATTTGCTCAGCTTGAATCAGCATCTGAAGAGGGCTGATAAATGCTGCTTAGGACCAGTTCAAACAGCGGGATGGGTCAAAGTAAAGAAAAAAGTTAAATCTCAGGGTATCAGCAGTCAGTACAGGGAATTACTTGTCCAACAACAGGATGAAATAAAAGGTTGGCATAAAAGACTTCCCAGAAAAATACAATGGGCACATTCTGATGGCTATTTCTGGAGGTGCAGACACCAAAGCTCTCCCAGAGAGAGACAGAACTCCAGGTGCTCCCTTCAGGGACACGCAGCAAGGAGACACCTTGCTGCCCTCACAGGGTGTTCTCGTCCACCCCCTACGTGAAAAACTGGGTGCCTTTGATGTCACTGCCTCTCTAATGCTGTCAGAAGTTGATACAGATATGCACATGTGGAATAAGGCTGCAGAGCCCTGTTTTGCTATGAAACCTCACTGCAAACCCCTCTCACTATTCTTATTTAGCAGAAAATATGCCCATGCAGGCAGGGGTACAGAGGACCAGAGCAGCACCAGCAGAGATGGGAGCTGGAGCGCAGACAGAAGTTAGGCTCTGGAGTCAACACAAGTGTGACCGGGTTTTTGGTGAATGTACTATGGCCTCAGGGCAGTGCCATGGGATCTGGGCTCTGTGCCCACCAGAAATGCAGTAATCTCTAAGAACTGCACATTTGAGCATATGCCATGAGGAAAACAATGCTCTTGAATCACTCTGCCTCAGTTTCACCACTGAGCAAACGAAGCTGGTAACTGGTGTATCTCCCTAGGGAATGCTCCATGACTTAGGCTGTATTTGGGTCATAAGAGACTTAAAACATCCTCTGAGCAAAAGCACTAAAGTGCTGCAAAATGTGACAGGCACTGGTAGACAGTGACCTGGCAGTACGGCATACTACAAAATTCTTCTAATCTTTCCTCCCCAGCTGATTCTGTCAGTCCTGCAATCACTTCTGCAGATCTTCCTTGAACTCTTCCTTGCCCTCAGTATTTTTTCGTACAAATTGGGATGCCCAGACCCATCATACTGTAACCCCAATGAGATGCCAACACACCCAGGTAGTTTCAGAGGGGTGCAATCCTCAGCCCCACTGGCAGCCCCCGTCCTAACGGTGCCTGTTAGCTGTGATGATGAGCCGTGTGTCTCTCAGGAGCCCAGGACCTCAAATAAGGAAGAAAAAAAAATCTAAAAATTATGGAAGAGTCTTGGACACTGTCAGAAGCCAAACCATGAAAAATGCTGGCCAGGAGTTAGTTACTAAATATTTTAAGATCAGATAAACCTGATGTTTTAGAGGGCTCTGGTCCATTATTTTTGTTCAAATTACATGTGCATCCTCTAATAAATACCTCTGCAACCATAAACACAAAACATGAGAGAGACAGAGAAAGAAAAATCTTGCTGAACAAGGGAGCTACATACTGTAGGAATGCAGGAGTCTGTGATCTATGCTATTTCTTTGCTTAAGGCCACCTAGCAACAGCGCATAGGTTAATCCTCCACAGACTGAACAGACAGCATCAGCCAACAGGAAAACAAAACATCCCCACTAGAAGAAAATCAGAACAAGAATTACCCATTTGCAAAAGGGTTGTAGGAACAGGCAGCAACAAATAAGAGGTGCACATGATATCCCTGCAAAAGGAAGATTTCCCTGTAAATAGAGTTATTGTCCACCCTGTTATTAAAATACAAAAAGAGCTTTACAACATTTACAGGAAGCCTCTATGGGAGCTGCAGGAGCCCTGCTCTGCAGGGAGCTGGAGAGATGAGCTGGACCGTGGTCAAGGCTGGTTGCCATCTTAGAGAGCACCTTTAAATGATAAATAGAGTGTCCTCTAAAACAATAAATATACCTCAGGAGCCATAACCCTTCTGCCAGGGGTTGGCAGCACCTGCAAGGGAAGGTTCAGATCTCTATGAGCATTTCTTGGGTGTTAGGACATACCATCACTTTCTTAAAGCCATTGTTTGCAGCGACTCAGCCCCCACTCTTTGCAGCTCTGCCAGGCTCTCCTGCACCAGGACATTCTGCTAAAGGGGCCTGGAAACACAGAATTAACTCACCAGGAGATTCCCACTGTGCCAGGACTGCTCCACACAGCTGCTCTGCCCTGGAGAAGGCACCCTGCAGGGCTTGCTGGCCCCAACACCCACTGGGCCTGCAGAGCCTGCGCATCGGCAGCATGCAGGGTATCCTTGGCAAAGCTGCAGCCCAGGAGCCCTGCTGTGCCCCCAGCGTTGCCCCTGCCTGTGCCATCCCTCACATTCCCCCAAGGGGTAGCCACCAGGGATGGGATTTTGAAGGAAAACACGGTGTGAGGCCACTGCTCTTTGCCAGCTTGCTGCAGTGCTCCGCCTGCTTTCCCGCTGCCCACTTTCCTGTCCGCCCCGAGCTGAGTGTCACCTGCTGCTCACCAGTGCCAGCACAGCCGGCCTGTCCCCAGGGCAGCTTCTGACCTAACTTTTCCAAGGGGTCTTTGCAGCACAGCACATCTTCCCGTGCTCACCAAGGAGGGTGGCCAACGTGGTGCCACACATACCTGTGTATCTGGGAAGTGATTTATTAAGGGGTCTATTGTTGCTCCTTTTCTGCTGTTCACCAACAGATGGTAGCAGCACCTCTGCTGTCATGCCAGGCCAGGAGCTGCTCACAGGAGGTGATGACTTCTGCTCTGAAACTTTTCCTATTTGATGAAAAGTCATGCTTGGCCTTCTCCTTGCACCTCACTAGCTGTGTTTCCAGAGCAAGTTTGGAGAGCAGATTATCTCCCAGCACTGCATATTCTCCATTCAGAGCTCTAGGGAGGGACATGGGAAGTTGTTTGGGTTGACTCTCTGTTCACTGAAGCTGGAGAACCAAGACATGCTTGAGTGCACCATCAGTGCCTGGGCTGGATGCCTCAAACCTCCTGGTCTACATGGGGCTGCAGCAGTGCATCCTGCCTGGCTCAGCCCACAACAAGCCATTCCCAAATGGTGAGCAACATACAGCTTGAAGATGGGCACCAGCAAGGCCCAAAATAATTATTTCACTTATTATTTACAAATTTAATTATTTGACAAAATCTGAGCATTTTGTGCTACTGGCTGCACTGGCTACTTGCACAGGATGGGGCCCCAAGCCACTCGCTGCCTTTGCTGGATGAGCACCAAAGCCAGCTAGAGCTTTGCCTAAGCAAGGTCTGGCTAAGATGGAGCTAAGTACAGACCTCAGGATCTGGTCTGTGGCAAACTGCTCTGAGGAAGAAAAACAAACAAGCAAACAACTCCGCTCTAGAGGCTTCCCCTAATTCTGTAAAGTGCTTTGAGGCTTGCAAGTGGCTCTGAATAATCAATAACACCATTAGCAAAAAGGTGGCTGAATGGCACCTACCTCTGATTAAAACAGAGCCCTTGGTGTATTGCAGCAAACAGCTATGTAGCCATTTCTCCTATCAGGAGCAAGTCTTTCCTAGTGTCACATAATTCATGTTAAAATTGCAGCAATAAGGCAGACTTCCTTGCAGCCATTCAGAAGTCTTTGGAGGCTGCCATTAGACTTCACCTTTTTAATGCTTTATGTATTACAGCTTTATTTTCACCTAAGGCTGTGATCCTAAGCTTCCTCACAGCCTTATCTACAACTCATATTTCAAAGCCTAATTTTCCTGCCCCCAAATGTAGAATAAAATAGCTTGCAAAAAGGCCTGCAAGTTCTGTGGTTTTACAGCCCTTCTCCATCAGATCTGTATAGGTACTATTCCACATGGAGCCAAAAACTTCCCAGAGAAGTACTGTAGCTAGAAGATATTTCTTGACCTGGCATACACTCTGTCCACCCCAGATGGTGGAGAGATTATGAAATTTTAATTGGACTGAGAGCAAGATATCACTATAATTGGAGCCCAAGTGCCTGCACAAGCCTGAGAGCTGGACTTGCTGGAAATCCTCGACAGTCGCCAGCGGCCCCAGTGCCTGAATGTGCCTGTGCCCCTGCACGGAGGTGATACACATCCTCTTCTCCACTTGTGCTGCAGCCCCTGGTTCCCTTCCAGAAATAAAAGGTTATGCAAAGGAAGAATGCCCAGGCCCATCCAGGTTTCCACCTCCCCTGTGGTGACACTAGCAGCAGCACAAGAAACCACAAGAATATCGCAGCTCATCCTATCGCAAGCTTTTGGGAACATATGTTCCTTGTCACAAAAAGACTCTCTGCTGCAGTGCTGGCATTGGCTCTCACTCTACTGAGCTGTGGTCCCCTTCTGCAGCCCCTGGCCGGCCAGACAACCCCACTGTGGCTGTATGTGCACAGCAGTCCCCTGGCAGGCATAGCTCACCCTGCAGCACAACATCTCAAGTGACACACTGACTGGTTTTGTACCACCATCTGGTGAGACATAAACCAAGCACTGACTTCCATCACCTCCGAAAGGTAGGCAGGGGCTGTTGGTTGGACAAGACAGGCATGCTGGAAGAATGCAAATGGCGGGATTATTTATTATTCACATAGATGCTTATCCCATAGCATGTCGCCCAGCTCCATGTAATTGTACAAATCACTCAGCTGAGTCAGTGATCTAACTGTAGACCCCACAGCTCAGGGGCTCAAATGATCCCAGAAGGACCATGTTTAAACAGTCATGCCCAGATGACACTTGCTCCCACACATAGTTCTTAAATCTTTGCCAGACACAGTGAGACATCATTCTGCATATGTCACATATAAAATAAGATCTCAGTTATCCTAGGAAGCCCACATTGAAGAATCTTCTGGAAAACAGGATGCCACTACAAAGTAGCAGTCTGAATGTGTAGCAGAGATCATCTTTATCTAAAGGTCAAAGCAAACATCCCTTGCATAACACGATTTTTTTCCTAGGTAAGTACAAATCCAAGCTCCAAGGTAGCCAAGTGTTCCCCTTCCTAATAGGCATCTGCTCACAGAGGGATCTGCTGTGCTCCCCACTCTGGCCATCCCTGCTGCAAAGGGCTTACTGTGTTACTGCTGCTCTGGGAAATCTCCACTCCTGACACCAGCACTGTGGAGGTGGCTCTTGGCGAAGCATCATCACTTTGCAGCTCAGCACCGTCCCTTTGGCTTCTTTTCTACGTGTGATGCCATAAAACCTTAATGGGCAAATGGTCCCACGTCAGGGCAAGGAACCAGCTTTGCCAAGTGATTAGGTTGGCAATTGTCTTTGTTTGTGCTGGTGTGAGGGACAGGAGATCAGAAACTCCTTCACTATCTGTGGTTGCCATACTGAGGCCCAGCTCCATATTCCTGTCTGGTCTGTGCTGTTCATGGAACAGGCGCTGTCACAGAAAAGCTCCAACATTACTGATGTTGGGCTGTGCAGGTCATTCAATGTGCTGAGAAAAGGAGTATTTTTAAAAATACAACAATGAACTGAAGAAGCAGAAGGACAATTTAAAGCATTTGCATTGAACAGATGTGTCCTAGAGCACACTTTCTGCTGCAAGCTGCTGTTTTGAAACCACTGGGCAAGTACCTGGCCCTGACTAAAGGCACTGGCACACGTGGGGATTGCTTTGGTCAGGTCTCTGACACCAGTGCCAGAGCATGCCTGGGGACTAAGGATGAAACTTAATTTGGCTTATGTGCCTGATCTCCTTTAGCATGAGGATTACTAAACAGGAAAAAAACCCAAAAATTAAAAAAAAAGGCACTTGAAGAAGAGACTGTTTGCATTATATATAGCATTCATTGAGGCAAAGCTGGGAACAGCATGTGTGACCCTCAGGGATGACCCATCCTATTTAGCATTGGCTTCCTCCTCACACTCTCTCACCTCCCCATGGCCCATGTCCCCCATCACACCCCAGCAGAGCTGCAAACGTCCACCCCAGCACCAGGCACGGGTAGGTCATGCTCTGCCTGCTGCCCCTGGCCAGCCTCCAGCCCACCTGCATGGGAACCACAAAGGGAAAGCAAACAAAATAACCAGCAAGAAAATGCTTTGCGTTTTAGATGCAGTCTTCATATGAACAAAGCATTTTGCAAGCTGTGCTGGATTCAATTGATGAAGCCTTCATTTCTTAATTCATTAAGAAACAGTCTGCTTTATGATCTCATAATTGAAATCAAGTTGTAAGATACTGAGTAAATTCAATTTTTTCTCATTTTGTGAGAAAATTAATAAAAAAGAGTATAAAAAACCTGACTCTGTTTTGAGTGAGAAGGGAAGGAAATCCACTTCTTTGTTATAATAAGCTATCTATATTTCTGCTTAAACATTTTCCAGCCATGCCATCCAGCAGGCGCACTCTGCGAATCTGAAGCCAGAGTGAGGTCCCTGCCCTGGGAGTGCAGCACATCATTTGGGAAGGGAGCGGCCTGGAAGCTCTGATCTGCAGCCAGCGCTCATCCCACAGTGACGGGGTGGCCCAGGAACAGACCTGCCCAAGCAACCGGGGACCAAAGGCAAACAGTCCCAACCCCCCCGTTAGCATAAATAATTGGCTTTTCAACATGAAGGCCCCCACAGTGACTTTCCCATCGAGGAACTATGTGCTGCTAAGAAAATTAAAGGTTGAATGTTCATTACTGGGACAAGTAGAGCACGAACTTTTGCAAAATGCTTCATCGATTAGCATCATCTCTTGACCTAAAAGAGAAACTCTAAAGAGAGATGATAGGAAGGTGATTCCTGCTGGGGTTTATGCTATTAAGTATTATTATTATTATTATTGATTTTGGCTCATTATTTTCCTTTATTATAGGAAGAAAATAAAAATAGAAGGTAAAAGAAAAAGAAGTTCAATGGTCTTTTCATCAGTCTGGCTCCAGGTAAGGCTACTCATATTGCAAGGCAAAATAGAGTTGCACATACAGATGCTATTAATACTTCCTTTCTAATTAAATTCTGCAAGAAATTGTGCAGGATATTTCTGTCCCCATACTCATTCTAGTCCCATCATCTTTTGATTAACTATCCTCATGCACTAGGAATTAAGGTGTGACCTCTAACTTTTTTTGAGAGAGATGTGCTGTTTTTAATATTAACAGCTCCATCTTTCCATTGTTCCCTGAGCAGGGTTGGGAGGAGAAATATAATTACACACTATGGGGGTATAATTCATACACTAAAAGTGGCATTAAAATGATAGGTAGCAAAATATAACAATATAACAGCTTGTCTGTCACTTTTTTATGGATTGCTGGCACCCTCCAACCCCATTACAAACACATCCCTGGAGGGAGCGCAGCAGGAAGATGTGAGTGAGAGTAACACCACCATGGGGCTCCCTGGGCAGGGGTATCCTGCAGGTCTCTGCTTCCTGAAGGTGCCACATCCACGAGTTGGCTGCCACAGCCCACACCACCAGCACCTGTGGGTCCTCCTCTCCTGGTGAGGAACCACCACAGCATTACAGATTCCTGGAGCAGAATCCCAGCACTTCCATTAGGAGATAACGTTATGCAGTTTGATGTATATGGGGCACGGGAGGTCCTCCCGAGTAGCACACAGGGGAGCAGCTCTGCTGCCCCCAACATCGCCTCCTTCCCAGGAAAAGGAGCTGGGCCTGGCAGCAAGGAAGCCAAGCACCCATCAGCAGGGAGGCACATCAAAAGGACTGTGGAGCCAGGCTGTGGGGACCAGCTGCCCACAAGGCAGGGGATGCCCAGGATGCTACGGCTCTGCCACGGTAACATGTCTGGCCTGGCAAGTCACTCAGGCTTTGCCTGCCTGTGGAACCTGCAGCCCAGTTTCACTTGCACTGCATATACATGGCTGCAGAAAAACTGGTGCAAACCCCAAAGCCTGAAAAATTTGGGGATTTTCTTCTGCCTAGCTGCAGGGTACTCCCTGTCAGCATAACCTAAATGTGAAACACTGTTTGGAAATTGAATTAGGGCATCATCTGCTGAACACACCAATGTCCAGCATCCTTCCCATCCCCATGGCTGCCAGACTCCCCTCCAGAGCTCCTGCACCAGCTCACAGGCAGATGGATTTGTACTGATCTGCCCTAGTAAGACCCATTTGGCCTGAAGTGAATTAAAAAACATCCAGGTGGGTGGGAGTCATCCCTCTGGGCAGGGAGGCACAGTCTCCCCAAAAGCCCAGCAGGCTCCAGAGAAGGATGCTGCCCCTGGGCAGGGGAAGCTGGAACTCAATCAGTCTCAGTGTATGCCTTCCTTAGGCTGCAGAGAGCTTTCTTCTAAGCACAAATGCTTTGGTCAATGATCACCCTGCTTTATCTAGTATGAAAATCAAATTAACTTAAGCATATGCTCATATTTAAGTGTAACTGATTCATTGGTTAATCCTCACAAAGAGAAATCTGCAATCACTCCTCTCTCCATAACCTTCCTCTGACACTGGAGCCATGCTGCCCCAGCTGCATGGAATCTGCACATTCCTCAAAGACAAACAGTAGATGTTGCTTCTGACAGCAATTAGCTAACCTTCAATTAAATTTTTTTTCATGTCCAGTTTTGAGACCTGAAGATCCTATTGAATTAAATACAAGTGCAAAAACATTTGTGCTGTTATTGGGGGATTCTGATGCAGCTCCATGTGGAAAGGAATGTGAAAATTCAGAAATATTCAGCCTGAAACCTTATACCAGCAGGCAGCAAAAGTCCAGCAGCAGGAACTTCACTGGACTCACAATATTCTAAGTCAAATATGCAAATTGTTCACTTTTGTCTGGATAGTGAAATGTGTATTTTAAGATCAGCCTGTTTTGAAGAGCACCAGCCCTTCCTGCTCTCTGCTTTTTACACTCCCAGGTCTCATTTAGACACAGGTTAACAAACAGAAAGGTAAGAATGTCAGGGGTCCTGCTGCAGCAAGCAGAGTTTTCTGGCCCAGTGTCACCCTGCAAATGTAACTGCAGGATTTTGCCACAGTTGTATTTGTTTTGAGGAAAATGGATGATGGGAGGCCTTCATGCCTGGAGTGCACACCTCGCTCTCTCCAAGCCCTTCCCAGCCTTGCTCCACACCTCAGGCCTGCCAACATGGCCCATTTGCACAGGAGTTGGTTTCATTCCAGTGACTTTTTTTTTTCCTTTTTTTTTCCCTTTTCCAAACATGGAATATTTTAGTTCCATTCTTTAGCGCTCCTCACCGTATAAACATAAGGAATTAGCTGACACCAGAAGCAAGGTTCTGCTGCGTTAATTACAGCAGCCCCAGTTCTTTTGGAGTGGTGTGGAGCAGCACATCGCAGCAGCCCCAGTGGAAAACAGATCACCGACACGGTGCTGCGCTTTCTCAGGCTGCGGCACCGAAGGCAACCCCAAGGAATTAGGTTTCTTGATGTCTAAAATTAACTTGGAAAAAATAGTACTTGCCATGGTGGCTACCTCAAATAAAAGCATCAGATGCTTTTCGTGGCAGAAATCTAAAGCAGTGTGATCTGTAATTTCCACAACAGGGAAACCCAGTGTCTCTGTGTCACAACAGCCTGTGCAAACAGTAGGACAGGAGTGACGGCTTCAGCACCAGCCCTCCCTCAGGGCCCCCATCCCACACGAGGTCCTGCATCATTCTTGGCTCGTCCTGCAGGCCAGGGGCAAGCACCCACCCTAAAACATGGAACGAGTCTCAGTCCTCAGGTACACTCAGTGTTAAACCAAATCACTTTTGGTGTCACTATAACTTTCATGTCAGCTGGCAAATTGTGGTTATACAGGTTAGAGCAATCACAGATGTGCCGTTTCAGGCAGCACACACATAGAAACTAAAATGACCACATTGTGATAAAGGGACTTCATGTTAATTTTCTGGTAACCTTCAGAATGGTAAACGTAAGACTGAAAAATAATGCACTCCTGGAAAATGTAGGACAGTTGGGGCGTGAGGTTATATTTTGTGATTTATAGCCAGGTGTAGTTTTATGCAGTCTTTGAGTTCCATTTTATTTTCCATGGGCTGCTGCTTACTGAGGCCTGCTTCCTTGTTGGCAAAAAAGGTAAAAGGAGGGTGGATCTTGAACATTTTTTGGAGTAAGTTGTGTTTTTAAACAATAAAAATCAAAAATATTTGGATATGCATTTATCCCAGAGTTCTTCTTCTTCCCTACGCAGTCATACCCACAACTACCATTTCACACTCCTGAATCCTGCACAGCCTGAGGTAAGACTATTTAATAGTACCCTTACTATAGATAGTCCTTCAAAGTGCCTTATCACCATCTGATGCCAGTGCCCCAGGAAGCTCTATGTGATGGGCAGCCCAGTATGATTGCACAGCATGGGGAGTAACAAACTACATCCAGCTTTAAGAAACTCTATTACATTAAAGACTAAATCTGTCTGTCTGTCTTCCTAGTAACTATTCCCAGATATTACCATGACACTTGGGAAAACAGGCAGCTATGAATTCCTTGGTAAATTTTATATATATAACATTACCCTTTCATTAAATAAAATATTTATATAGTTAAGATATTTTTGAGCATCATGCTTCCACTCTCCATGAAGCCTTTACCTGGATATGCACATTTTCATATTTTACTTTAAACATAAAATTTAAGCACATATCCAAGGGTTTAGCAGTGCAACTGGAAAGCTCTCCATGGACTGCGAGTCATTAGCTGCGGCTTACAGCAGATGAGCACTGAGTCTTTGGAGTAAAAACCTGGGGATTGTGTTTATTTGGGGTAGCCCACAAGCACTGGAGTGTTGCAGGGTGCAGGTCTGGCCCTAGTACATCATCCCCAAGGGGTTGATGTGGTCATGTGGTGTCCTGGGCACCTCAAGTTGCTGTATCATCACCATGCTGGCATGTCACCCCTTAAGTTTACTTATTAAGCAGTATGTCCACATTTTTTCTTTTATTCACATCCTAACATCCTCAAATAACTTGAGAGGGCAGTTCAGTATATGTGACTTGGCAGAAAATAGAAGCTGTTTTTTCGAGACAGCCCTGGGTCATTCTACACTTGTTCATTCAGGGTTTTTTCTACACACCTTCCCCTTGCAGTCACCACCCAGTGCTCCAGCAGGGCCAGGCTGCTCAGTCATGTGCTTGTGAGAGCCAGTTCAGGGCACAGATTCAAAGGCTGCTTTTGCAATCCAGTGTCTCACAGTCCCCTCAGCCACAGGGCAGGGTGGCAGCCAGCAAGTGACCCCAGAGTACCAGGGTGTGGGTCCAGGGCCAGCCACACTCTCAGTTCAGCTGTTCACATCTCCTTCAGCAGGAGTGAGACCTTTGGAAAGCAGCTTGAAGGAGGTGAGGAAAGCCCCAGGTACAGCCCCATCC
>JAWWLV010000021.1:8251016-8278511 GCA_035041135.1 Platyrinchus mystaceus
GAAGGCTGGGGAGGACATGCTTACAATATCCCTGGAGGTAAAGGGTTTTGCAAAGGGGAATGAACCAGTGCTGCAGGTCCAGGGCAAGGATGATGCACCCTGACAGCTGCAGGGGAGATTGGAGCCTGTCATTGAGGAAGAACTCCACTAGAAGTGAAGGAAGAAGCCACCTCCAGAGATGCTTCAACTCTTTTATCTTTCTTTGTTTTTCCCTACCAGGTGAGGCAAGGAGCTAGTGAGAGTATAGATGCACCTGGTCATGTGTCACAGAAGGGAGGTGGACTGAGCTGGTCCTGACATCCACTCCAAACCTGTGCTCCTGGGGTTATCTCGACCTAAAGCTTCTCAAATCCTTTCACATCAAATTTTATCAACACAACTGTTTAAGTGGACAACCAGCTCAGCTCTGCCAAGCCAAGTAGTGCATTTTAGAGGGCTACAGGCTCCTTGTTTGGGAGGTTTAAGACTGGCAGGTTTGTGTGCTTTCTCGATAAGCAGGGTGGCAGAAACACAGCACTGTGATGTGAGGACATCACCAGCATCGAGCTCCAGAGCTCACCTCACACCATTTACATGTCCCTGCAAAATTTGAGTGCTGTCCCAGGTTGCCAGAGCACCCTACTACCACTGCCTGCCAGGAGCCAAGGCTTGTGAAAGGAAGGGGTCCCGAGGTGGCTGGGAGGTCACATGTGCTCACAGGCAATCTGGAACAGAGCTGATAAATCCTCCTCTGTGTAGACAGCACAGTTTTTGTTTTGCCTTTGCAAGCTCCAGTAGCCCACCTCTCACATACAGTATAAATGAGCCTGCTTTTTGGGGAGGGTCACTGCAGATGAGCCGAGCATCTGGAGCTCCCATGAGAGCCAGTGGCAATCACAGACACATGGCTTCTCTGACAATGGACGATGTTTTACCTTTACTCTCATAATGACAAGATAACAACAATGAAAATAAGAGGATAGTTCTTACATCCTCCAAAGTGCACTTACAGCCTGATGGGCAGGTAGCAGACAGAGAGGACTCCCAGCCCTTGGCTGGAGTACCTCAGCTGTCATCAGCAGAACTTCTGCTACAGGAGGGAAGGACATGCTCCCACCTGCCCCAGTATTTCTCATGGCACATCAAGTTGCTGCTGTTAGTAACCCAGCTCTGGGCCAGCATGGCCATAGACCTATTGGGCACATCCTGCAGCTTCTTCTAGCAGTGACAGATCTGTTCTAAAAACACATTTCCTCTTTACAGAACTCTTTAGTGGTTCTGAATAATTATTCCCTGTGATACTATTTTCCATAGTTTTAAGAGCCAGTGATTTATTTTACTGCTGTCCGTCTATTAGATTTTCATTTTCTCAGGAACACAAGCACTGCAAAAGGAGACAGTGCACACTCCCTGTGATTGTACGTGAAGCATTGGCAATAAAGACTTGCAGCAAGTTTTCATTTTCTGCTTTCTTGAGCTAAGTTTCTGGAGAACTGACATCCATTTGTCAAAAGACATTATTATGAAGTGATACCTATGAGCACTGATATTGACTTACTGTCTCTGCAAAATTTCTTCTCATCTCTTTCCAGCAGAGCTGAACACAAAGCTGGCCATGTCCCCAGGGAGCACTCCAAATAAACTTTTAAGCTAGTACCAATGCCCAACTTACCTCCTTCCAGGACTGGCCAGACTTCAAGAAAGCCACTGGGAAGAGCTGTACAAGCACTGCTGTGGAGAGGTGTGAGATGCTCCTCCCTTTGATTTGGAGTGGACGATGCTCTGCGGGCCATCATAAAATGGGTGGTGGTCATCCAGGGGATGAGTTATCACTTCCACCCATGCAGAGGATGCAAACCTCCCAGAAAACAACAGAACACTCTCTGCAACAGTGGATCCTCAAAATTCATAGATTATGCTGAGTTGGAAGGGACCCATCAGGATCATAAAGTCCAACTCCTGGCCCTACACAGGACACCCCAAGAATCCCACCCTGTGCCTGAGAGCATTGTCCAAATGTGTCTTGAACTCAGACAGTCTTGGTGCTGTGACCACTTCCCTAGGGAGCTTGTTCCAGTGTCCAACTACCCTCTGGATGAAAAACATTTTCCTGATATCAAAGCATTTCCAGGACCTGCAGCTGAAGGAGGTGATTACGTGCAGAGTGCAGGACTGGCTCACAGCAAACAGGCAAATACAGGTATATTTACCCCCTTTTTCTATTGCACAGAACAACTCAATGCCTCAGCAGAGGAACAGAAAGCCGAAGTGGGGCAAACCTAAGCTGCTTGTGTCCTCCAGGCAGGCTGGGCTAATTTGTGTGTGTAATGCCCTGTGTGGGCAGTGTGGGCAGGCTGTGGTGAGGAGCCAGCACATCCCAAGAGCCTGTATTATGGAAATGGCAGTCTGTGATCGTAGGAAGTCTCCTGCCACAGGGGCAGGAAAAGTTTTGGCCGTCTTTTCCCCTTGTCATCTCTGCCTGCCGTTATCCCTCCTTGCGCTGGAATAAGGAGGTCAGCCAGACCCACACAATTAGAGGAAATTGTGTAAGGCTGACCTTGTACCCCGCCAGGTCCTTTCAAGTGTGGGCAGTCTTTATCAGTAGCAGCATAGAAAACACAGAAGAAATGTGCTTATAGGTGAGAGAATGAGATTGTTAAGACATTTTTTCCCCTCACTCTCCACAAACTAAGACAGTACCTCTGCCACTTGGGTGAACTTAGGTTATTCCCACTCATATCTGGCAGCCCATGGTTTCCTCCTTCATCTTGACTTCTGCTATTTTCATTCTGTGATGTCTGTACTTTTGCACTATTGGGAGTGGATTGTGTGTGGATCACTAACTTTTGGACAGGTCAGCTATCTCAGCCTGAGCACCACTAGATGGATACTAATAAGAGGAAACGAATACATCAAAGAAAAGTCTCTCTTTTTCTCCTCATATCCCTCTCCCAGGCACACTTCTTTCTTCTGCTCTTGTTGCTGCCTTTTCCCGCTCTGCGTTTATGCTCTGATTTCTGCAGATGGAGCTGTACCAAGAAGAGTTGAAGATTCACTTTTTAGGTCTGCTGGAATGAGCCCACATGGAGCCTCCCTTTCAAAAGGGATCATGTAAAAGAGAGACTGGATGCTACAAACTGCACACAAAATTTAGCAAAACAGAGCCATGGCTGTTAGGAGAAAGGTGATGTTGCTGTGGGGAACACATGGAAGGCATGTGGAAGCGGCTGTTTGAAGGAGACTAAACCCTGGAGAGGACAGGGGACCTCCAGTCCAGTTCAGTCATTTGACAGCTGGATGTGGCTGTAGCTAATATTTGGCTCAGATTACTAGGTAAGTATACCACATTTGCCACTTGCTTGGCAGAAGATGAGGCGGAGGAGCCCTGTAAGAGCTGAGCAACCACCCTTCATTTTGTACACCCTTCATTTTGTAGACCCAGGAGTGGAAGTCTGGAAGGCCACTGTGGTTGCTGTAATAGGTTTTGCAAGGACATTGTCCAAACATAAGGTCACTTTCCCTTTATTTGTAAGTAGTGGAATGTGGTACATAACACAGTAGATTGGCCTACCTGACCACAGACGCTGTGTAAGTCAACCCAGTGACACAAGTAAGTCAGTCATGCAGAACTGTTGGGGACCAGAGTTTCTCTGGCCACACTGATCATGGCTGGAGATCTGCACATGTCTCAGCTGCATTGGTGTAGCTGCCTCTGAAGGCCTAGTGTGGCTGGCAAAATCTTTGCTACTGATGGTAATCCCTGAAAAGAAACTGCTTCAGCCTGACTGCTGGGCTGGCTCACATCAGCTGCAGTTAGGAAAAAACATCCCTTTATCAGTAAAAGGAGTAAATTGGATTTGGAATCAACAGGACACAATAAACCTGGATTCCCAAAACACTGTTTCTACAGCACCAGCACTTTGAGGACTTCCAGGGCAGAGAGCAAATATTTCAAATGGCAGGAGGACCACGCTGGGTGAGGGCTCCTCTTTCTTTCAGCTGCACTGGCAGATTACAGGAGACCAGGCTCCAAAGCTGAGAAATTAGGTGGTTTGGACCCATAAATGCAAAGTAGTTGGGCCCTGGGAGCTTTGTGGAAGTTTGCCTGCATCAGAACCTAGGATGCTTTCCCAAAGCAATTTGGGTTACCTGCTTTGGAAACAAAGTAAAAAAATCCCTGCATGGCAAAGGTCTACCAGGCCACCAAGCATTCGGTGTCCCAGGGAGCAGGGTGGCAAACCTGCTGATTTCCATCAGCTGAGTTAGTTTGTGGGATAGCTAAGGATGCACAGGATACTTGCTTAACCCTTTCCTGATCTCCTGGCTTTTACTTTTCAGTTTTTTTCTTACCCATTTAAGCATCAGCCATAAGAACAGTGGTGTGGCACAAGGAATAAAGATACACAGCACCCATCCAGTCCAACCCAAAGCGCTCACCCTGCCTCGGACACATTAGTAACAGACCTGGGCACAGCAAGCAGTTGCTGGAGGTGTCATGATCTGCAAAGGAGCCCTAAGACATCAGCCCACATCAGGGAGATCTTCCCAAGTTTAGATTAGACACAGTGGAGAGAAGCAAACCACAAGTGCACGACAAATTAATGGCTTTGCAATTTGTCACTACAGCAATGCTGTGAGTTTGGGTATGCAGACCAAACTGTCTGGTACCAGCCTCAAGGCACTCTGGGCAGATAATGTGTGCAACATGTTCTTGAAAGACACAGACTTTCAGAAATAGCTTTCAAATCCGTTTTCAAAAACGGTAAGTCCTTGTTAAACTAATGATTCCAGTTAATAAGGCATAATTTTTATTATTTTAGCAAACAAGTAAGTGCAGAAACACCAAGGTTAAGTGACCAGTTACTTCCTAGACTCCTTTATTTAGAGGGTATTTATCTAAAGCTGTTTTAATGGCCATACCTGCCTGTGTTAAGTAAAATGGAACAATGCTTCTATTAGTGCAACTTGGTGATGGCATCTCACTTGTGGTTTCCGTTTTGCAGATGCATTAATAACTACAGCCCACATTAAATCCCAGCACCAAGGACTTGCCCCATGCCTGGTTAATTAACAAGTGGGAAGTTCTGCCAATGCAGGTACATCCTGAGACCCCTTGCCCACGCTGAGGCTGGACAAGCAGCTGGATACCAGCTTGTGCTGCAGCCACCGGCCATCACCCACTTTAGCACAACAGCCCCAGCCTTTTCTTGGTGCTCTTGGCTCATGTTTGGGTTTTCAAATACATGTTTCATGCAGTATTTCAAGGACTAAACAGCAGTCACCTCTGACACCACTTGTTTTTAAAACCTCATTCAATATTTGTATGTGTGCTGTATTTTCCCCAGTGGTTGTACTGAGAAATTACGGTAAATTTTCCCAACACAATTATTCTCATGAATATTTTCTGCTAGCTGAAAAGTAGTACATATGGGAAAAAAAGCAGCAACAAAAAATTCAAATCTGACTACTGGGGTTAGAAAACATCTTCACACATGGCAGGGTGGTCCCATCCTTTTTTTGAGGAGCTCACAACTGCCCACCCATGGCAGGTGTCTCAGCCCAGCCATTTTCCTTCAGTCATGATCTATCATAGCTATTGCACGTGTGAAATTAAGATACTTAGTTCACTGAAGAAGGTAATGCACAACTTTTTTAACAGCACTAGTGGAAATGTTTCCACCGCCAAAATTTTTCTGCAGACATCAGCCCTTCCTGCCCCAAGCAGGGAGGTCAAGGAGGTTTTCCAAAGATCTCTGGTAAAAGACGAGGCAGGTGGAGATGTGCAACCTGTAATTATTTTGGTGCAGGTTCCAGGGAGACCTCAGGATGACTGGACCTCAGATGAAGAACTGCCTCTGATCTCAGCAGTACCTGTAGGAAGCACAGCTGGCCTCAGCTGTCACCATCCACCAGTGTAGGCTGCTGGCCTCCACAGCCCCCCATTGCCCATGTAGAGATGAGCCAAAATTGATGAGAACTAACCCAGACTGCTTTGTCCCAAAGCCACATGGAAGCACTCACATGTTCCAATATGCCATTGGGACCCCTCTGCAGGAGGAAACAGACACTGAAGAATGGGAACATTGTCCTGACTATAAGAAGATGTCACCTGGGATTTGCCTCCATCCTACCCAGCCATAGTTCACCAGTCCAGCAGTCTTTTTTTGGAGGCATTGGCTGTCTTGGGCCTGCCCACAGCAAGCCCCCACATCCTGCCAAGCCCCCGTGGTCGCCCAGCCCTCCTGCTGGCCCCAACTCGACCACCCCCGCGTCTCCAAGCTCTCCCGTTTCCTAACATCCCCATTAGCTGGTAATGACTGCCATTTAGAAAACATATTTCCTCCCACATGGTTCCAGAGGGGTTTGCAAACTGAGCGACAAGAGCTCGGCAGGGACTGTTCTACTCTCTGGGGCGAAGCATCGCGGCGGCTCCAGGGTGCACTGCAGCCCAGGAGAAGTCCCACGCACCAGCACTGCTGTGGGACGGTGCTGATATCAGCAAAGGGCTCGGCACTGGGGACAGATTCCTGCATGCAGAGCCACCTCTTCAGGGCAAGTCGCCCCCAAACCCGGCCAAAATGTCCCAGGCATCAGCGGTTCCCGGTGTGCCCAGGCAGCACTGCATCCCAATGGTGCCCGGCGGGCAAAGGCTGCCCAGGGACCACCAGCGCCGTGAGGGGCTTTTCACCACCAGTACCCGCTGTCCCACACCTGCCACGGGGCCGAGAAAGCTGGCGAGACAACAACCGAGACACACTTCGGCTACTTTCCTAATTTTCTAAATGTCCAGCCATTAAGCGTTTATTTCAAATTCCTTGCCTCGGAGTCATTACGCATTCAGGTGGAGAGGAAAGTGAGCTCCACAGGAGGCTGACAGTAATTCTGCATTAGTTAAGCATTAGCTGACAGACGTACAAAGCAAAGCCATTACTCCTGTCAGCCTCTCTGTCCCAACTCCTGTCCCTATTGTGGGGCTCCTCCAACCAACAGCTCCAGAGCACCACATAAATGCAGGAACGAAAGCCTGGCAATAGGGGGGAAAGGGGGAGGGGGCACAGTTGTAATTAGAGGTAAATGAAAGTGGGGGGAAAGATTTTGTCTGGAACACAGTTTGGCAAAGTGTTACCATTGCATTTGTTTATTTCAGTGCTTTTCTGTTGAAACAATGTCATGGATACAAAGTTTTCCAAATGCACACAGGCCATTTAGAGCAGGCATGCCAGAAGCAATGCTTACATAGACTTCAGATTGCTAAATATTAAGCAAATTTGAATTTATTTGAAATTCAGCCCATTAGTAATGATATTGTAAAACCACAAGAAGTCCCTAGAAAATTTGGCCTCCAAATAGCCCTGACTAAATCACTTACTACATACTAATCACTAAGTACCATTAATAGGAAAAGAAATACATGAAGAGATCACTGTGAACAGTCAGAATCCAGAATTTTATAAGAGATCAATGCTGCTTTTCTGCTGAGTAAACTTTAAAAAACATTAAGTATATAGAAAATCAATGTAAATTACAATTCCTTGTGATTACTGTTTTTGGGTGCAAAATCAAAGAAACATCGAGCAAATAATTAATTCTCTGTAGCATTTCTGTACCCCTCCATCATCAGCCTGTCTAAGCCCTGCACAAGCCTGAGCACTGTCCCATCACCAGAGACCAGTTTAGAAACATGCTCAGGACTATCAGGAGGAACTTCCAGCATGGCAGAAAAATCAAACTGGTATCTCAGACAAGTCCTTCCTATTGCATTCTATTTGATGCAGAGTTATGCCCAGGAACATAAACAGCACATTATAAAGTACTTAAAGACATAATAAGACCAAAAAACCCCAAACTCCACATCCCTCTGCTCTTGCTGTTTACCAGATGATGTCCATATTAAAAGCTTTTGCACAAGCAAGTGCAAAGATACAGTGTGAGCAGGACCCCCTGTGTCAGTTTGTGTGGGGTCCCCTGCAAGTACAGAAAATCAGGTCCAGAAAAAGTAGAATTTACCACTCTGTATGATCCTGATGAGACTCAGCTGAATACTTATTTTCAAACATCTGAACAAATCTGCTGAAGTTTCTGTGCAATGAATTTCTCCCAGTACCTCCTGGTGCTAATTTTGCCCCCAATGCTGTTACTGCTGTGTCATTTCACTCCTTTCCCTCTCTGTGGATGGACAGTGTCAGCAGTGAAGATGCTTCTCTTTAAGGCACCTCAAAACAGCTTTTACTTTCTTCCACAAATGGGCTATAGAGAAGGGAGGGTGTGAGTGAGTGGCACCTTGATGGCTGTGTGTGCACCTGAGCCCCCCAACAGCTCCAGGCTGCCTGCAAGGCTGCCTTGGGAATGCTCTGCCCCAAGTCCAGCAGCTCAAGCCATAACAAACCCTTCCTGTGGACTAAACTAGTAACAAAGGAGAAAAGAACAATGAATTTTGAGAACCAGAAACTTCCTATTGTGTCTCTTAAGTTTTAAGTTTAAAACTATTTCAGAGATGAAAGACCCTTTAAGCCAGCTATTGCCTTAGGACCTGTATGGAAAGGCACAGAACAAACCTCACACCCACTGGACTGTCTAATGGTCCTGCAGGGCTTCTTGCCCAACACATGAAACCTGTTATACTTTCTCTCTCTCCCCCACCTTTAACTACTTCAACATCATCCACCTTTTAATGACTGACTTCAATATTTTATTGCCCTATACCACATTCTGTTAAACCACCCTTTATCATTTCCCTCCTCCCCGTTAGACGCTCCCCCTTAATAAATTATTAAACCATGTATTTAGATCACAGAAGCAAAAGAATTAGATTACATTGATCCCTGGCAATTTGCTCTCAAACAATTTCTTCGTGAAACAACATCCTTGGAGTGCTTCCTTCATATCAAACCTCAACATCGAAATCTCATCCAACACTTCAGCTCAGCACGTGGCTAACGTGGCAGTCAGGGTGGGCACAGGGCAGGGACACACTGCATGGTGGGGACACCCAGCACAGTCACATCCCCACTGGGCATGTGCTTTGCAGGATGAAAGGAGGCCTCCACAGAGGGGTTTATCAAACTTGAGAAGGGATATTTCCTCCTTTTTGCATTCCGTTTCTCTTTGGCAGTCCTTTTCTTAAAGACGGGACCAGATGGAATTTTAATTATTTTCAAGACTTCCCTGCAATACCAATGTCTCTGTACAGCCCTGTGTGCTGGCTCAGGGGGCTGTGATACCCTCCCAGTGACAGTGTGCTCTTGCAGGCCTGTGACAGTGGCAGTATAACCACATCCCACAGCACTGTGGTGGGGACAGGCAGACACAGAGAGGGCTCACAAATGCAAATGCATCAGGAAGACATTGTAAGGGAACTTCTGTCCATTTTTATCCACAGACAAATGCACTTCCCAAACCTGGTCATTCTCCAGAACACTCCAAGTATCTCATCCTGCTGCATCACTTTTTTGACACATCAGTTTAATTTCAAATGGAAACCAGCAAAACAGAGAATTGTCACCAGCAGCGTACCATAAATAAACACCACCAATACCAGCCTGTGTCTCCAGGGAACTCCTAGTTCATCAGGGCCATCAGGGTGGGTCAAGGCAGCCCATCCCATAGGAACAGGCTGTGACTGGCAGGCAGGTTGGGGTCTCTTTCTGCATGGGAGGGGGACCCTTGTGGGTGCTGAGCACAACTGAGCCCAGTGCCACCTCTGAGTGGCACTGCCTTCCTGGCTAATTGCAGATGACACACAACACAGGCAAAACCCACTTAGCTTCAACAGCTTGCCTCTGTGGGGAAATTCATCTGGATCCAGCGTGGTGTATTCAAAGTAGAATAGCTATTTCTGACCAACTGAATCCATTATCAACCCTATTCCAAGCTCTAAAATTAGCCCAGGCTGAAAGTACAGATGAAGACTAACATTAATCAGGTAATTCAGTTTGTGCCTAAGCACAGGAGGTGACTTTGCACACCAGTGGGAGGAAAGAAGGATTGTTTTCCACAGTGAAAAATTATTTCCCTTCTGAGGGGATGCAGTTTCCAGGGCAGACAGGCCCAGGTCATTGGCATGAGATGCCCTGCCCAGGCCAGCACATGGTACATCAGCAGCAGAGGAGTGTCCTGCCTTCACAGGACTGTGGTGCAGCTCCAGACCCTTTGCTAAGGGACTGTTGGATGTGCCAACATCCCCAGCATCCCCAGGGCATCCCTCAGCCAGGTGACCTCCCTGACACAGCCATGCTCCACCCTGTGGAGAAAGGAGCAATTATTTTTCTCCTAAGATTTCTCACTTCCCCAATAAGATATTAAAAGGGACCAATTTCATTATCAAAATTGGCAAGAATAATTGCACAGCTGCACAAAGTAGCAGCAGCCGGGGCACCTTGCTCTGCTTCCCAGAGCCCAGCACTGTGTGGCTGACTGCCCTGCACAGCACTCGCCCTGCAGAGCCTGATAAATGCTAATTTTGTTAACTTCCCACATCAAAATACAAAATTAAACTATTTTTTCATGTCCCGTTTCAGACTTGTGAGCAGAGAGTTTTCAAGCCTGCTTTGCCACCTTGGGAAAACAGGAGAGAACCCAATGCGCAACGGGGTTTTTTTCTAACTTGGGGAATTTTGGAGGAAAACAGCTGTTTAAGTGCTGTTGCATTTATCAAATCTTCCAATAGAGTATTGAGGAGATTCTTAAGAGATGAGCCAGTCTGTGTTTGCTATGTGTTATCATAGCAAGTCAATGCAACTCACAATTTTCTACAGGTTCTGTAACATTTAGGTAGGTGCAGTGCTTCCTGCACAGGAGGTGGAATGCTCCTGGATGCCTGTCTGTCGCTCCCACTGCCCCTAAACACTGGGGCCACCCCTCCAGGGCAGGCCAGTTGGTGGGCAGAGGCAGGGGAGGTTTGTTTCTGATTTTGGGGCAGTTTTGTTTGCTTGTTTTTAAAACTCTGAGTTAGCTAACAAAGAGTATTTATCCTTTTCTGACCCAAATCCAATCCAATGTTTCAATGGAAATGTCCACCTTTATAACCACACTTTAAATTTCATTACATATTTTCTTATAAGTAGTTCAGGTAGGAAGTGGAACAAAGAAACTGCAACCCAGAAACAACTTTGTGCCCCTCTCCTCCCCAGTTCAGCTACACAAGCTTTCAGTGGCAGGACAGAGTTGGAGCACAGATGCAGAGATAGGAGATCTTTGATTTTCCCCAGATGGAACAACTTTAGATCAAAACTCCAGTTTTAATCAAGGGAGGGCTGGTGATTTCCACAGCCCCGTGGTACTACTGAGCCTTCCTTCTGCCTGAGCATGGGCACAGCCGGCCCAGGAGTGCAGCCCCTGCAAAGCTGCTCCCCTGAGTTCGGCCTTAGAGCTGCAGCCCATGTCCTGCTCTCCCCCGCTGCCCCCCCGACCCACCACACACAGCCCCGGCTCTTCTGATTCCTGCTTTCAGGATACGGGAAGGGAACCGTGCCCAATACCCCTCAGCCTGGGGAAGGAAGTCCTCTGTCATGTAGCTTTACTTTTTGTTCTTTCCGTAGTCATGTGCCAGAGCAAGCTTTATAATGCACGGGTAAGTACTACAGGATACAGTACTGATAGGGATGGGCATCAGGGAAACCGTACAGCCCTTCCAGCATGTTTTATTGACACAAACATCGCGACCTACAAGAGAACCCTTCCAATTGAGCTGAGCGACGTTCAGACGCATTATTTCAATTCCTCTGCTTGCTTCCTCTCCTCTCCCCCCTTCCCCCCCCCGGTTCCTTTCTCTTTCGAAGGCTGTCAGAAGCCAACCCCGTCCTACAGCGCCCTGCCAATATTCCTGCCGGGAACACCGGGGGCTGCAAAGGCGGGATCGAGGCGCGCGGACCCCACGGCCGCTCCCGCAGCGCCGCTGCCCCCTGGCGGACACGGGCGGCAGCGCGGGCGGAGCCGCCGCGGGACGGGGACAGGGACAGGGACAGGGACGGGGACAGGGATGGGGACAGGGACGGGGACAGGGACGGGGACAGGGACGGGGACAGGGACGGGGACCCTGAGGGCACTGGCGGTCCCCGGGTTTCCTGCAGGTGTCCCTCCATCAGTAACAGCTGAACTCTGCGTCTCTGGGCTTTTCCAAACCCGGGCAGACCGGGCGCTGCTCGCGCCCGGCAACGCCTATCAAAAACTTCCCAAACGGCCCTCCAGCTTCCCGCTTGTCCTCTTACGACTCACTCGCATCTCTCGCTCACTTTAAAGTCACAACTTTCCTAACTCTCCCCGCCCCTTCCCACAAAGCTGGGGAGCCGCTACCGGGGACCCTACGAGCGGGTCGCCAAGGGAAGTAGAGCGTAGAGGTGCATTCGTGTGCGAACAACTTCAAAAGTCGCGGAGCAGAGTTTGTGTAAAGGGCTATTTTCCCCTTCCCTCCCCCCTTACGTCACTGCTTTATGAATCCAGGCATGTGGCATCCCTTTGAAGGAAAGGTTCGGCGCTGGAAAAAACAAAGTCACTGAAGGAACTGTTCAGCTATCTCAGGAAAAGTGCGACAACCCTGGTAGAGCCCGCGGGAGCTGCGGGCGGAGGGGCTGGTTGCGATCGCTTACAGGGGCAGAAGCCACTGAAAACCCCTCCGGCTATTGCCGGCGATGTGAGCCCAGGGTCCTTAGATTGTCTGAGGACCGACTCTGCCCATTCATCCAGGTGAATTCTCAACAGCACTTAACCCCTTGGAGCTCCAAACTTTGGAGAAGCATCAGAGAAACAGCATATCAACAGTGATTTTGGCAGGACCCTACAAAGACAAGAAGTAAAAAAAAAAAAAAAAAAGGTTGTCGATTCAATGGGTACACCCCTGAAGCTTAGGGCACATTTCTTCGTTGTTAGGAAGGGTAAAAAGCTTTCCAGTTATTTGATATCTTTCCTCTGCCAAAGTACCTGGACACTCGTATCCCATCCAAACAGCTTTTTTTTTTTTTTTTTTTGGTGAGAAAAATCAATCTCTTAACACTAACAGCATGAGGCTTGTTTTCACAGCCATGGCTTGTTTCTGTGGTCTCTAATAGAATTCCAATGTATCTCCAAATCCTCCCTAAAACATGGACTCAAACCAGGCAATTTCAGTGCTTTTTTCTCTGAAAATAGCACCACTAAAAGTGTTGTCCTTTCTGCTAATGGAACCAAAAGAGAAATAAGCCATGCAAGGATTGGGCTTATATCTTTCACTGCAGTACAGCAGCCTTACAGCTGCAGCTCTGAAGCACCATCTCCCATCTGAAACATAACTCACTCTCTTTGTGAGCAGATGTGCAGCAAGAGCCAGCTCTTGCCTGTGCCTGTGTTTGCTGATTGAGTCCACTTAGCCAACTGAGTCAGCCAGAAACAATATCTTTGTTGTTTACTAACCTTGCTGCTTTGCTGTTTGAAAGTTTTGCCAGAAAAGGGTTTCCATCACTTAGAAGTGCTCAATCTGCAGCACACAGGCTGTGCTTGGCTTGACAAACAAACTCAGCCTGCCCCAGCCTCTCTGCCCTTTCCACACAGTTGTCAATAGCAGAAATTTCAGGATTTACCCCAAGAGCCTAAATGTTTACGGTGAAAGATGAAGAGGCTTAAAACCTCATAGCTTCCATGAGGAACTAGTTACCTGCTGTTGCAATTTCTCAGTAGCTCACAAGAGGCAGCAGATACATTTCCAAGAAGAGTTTCTACTTCCATTCACACCATCTGCAATGTTTGTCTTGCTTCAACGCATCTCATTAGTTTACACAAATTACACAGTCCAGCACTCTTCTCTCCAAAAGTCAGAGAGAACACCCAAGCAGACATCACTAAACCGTTCCACAGCTGGTTTGCACTGAACAGCATAGGAAATTGCCACTAAATAAAGCAAAGCAATACAGTAAAGCTATACTGCCTCTAAATAAAGTAATACAGTGATGCTTCTGCTTGCTTTTCAGACCCTAGGAAGCCTCACAAAGCTTTACAGATGCAGAACAAAGTGTTCAGATGTTAGGACCGACATCTGAGTTGAAGGTGTGTAGTTCACTAAAAGGTCTCTCCAACACCCACGTGAAGTGTGGCACACTCTCCCATTACAAGTTTGCATATTTAAATCAAGGTGCACCACTTCTCTAATTGAATGACTGTCTATCTGATAAGAAGCAAAGCATAATTTTATTTACCATCAAGTTTGGGTTTTTTTACCATAGGAGTATAACTGTGGGAGTGCCTTCAATTACCACCCAGCATTTAGCACACACTGCACACAGCCTCCTGTTTCCTATGACTTTTCCTTGTCACTGAGGTTAAAAGAGTCAGAGGTTTGGGGTACTCACTGCCAGTATACCGGCTTGGGTACTCAAAATACAGAAATCCCAACACAAACAGGATCCAGTTACAGGCACTTTACATGATTTGCCTGCAGTTACATGGAAATACTGACAGGCAAGAAATTTCAGGAACAGCATCATGATTTTTGTGATCTCTCAGCTCTCAGGCTTAACATAGCCTTAGAAAATTGCAGTGTGTTGCTGACTTTTATCTATGAGGAGCCTTCCAATTTCTGCAACACTCTCTGCCTTTCTTACATAAGGCAGCTTTGATTTTAAAACACCCCAGACATATTGAGACAAATATCCTGCACAAATAAGTGAACAATTATCACTCAGGACAGAGGACAACCGTAAGTAGGGAATACTGCAAAATCATTGTACACATCTGGGATGGGAATGAACTGGAGCATCTTCTAAACATTTGATTTTGCAGCTTCAGTGTTGTTAATGTAGCCTCAACACATAAGCCAGCTCTGAACACAGGTTACATACCTTAAACCAACCAGAACTCAACAGTTCTCAGTTTCTGACACTTGAGTCTAACATCTACCAGGAAATACCCAGAATTTGGCAGGGAACATTTCTGAACAATTAGTTCTCAGTGAAGGGATATTAAGAAGCTGCTAAGACATCAAAGTATCTGAAGCACTGTCACGCCAGCACTGTACATAATTTCATTCACAACAGACTTGAGAATGGACTTTTTCTTCCCTCTACACATTCCACTTACCTTCCCAACAGTGCTACACCCCATTAAACACTATGAAAGGATTATGAGGAAAAACTACCAAAGAGGAAAATACCCAATAAACGATGTACTTTTACAAACATCAGCAGGAAGTTTACAACACACAAATGAGCCCAAAAGAAAGGATAAGAGCTTTAGGCTCACACCATTTATTCAGCCCACAAACCAAGAAAAAACAAGTGCCAGATAAAACCTTCTTATCACAAGAGGAAATATATTTTTGCCTGGTACCCACACAGCACTCTCCTCTTTAGCAAAATTCATTAAAGCAAAAAAGTGCAAACTGAAAACATGACAAAGAATTTATGCACAACCCTAAGTATCACAAGTAACTAGAAAAAACAATTTGAGAAAGAATACAGAATTAGGAACAGTATCTAAAAACATTAAAATAGTAAATCATCAAGCTTCCATCATCATGTACTCAGACACTAAAGCAACTGCCCTCATCACTGAGCAATTAACAAGCCAACCAATATTTGTAATTTTTAACACATCTGTTGCAAAGACCAAAGTTTACTGCTGCCCTACCACAGCCTGGTACATAACCTCCAGCCTCCCTACTCATGCTCTGCACTTGGAAAACACTGGAAAACACCTTCATAAACCAGTAACTCTTCTTTCTCAATCCCACAGCTCATGTGAGTGCTTGGGGGATTGAGCAGACAGGTTTGCCCACAGCCCACCCAGGATTCATGCCATGCCTGGGCACAGCAAGGCACGCAAACAGCTAAGCCCAGTGTGCCCAGGTTTTACACACAGCCTTTCAACAACAAGCATAAGCAAAACTGCATTAACTGAAGCCTGCTTTTGCAGCTTGCAGATTACTTTGGACGAACGTATCATGAAGAAGCTCTTACCTGCAGCAGGGCTCTCCTCCCGGCACACCGCAGCGGCAGCCAGCCCTGCCAGGGGGAGCAGGTGAGCTGCTCACCACTGGAACAAGGCTCACCTGCCCATCACCACCTGCTGGCTGGTGAAGCAACAAGAAAACACAGACAAAGGGAGCAGTGCACTTTCTTCCTTAGTCTACAGTGTGTAGAGAGCATGCCATGCTCACTTTGCCCATGGAAATAAAAGGCAAAGTGAGGGTACAATTTCCTGCCCTTGGTTGGGCTGCAGCAGCCACCAGGCTCTCTGTGTCACTTTGACCTGCTCTGGCAGGAGATCAGCTTCAGGTGCCTCTTTGCCCTTCACAATTCATGTTTGATTCCCAGGCTCCTGGGGATGGCAGTGAGAGCTGTTTCCCCGCTCAGCAGCTCCCATCAAGGCACAGTGCAGCCTGGGGAACTGGGCAGCCTCTTGCTCCTTTCACTCCTCTTCCTGCCTCTGTCACCATAAGTCCATGGCACCAGGACAAGCATCAGACTGACATGCAGCTGTGGTGTTGGTGCACTGCAAAAAAGTTCTATGCCCCAAAATACACATTTTAAACAAGGAAGTCACTTTCTCTTGCCTTGGTTATTCAGACCTTACCAGACCTCTGCAGAGGGACTACAGCTCAGCAACGTTTTCATTTATTCCAGATACAATATTTAAGTTCAAAAGCAGGTCAGAATAGCTGGTGTTTTTCTGAAAAATACTTTAAACACAAGTTTTCTGTCAGAAAAATAAATCCAGCTAAAGATGAAAGAGTACAAGATGAGAAATTCAGTGTTTTTAAAATATATCACCACGTGAGCCTTGAGGATGTTTAAATCAATGGCAGTACTGACAATGTGAAGAGCAGTCAATAATTCAAGCACTCTTGGCCATATGTCAGCCTTAACTACAGATGAAAGCTATCATTCCTTTTCCTACTCCATCAGTAGTGCAGGGTTCTGGTTAAAATCTCATCTGATACGTTTTCTTCTTGGTAAAACAAGACGTAGGCCTCTAGTGACTCCTGCCCAGCTAAGCAGTTCGGAAAACAAACAGCAGGTTGATCAAAGGATGTGTTGAGAGCCATTTTCTGCCCACAGCAGCCCTCCTGTGGGCCCTGATGCTGACCATGCTTTGGGTTTATTCCCACCCTTGGGTGTCACATGAAAGGCTGAAGACAGACAATGGAGAGAGTTTGTCTCTTCCACCCCAGTCTCAGACAGATTCCCCCACACCACTCCTTAACCACCAAGGCACTTCTTCCCTAAGGGAAGCAGTGTGAACTATTTCAAAATACAGTAGCACTTATATATTTACGTGTTCATGGTTCAGTTTGCCTTTATTTTTTCTCTTTGCTCTCCTGTAAGGTGCTGCACATCACTCTGCTCTTCCACACTCCCCAGCATTGTGACTGTTGAAGGACCTTTTTAATCAATTTTGAAAGACAACAACTCCTTGAAGGAGAAACAAACATTTTTATTTGTCTAATAATGTTTAACATCACTTCTGAGAGTCTGAAAATAGCAGGACAATGAAGGAAATACCTACACTGCTCAGAAGTTTCCTCAGGAAAATAAATTCAAAGTTCACAATTCACTTAGATGACAACATTCTGCAAGGCTTGGGCTTTTTTGTTTGTTTGTTTTCGTTGGTTTGGTTGGGTTTTTTTGGTTGGTTGGTTGATTTGTGAGGGTTTTTTTGCTGTATTTAAATTAATGAAGTTTCAAACATGATTTCCTTTGTGCACAGACATAAATTTCCTGTTCATATGTGAAGTCAGAGGCTCAAGCTGATTCCTCAAATGGCAACATAATGCTCCTTCTCACTTTCACACACCTCATTTCTGTTCTTCACAGTGCAGGTATGTACCTCTTTCAATCTATTTCCTCGGGATATTTAGTTTTAGCACCTTCCTCACCACATAGAGGAATTAGTGTTTATGTGCACAAGGTGTCACTCACGTCTGGAGGCCACCACAGCGCCAGGATCAATCCCTGTGTGCCTGAGCTGCACTGCAACTTCCCACTCCCTGCCTCTGAAATTTTACACCATGACAGGTAACTCTTTAGCAAAGTTCACCTCAAAACCTCAACCTCAAGTGTTAAAAAAGAAAAGCCCTTAAATGATACAAGTTATTACATTTAATCCCTTTGGGGGAAGTGGGGAATGATTTTGTGATTAAGGACCTACTGTGGGGCTCAAGAGAATTAGTTCAATTCCAGACTCTGAAACAAGCTTCCAGGTTCCCCTGGGAAAGCCTATGCAATCTCCTGTCTCACATGGACACTGGCAGGGCAATTTATAAGTGTGTGCAGCCCTCAGACGTTGTCGTATCAACATCCAAATCAATTCATAGGTAGGAGTTGGGTGGGGTTCAATCATTTGGAGGACTAGTTACCTATCCAGAGGGCACTACCATTAGACTATCACTTACCACAAGTCATTCTTATATTCTTAAAAATGGATATTAGAGTCTTGAAAAATAGTAAGTTATATTATTACTTACTCCTGCGCTGACAGCTAGTACCTAATGGGTTTAGCTAATGCATTAATGAAAATGATGAATGAATGAAATAAGCTGCAAGTTAAAAATAAATTGGCAGGTCTTGCAGAAAGACACCACTTAGTTC
This sequence comes from Platyrinchus mystaceus, assembly GCA_035041135.1. NCBI lineage: Eukaryota > Metazoa > Chordata > Aves > Passeriformes > Tyrannidae > Platyrinchus > Platyrinchus mystaceus. The sequence goes on from JAWWLV010000021.1 coordinate 8,269,547, forward strand.
TTAAGCCCAGGATTATTTTCCACAGTTTACACTGCAGGGAAATTTTATTCCATTAAGATCTAGAATTGGTACTGTTTCTTGGAAAAAAAAAAAAATGAAAAAAAGAGAAGAATTTATTTAATTCACAAAATGAAGAAATTCAATAATGAAAACTTATATGACAACATGAGTTATGATAGAGCAAATCCAGCAAGAACTATCAAAAGAATATAATACTGAAATAACTATGTAACCTTCTAGACAGCAAAGTGCTCCACTACACAATGCACAGTGAAGGCATTCGACAGCCTGTCTTGTAAGAAGAACAAAAAGATTTAATTACTCTGATATACTGATAAGAACATATATTAGTCAAGTTCTTTGCTATTCACTACCAGTGGAAATTTTCTCCTACAATTGTGAAAAGCAGTTGTCACACACCAGAAACATAAAGTAAAAACTACTTCACAATTTTAAAGACATTGCAATAATTTTAAAATTTCTCTCCTTTCTGAAAATGTGCTGTGCCTATTATGGTTGCAAGTGATACCTATGATGTATTTAATGCATTACAAAAGTTACTTTCAGAAACTTGATGTGTGCTTCATATACTTCTAAACTACTTTCTGTATGGAAGTAGGAAAAATTCACATAAAATTTCAAGATCAGCATTTCTGGCATGTTTGTCTATGTTCAATCTGTAAGCAATAATTTAAAATTGATATTAGGTATTTTTGCAGACAGTCTGCATTTCATTTTGCATGTAATTAAGTTCACTTGGTATTTATGTAGAATGGATATTAAAAATGTCAAAATCTGGTATTTGATTGGAATGTATGTAACTACAGATAAAGATGATTCTTCACATTAGTTTACTTAACTGCTTTTCTAACTACAATTATTTGAATTTTTTCCTTAATTTTCCCATTGTTATAACTTCAAGCTATAATGGAAGCTAAAGCATTTGAAAATACAAAAATATCCAATCACAACCAAATTCAATATTCAAGAGATGATACAGAGCTGTTTCAAAACTGTCAGTTATTAGGTGAGCAAGTAACACCAACAATTCTGGTTGGTGTTTCATTTCTCTAAGGTAAAATGCAGAAACAACTGATGGACTTTCCATGAATTTAAAGAAATTCCATCCATCCATTCATCCTATCCAACATGCAGAGAAGGCCAGGTTTGACTGGACCTGCCCGTTCTAACCTGAACGATCAGATGAAGTTTAAACACAAAGTGATATTGGTGACAGCTGTGTAAAACAGGCAACTCTATTCTGTGACTGTTTAGCAACTCGTAATTCAAAATGACAAAGGTACAACAGTGACATTTATGAACATTTAATAGAAGAGCTTTCTTATGTTTCTCACAAGTTCTCACAGGTGACAGAGGTGGATGCCCATGTGGTTATGGGACTTCCACTATTGCCAGTGGTGTCAGCAGTGCCTTCTTAGCCAAGCTCCCCACTGGTGCTGTACTAGTTTAACATGAATGGCTTACACAAAATATAACAAATACTGTAAGACAGTTGTAGTTTCTGTATCTGCTCACTCTTCCCACATCTGTTACATCTAAAAATCAATTCCCTTCCTCTTTCTAACATCTAACTTCTCACTTCAATGCAAACTACAATCCAATATCCCATTACTTTTAAGTACCCTGTATACCTGAATCAGACTTTAAGCAAGGGCCCACTGCATAGCTAATGTCCTCCTCCAGTTGATATTGTGCTGCAGAACGTCATGAAAATGAAAATGTATGTCCTGTCCCAATGTCTGATGCAGACTCATGTATATTCATTTTACCACTGATGAGTGCATATCTTAATGAATCTTGTTCCTGTCCAGGCAGTGTGTTTCAATATGAATTGGCCACACAATTCCTCACAGCTAACCTAAATCATCTTTATTACAAATTAAACCAATTACTTATTATTCTATCTGCAACGAACAGAGGGAAAATTTATTTCCTCTTTGTGACTTTGGAAGGATCAATGCATGCCAAGAGGAAGACCTTTGAAAAAATACACAATTCCTCTATAAAAGGTTATCAATCTTTTATAGTTCTGGTAACACCTTCCAGACCATGTCAGCTCACAGCTGCTGCACACTCTCAGATAACCCCATAGCACTGCATGCCTAAAGGTAAAACCCTTCACTTCCATTTCACAACTAGAGAAGCACATCAGTATATTTTTATATTATATTTTATATGTCTATAAAATACAGGGATGGCCAATTACTCACACATTTTTCCATCATGCTTATTTATTACTGTAACTCCCACCAAGAAAGAAAACCTTCACTTCTTAAAAAGGCTGAAAAATACACTTAAAGTCACACTCAGCTTTCCTTGAAAGTGAGAACTTTAAACTTAAATGGTGATGTAAGAAAATTATTTATTTCCAGTGTAGTGGAAATATCTTTGTCCAGCTGTCTTAGAAATCAGGCCTTCTTTTTCTCTCCAAATAAAAACTATTTAAATCAGGAAGTATCCATGATTATTTTACATCTACAGCAATATCTAATAATCTTTGATACTATTAAAATTTTAAATACTTGTAAATTACATTATTTCATTTCTACTGGAAATAATATTTCATTTTGCTCGGGCAAGAGTAACAACTACAACTATGTGGCAAATGCACTGGTTGTTACGAAAAAGCCAAAGAAACCCACTGGACTCACATGCTTTAGAAAGCACTATCTAATTGTTTTCAATATAGAAAGAGTACCCTTCAGGCTGAGACTGGCTTGAAAAAAGAGGGCCATTGTACTCATTATTTAAAGCAAATCAAGTTCTCCAGCTATAATGGATGTACTGTTGTCAAAATAGTGGAGGTTTTAACTAGAAATGATTTACAATTATTAAATCAAACAGCAACAGAGCTTTGTCACTCACCTGGCACTTGCAAAAGGCCAGGTGTCCCTCTAGGGAGAGGCCATTTTGCAGGCTGGTGTCAAGAATATCCCAGAATTCCAAATCTTTTAGCAGGTGGAAGATTACCCTTTGCATCTGACAACTCTGGAAACAGTTTTCGTGTTTTCTTCTCAACTGTTTTCAAACAAACAGTAAAATCTACCTTTGCTTGCATGGGGCACTCTTTTAACTGTGAGGGTCTAAAACCACCAGGCTCAAGAAATGCCTGAAAGCAGGTATCTGAAAACAGAAAGGAGCACAGGTATCTGAAAACAGAAAGGAGCACTGCGGCCAAAGCATCGGCACCACACACCAACAGCTACAAACACCTTGGCCTCTATCATTCAGAGTGCCCTACTTTAAAAGATGTACAGCCACTGAGCTACCTGTCCAACCTTCCCGTAGGTATTCCACAGCAGAGCACACTGACCTGCAGTGGCACTGATCTTAGCATGAGCACACGACAAAGGAAAACTCTCTGATATTAATGTTAAGCTGCACACGCAAGTTAAAACAAACTGACAGATGAAGTGCAATCGGTAAGAAAAGTTAAAGCCAGATTTTATTTGCGAGTGATTTTGTCATGACAAATATACTAGATATCATCTGAGGCTGGTTCTAAGCAAGGATTTAATCCATGATCATAATGTAGGTCACTAGTTTTGATTCAGTTTGTGCCTGGTATTCATTCCAAGGAATCAGACTCAGCACTAACATGAATGGCTGTCAGGAGTGTACATGTAGTTTCTTTTTACAGTAGCATTTAATAAAAGAAAATAATCCAATTAAGCAGATGTCACAATATTTTTTGCTGACTTCCCCATTGATTTCAATCATTAAAGCTGTATTTAATTTCCAACAAAACACTATAATCCTAAGCATTCAAGAATATTCATGTTTAAAACCTGAACCGCCCTCACCGTTTCTGCTGCCCTCTTGGTTTCCCATGAGCTTCAGTAACTCAAAAGAATTGCAACCAACTCGGTAACTAAAAAAGAAAGCTTTGTAGAATGGGAGAAGTTCACAACAGGGGAGGGAAAAAAGCCTTTCTAAAATAGCCAGGTGTTCACCTCAACCCATACCAACTTCAAACAGACGCAAGGACAGTAGTTGAATCTGATTTCAGACTAAGGACATGAAAGATGAGCATTATATTCTTGTGCTTTTATAATGTTAGAACGAATTCATTTTTAGATAAAGAATAGTGTACTCCCCTACTCTCCCATTCTTTCGCACAAAGTTTGCTCTGAAAATAGCACGGCTGAGTTCCAGTCTTTCAACTATTATTTGATCACTGCCAAATATTTGCAAGTTCAGATTTTTCCACATCTCACCCATCTACTTGATTGTGGTTCATGTAGTATCTACCATGTTTTATTCTGTAACTAAATCTACTGTGGCAAGGGATCAGTCAGTCATGGAAATAGAATTAATTACTTTGAAAAACAAAACAGAAATAGTGCTGGAAGAAGAGCCCCTGAGAGCCTTTCACCCAAATCAAGGCTTAAACTGAGGAAGGAATGACTGGCCTAAGCCAGCAATCCTGCCTGGCAGCAGAAGAGATGGAGATTTGCTTAAGGTGTGGGCAGCAATGCCTGCTCATGGCCTTGCATCCTCATGACATTGTGTCTTCAGCTTCAGTGGAAGGATGAGTTGGTTCACTAAGGCTTAGTTTAAATGGACAAAAGTGGTAAGTGATTCTTCCAAAGAAATTAGGAGCACAAGCCTGCAAGAATCTCACTATCCCCTTATCACAAGGGGATCCAAAATTTTCTATAGAGTAGATCTACAAATCAAAATGACACAGATATTTCTGGGTGGGGTTTTTTTCTTCTAGAGATATTCTGCTGGATATTAAACTAATTAAAATAAGTTTATACCCCATTATATTACTGAATCCTGTTAAACCAAAAGTTGCATTCTATTTTGATGGATATCACTAACTTAAATGCATTTCTGTGTACAGTGCTATTACAATTTCAATACTGAATATCCGCACACACTCCAGGATGCATGTGGCCATTAGTACACACACCAGCATTTTATACATGAACTTTTGATCTCTAGTGCATATCATTTATTTACAGATTATTTCTGTGGGATGTACCCAGGCTTATGCATATCAGATTTAAAAGACGCTTGAAGCTGTATTTCAGAGGGAAAAAACATTAATACATTCAATTATACATTTTCTGGTATTTTCAGAGTCACTTACTGGGTTCAACTCAAACCAATCCAAGTATTTTCCTGCTCATAACAGAAATAAGTCTAATGTTCAGAGGCAAACTGCACATCTCACACTAGTTAGTCATCTACCACATCAGCTGTCTTGTGTGAAACCCTGGTACACTCCTGTTGCTCATGCTCAGCAAATCTATTCCCAAAAGCTTCAACTACGAGAGCCAGAGCATCCTCCACAGGCACATTGTGAGGTACTACAGAGAAGAGATGGATGGCTTTATCAAGCTGTTGTTTTCGACTTCACACTTTCACAGAAAGATAGAAACATACAACTGTTAACTCTGTGCAATATAACAGAGTGAGATTTTTAGAGTTTTCAGTTCAGTATTGATTCAGCCCTCTTGTACCTGTAGAGGTTACTTTTGATTTAGTACCAGTATATGAACTCCATTTGAAATATAAACAAAAAGTTGTAATTTCTCCTTCCCACTGTCAAAACATTATTGGTCAGTTTAGCTTTAGATCACAAATGAGATAAAGATTCCCAATTCCATACAAAGACTTAAGTGAAGAACAGGGCAGTTACTTTTTTCCCAGCAGAGACTGCATTTTTACTACTGTGTTCCTGATACAAGAACATATGTGAAATTTGTAAATTTACAATAAAAAGTCCTGCAACAAATGGAGATAAACTCTAAGAAGGATTTTTATTTATTTACATAGAATCAATGCAAGAAAGCAAAATTATAATTAGACAATTGCTATATAACTTCCTATAATTCAACTACTATATGTGAGTTTGTTACATGCATCTTATGCCATTGAAGCAGCAATTCAGGACAGATATTTAATCACTCCATGTATTATGCATTATTAGAAATTAATTCAGAGAACTATTTCAAAGCCGTCTTACTTTAACTAGGTCAAATTCTGTTACCCAGAAGTGCAATGAATCAGTGTTTAAAATTTTAATGTGTTGAAAGAAATTTAAACTGCAGTTCTGAATAGAGAATATTTTAAGTGACATCTCTCAAACAAGCTAAACTTTCTCTGGATAGAATAATGAAGTCTGATTACAGGGCAAGAGAAAAGTGCTGCTGAAAATTGAGCTGTTTAAGAATAAAAAACAATCATTTGACTTCTTGGAGTGCATGTGTGAGATGTGACTTATGTGAGGTGTGTTACCTTCAGCACAGTTTCAGTTCTTGTAACTCATTGCCTATAACTGTAGCTTAAAAAAGGAAAAGTTATTTAAAACTAGAAGTCTGTGTCTTTGTTTCTCATCTCTGTGCTGTTGCTATCTTGTACGTACCAGAAGACACAGGTGCCAAGTCCAACGTTGAGGTGTGAAAAACCGGCAGAACAAAGTGTTCTTTGATCAGATACACTTCCTACAACATTGGGAAGTAACTGGGATCTCTACTTTAAGCAACACAGAAAATTTTGAAAGTTACTTTAATATATTAGGAAGCTATATATTAGGAAGTAATATACATAAAAGGAAGATTTTTAGTTAATGATTCCTGCTTGATCAAGTTTTAGTGCTAGATTTGAGAGTGAAACACATTATGAAAATTAGTGATATTTATAATCTGATTCTATCTTACCACCCCAGTATACTGGGAAATATTCCACTGAAAGGAATATTGTCTATTATGAACTACTACGTTGACATTAGGGTAATTTTTTTAGCAGCCTCTTTTTGGCAAAAATACTGAATCTAGAGAGCACAAAATTTAAGACTAGTAATAGATATGTTCTGAGGATTGATGCTGATCAATACCTTCCTTTAAGAAGGTAACATGATTTTAGTCTTCTATCTTTGAAGATCACATTTCTTAGCAATGTGGAGAAATGAAAGTCACAAATTCCATTTACCAACAGAAAAGTTTGCTAACACTGATCCTGAAATAACCAATGGGACAGTAGGCAGTCATGGAAGACCTATGGCTTATTATTCATAAATTGTAATACACCTATTTTTTTTGGCTGTTCTAAAAACGTTTTATCTACATATTAAAGCAACATGTTTAGGCTTAAAACAACTGAAAACAAATTGATTTGTCAGCTTCAATTATTTAATTGTTTAAAAAAATTAGAAGTCAATTCACAACCTGCTCCGATTATCCAACATGATCTTTGCATTTCAGGCACATTAACCAACCCAGCTGCAGCAGCTGTAGTTCTTTCTATCTGGAATTCAAGTATCTGCCTAAACATTTCCATACATCACTAAACAGCGATAGTGGCAGAGAATTTCTAAGTCGCATTTGAAGAGATTATGTACCACTACACTTGTGCAACACTCCATGAACCGAAACAGAAAATCTCTGGTGTAGCCCCAAACATATGAGTATCAGAAAAGAGTATGTCAAATATGAGGTCAGTGAGGAGGAAGGAAATTAAATATTGCAAAAGATATTGCCTAGGAAATGCATAAGAAATTTTAGGATTAACTAGATGTATTAAGGAGATCCTATTTAAATAGGCATGATCTTGAAACATTATCTACATATTTGCAGGGTCACATTTCTGAACTGGGTTACACTTACCTATGTAATTACCATCTCTATAATAGCATTAGCTAAAAAAATCTTAATGGAAACCTACTTTTGCTCCTTGCTGGTGGCAGCAATGACAGTCAGAAGGTGTGTCAGTCTTTCTGCATCTGTTAGTAAAACTTCACGTATACCTTCTCTCCACAGTCATCCCTGGTGTAGTCATCTGCAACCAAGTGAAAAATAAATTAAGCAACAGCACAGACTGCAAAACTATATTAGAACATCACCAAGTTTCACCACTTTACTATTTAACAATACTGTCAAAAATTATAAAAAGAATTCTTTGAAGCAAGGGTTTTTCTCTCCCTCCTTTTCTTTTTCCCTGAGGAAATTTCTTAGACATGCAAAAAAGGCATAAGAAATACGGTTAAACTTGGCTGCAAACTTCTTAGAATTAATCCACTGAGAACAGCCCATTCATCTATTCCAACCTACAGAGCATTATCTTTGTACCAATCTCTACTGAACTTTCTTCCGTTTTGATGCTGGGACTCAAATCTCACTCCAAGGGAAGGCAGTGAGATCAGGAAAAGTCACCAGAGTACCTTTTTTTTTTCACTATAGCTAGACACCAGAAGCTAAACTGGAACATTTTTCACATGTGTTACAGAACACCTTTCCTAAATACTTTAGGAGCCATATAGAAAAATCACCCACAACAGACATATACCAGTGTAGGAGTCACCAGAAATGAGCTTGCTAGCCTTTCTCCAACATACAGCTACCTTCCAATTCTTTGAGTTCTGCAAGATATACCCACAATTCCTCACATGATGCTTTGCACTCTCTAACTCAAGATATTTTTGTAGGTAAGCATTCAGTCTCCCCTGTTGAGCTGAGTGTAGCATGTTCACACCACTAATTTTCTAACACAAACCACTTCTAGCTCCTAGTTCCCAGTCATGTATCACTTCCCCACTCCAAATAAAAAGACATCATGAGCTGGAGCCCTGAGAAGTAAACCCTGCTGACACAGCCTGTTCTACAGACTCAGTGCCAGATAAATCCACTGACTGCCAGAAAAGTCATATTGTAAACAAATCCTTCTGAATTTGGCCTTCGTGCAAGGTGGTACTAACACTGACCATCTACTGCCTATTGTAACTCACACCTTCCACTTCTGCTCATTTCAAGAACTGGTTGAACTTTTTCACATGCTGAACATTGACAGACAACATTTTATTGGCATGTCCTTGTCAAAACAAATTAAGAGGTCAAAACATCAGGAAAAACAGTAATTGCTAGATTCTGCTAAACATTTCTCTGGAGCTATTAGTCTTCACAAACCTCCTACTATCTTAAAGGAAGAATAAATAAAT